>JALBWW010000001.1:7803237-8403237 GCA_023212625.1 Styphnolobium japonicum | reverse complement strand
GGGCTTCATTGGACTTTAATGCAAATATTGAATAATTTTTCGATTTTGATGCATTTTGACCTTTATTCCTTGGTTAGGCCATAACTTGGGATTCGGTGATCCAATTGAGGTGATCTTGGTGTCTTTGGAAAGCTAAGACAATTATCTACAAGTTTCATGAAGAACTCAAGAGCTGGAACGGAATTCTAAGGGTCCAAAACATCCCTGCAATGTAGAGTGGGTTTGCTGTCAGGAAAATCTGGGCAGTATGCACATATTAGACTACATAGTAAGTTATAGGCCACCTCTTGGGCTGAAACTCGGTCACTTGAAAGATAAGACCCATATCTCCAACTTCACCGAAGACCATTTTGTCAATAGATGTCGTTTTGGGCATGCTTCTGAAGCTACAAGTTGGTCTGAATTTGGAAACACGTTCTTCCAACCTAACTTGAGGTAGGTGCAGTGTTTTTGGCATTTCTGGAGTTCTAAAAGTCCAAATGACATGATTCAAATTGGAGATTTTCAAGGAGACAACTGGATACAACTTTGATGAAGACATCCAAACCAAAATGCACCGTCTAGGTGATGAATTTGAAGCCAGAAGTCGGATAAGAGTTGTTGACTAAAAGCCACCAACCATACACCAACCCACCTACCATGCACCAACCCACCAACCATGCATCAAGCTTCCATTTTTGACAATTTTCATATTCTTATAGCTTGTATTCAGATTATGTACATGTACAAATTGGCTTCTAGGATTAGTATACATAGACCCAACCTCTTTGTATTAGAAGAATTCAATTTTAAGTAAGTTTCAAGAAAGTTTGAGTATTTGTGAGAGTTTTCTTTCTCTTCTTCTCCATTCTCTTTGCAATTTCGTTTTTGTTCTTTAATTTCTGAGTTCTTCCTTTCCATCCATGGAAGGCTAGGCTCTTATAATCAATCCAAGGGATTAGCCATCTTGATGTTTAATTTGGAGATCTTGTTTCGCTTGTTCATATTGCTTAATTGTTATTCAAGTTTCGTTTCTTCCTCTTTTGATTTTTATCTAGATTAAATTGCTTAATTTGATTTAGATGTTGATGTGATAATAGCTTTATTATCATGTGTTCAAAGAGGATCACAAAGACTAAACAATATATTAAAGCTTTTTGATGGATTGTTTAGCTTGGTTAAATTCTAGATCTTAAGTTAATCTATGTTGGATGGTGCTTACTTTATCTAACCTTGGTTAATCAAATCCTATATGCTTATCTAGTAAAGAATTCTTGGATCATGTTGAGGCTTCTTAATGTGATCTAAGGCCAAGAACATGATTAGCAATTAAGTGAATTTCTTGTGATCAATGATGGATTAAACTCAAGATCGGTAAATTTCCTTGGATTGGTTGTTTCTTTAGATTTGTTTTCAACTTTGAGTCTTGTATATTTATCAATATTGTTAATCAACAACAAAACCCCCCATTTTAATTATCTTGATCTGATTAAATATTTGTTCTTTTTGGATCCTTGAGAGACGATTCGGTTCATGCTCTATACTACAAATTAGTTTGCGAACCGGTAATTTTTATTATTTGACGGGGTCTCGACAACCTCTTGTCAAACCATCTTGGTTCTTATCAAAGGCTTCCTTACCTTTGTGGCGAATCTTCGCTTGACTTATTACTCCCCAAGAGTGTGGCATCTTCTTCCTACCATCCCTTATCTTTTTCCATCTTTTCCGTTTTACTGTTCACACGCACTATTCAAGGTACCGACACTGTTCACCGTACCGTTACTGTTCACGTCATTGCACTGTTCATCCGTCATCTTTAATTCTTTTTAAAACAAGAAATCAACTCAAGGACGATCCGTAAAAACAATATGTATCCAACTTGGATCATATCATGTGGTATCTAGAGCCCGGATCCTAGAGTTGATAGAGTTCTTGTATTTTTGTGTGCTTGTTCTTATTGCTTTCCAAACATCAAGCACCATTGCTTGAATGTCATAATTGTACACAACCTTGATCATCATTGATCTCTGCCATTTCTATGACTTGGCTACATTCTTTACTTTCTGTTCTTTACCTTCTGCCATTTATCTTTTGTTCTTTACTTTCTGTCATTTATCTTCCAGTCAGTTAGTTCTTGTCATTTATTTTCTGTCATTTAAATTCCATTCCTTTTATTTCCTGCTTTTAGTTTCTGTTCTTAAATTTCTGCGTAATATTTTCAGCTTTGATCTTATCAAATTCTATATCCATTGTTGTTATATGCTTTATAGCACCTTGATTTGAAAGGAAGCACCTAAATACACAATTGGGCCAATTGGAACAAAAACAAAATTCAAGAACCAATTTTTTTAAGTGCAAAAAGAAAATAAGGGCGTGAAAAATAGCATAAAAAAAAGAAAAAAAAAGGTCTATTCCAAAAAAAAAAAAAGGTCTATTCTAAAAAAAAAGAAGAAAGAGACTGCCCTTGCACTTAAACAAGATTAAGTTTGATTGCCTTGTGGACTTCATGAAGCGATGCTATTCTACATACCTTGCGCATTTCTTTTCGTCTTATTCCTTTTGAGTTCTACCTTTCTTTTAATTAGCTTTTCTTGCTTGTCTTTTAAATTCCTTTGAGTTTTGTCTAGAGTTTCATCCTTTCTTCAACTTCTGAGTGCTTACTCTTGAGAAGACCGCTACTTTTGTAAGATCTTTTGATAATTGAAATGCGAGAGGGTTTATTTAAGAACTTGCAAAGAGAACTTGAGTGGTAAAAGGCAAGAGCGTTTTCATTAAACAAAAGCCTAATTGTGTGAAACACGAGTGGAATCAATCTAAGAGTGTATACACGTGAGAAGAGTGGTAAGGGCCTTTCAATCTTGAATTATTCTTATTACTTGTGCAAAGATGAGTGAAGGAAGTACACCCCCATCCCCTAGAACTGCAAACCTTATGCAAGCCTTAGCTAAAGAACTTGAGAAGTTTAGGGTGGAAATTAATACAAGTCTCGATAATGGAAGGCGGAGAGACTCTCAACATGAAGTCTCATATGAGGATGAAGATACCTATGATTCGGGTAGGGAAAGGAGGACTAGGAGGAACCATGATAGGAGAAGGAGGCATGAGAGGAGTGAAAGGAGTTATGAAAGGAGGAATAGGAGACATCGGAGTGATGAAAGGGGGGGAGAGCTAGGAGGAGTAAAGATCCAAATACCTTCTTTCCAAGGGAAAAATGACCCCGACGCCTACTTAGAATGGGAAACCAAGATAGAACAAATCTTTTCCTATCACCATTACAATGAAGAAAGGAAGGTGAAGGTGGCGGCCCTAGAATTTTCCGACTATGCCCTAATTTGGTGGAACCAAGTACAAAAAGAGAGGGAAAGAAATAGGGAGTACCCCGTAGATACTTGGGAGGAGATGAAAATTTTAATGAGGAGGAGGTTTGTCCCTTCATGGTACCATAGGGAATTACACAATAAACTCCAAAGACTTACCCAAGGAAGTAGAAGTGTGGATGAGTACTACAAAGAGATGGAGGTGGCTATGATAAGGGCCAATGTCATTGAAGATAGGGAGGCTACTATGTCACGTTTCCTTCATGGTTTAAACCGTGAGATAGGAGACATTGTGGAGCTGCACAATTATGAAGAGCTTGATGAATTAGTCCACCAAGCCATAAAGGTGGAACAACAACTCAAAAGAAAGGGTGCATGGAAGAAGCCTTCTTCTGACCTTAAACCTTCCACTTGGAAGGACAAACAACCAAAGGAAGACTCATCTACACAACCTAAGGAAGGTATGATTTCTAAAAACTCTAGTGTTTTTCCTTCTACTAATGCTTCTTCCTCTTCTTCTTCTAAAAATAGGAACATCAAGTGCTTCAAATGCTTAGGGAATGGACACATAGCCTCTCAATGCCCAAACAAAAGGGCAATGGTGATAAAAGAAAGACACCTCTCTAGTGATTCATGTCCAAATTCCCCTCCTTCAAGTGAAGGAGAAGAAGACTGTGAGACCTATGCTCATGATGGCGACTTGCTAATGATAAGGAGACTTTTGAGTAATCAAGTTGTGGCAAGGGACCAAGACCAAAGGGAAAACATCTTCCACACAAGATGTACCATCCAAGGCAAAGTGTACTCATTAATCATTGATGGGGGTGTTGAAACCAAATTCTTATAAAAAGGTTTAAGTACTAAATTCTTAAAAGCTGTAGCTTTCCCTGTTTAAGTTTTGAGGATAACAAAAATATTTATTTAGTTTGAACAAGTAAGTGTTTCGACAATAAGTATTAACAAATCGCTACTTGTATGTGCGTCCATTCTGCTCTATGCTTAAAGATAACTCTTCGTGCGTCCAATATGCTATAACTCTTTGTGGGTCCAATAAATGTATTATATACTTTTACTATTGGTGCGTCCAATACTTGTATGCATATACTGTTACTTTTTATTAGTTCGTCCAATACGATCTGTCTGCCAAAGCTCGGACTCAACTCACTCTTTCAAAGTTCAAGCTCAAGCTCTCGTCCAAGTGAAATTTCAAAAATGAGGAACTGTTCCTCATTAAATGCTAGAAAAGAACTCTGACAGCTCACGGCGACAGAAGAAGTCAACTAAGCCACTTTTGCTGACATTGTCTAACAACTACAAAGATCTGCAAATAAGAAACCGTCTGCAATCTTAGACAAATCAGGACTTTGTTTTTATTGATTAGAAATCTCAGAGAATAAAAGTCACCGTCAGAAGAAGTTCAGCACTTTTTCAGTAGATGCATTTAATGCTACTCAGAACGGTAATAAATGTTTCCGTTGGACGATCTAGCCCATGAAGTCTGCTCAATTTGTTCTTACTTATAAAGAGAAGAAGCAGCACTTGAAGAAATAGAGAGATCTTTGCCGAAGCATCCTACAAAGTCTAAAAAGCTTTATTTCTTCTTGGATTTCCATATACGTGTAAAAAGAAAAAGCCTTGAGATTTCTATTGTCTATTCTCATTTGTCAGTGAGTTTCAAACTCAAGCTTTCATCTACTTTCACTTATTCATCTTAAGCATTGTAAGCCTGAAGAGGCTATGGGTAAAAGAATACTTGTGAGATTGAACCTGAAGAGGTTGAAAATACTTGTTACCTGAAGAGGTGCATAATACTTGTAATCGCGAAAAAGATTAGTTGGAAAATCCTTCTGGTTGAAGGGACTGGACGTAGCTCTTGGTTGATAAGAGTGAACCAGGATAAATCTCGTGTGTAAGCTTCTCTTCTCTTCTAGTGTGCTTTATTATATTCAATAACCTCCGGGGTTTACTATTGTGTTTATTAACAAAGATCTTTTATTTGGTTTTAGAACGTGTTAACCGTTTTATTAAAAGTCTTTTCAAAATCCTTAGAGTCCAATAGGACTAAGCGGTGTTGGTTCTAAGCTCTTTGCTTGTCAAACTTTATCCTTCGCTGTGTTCTATTTTCTGTTGAAAAGGAAAATCTTTTATTCATCATCAAAAAGGGTTAAGAAACACAATTCAACCCCCCCTTCTTGTGTTTCACTTGGTTATTTCAGGGGGAAGTTGCACTAATGTGGCAAGCACTCGCTTGGTAAGAAAACTTGACCTTAAAACTACTCCTCACCCCCGACCATACAAGCTTCAATGGCTAAGTGAGAACGGTGAGTTGATGGTAAATCAACAAGTGTTGGTAAGTTTGTCAATTGGTAAGTATAATGATGATGTTTTGTGTGATGTTGTTCCCATGGAGGCTGGCCATATTTTGCTTGGAAGGCCTTGGCAATTTGATAAGCATGCTATTCATGATGGTTTCACTAACAAGTACTCCTTTGTTCATAATTCTTTGAAGGTAACCCTTGTACCCCTTACTCCCAAACAGGTTTGTGAAGACCAAGTGGCCTTGAAGCTGAGAAGGGAGCAAGAGAAGAAGGACTCAAAAGTAAAATCAAAGGGGGAAGCAAATAATAGGGACCAAGAACTTGTAAATGAGAAAAAAATTGAATATTTAATAACTAGGGAGAGTGAGATTAAGAGGGCTTGCTTTGCAAAGAAAGAGATGTACATTAGTATACAAAAGGACTTGTGCTTAAATTATAACTCTAACCCTCTATCTAGTGAAGTTAATTCTCTTTTGCAGGACTTTGAAGATGTCTTTCCAAAGAGTGTCCCTCCTGGACTATCACCCTTGAGGGGGATTGAACATCAAATGGATGTACAGTTAAAAACTAAATATGTAAGGACGCTCCATGAACAAGTCAAAGCTCAAATTGAAAGGAAGATGGAGCAATATGCTAGGCAATCAAACAAGGAAAGGAGACAAGTTGTTTTTGATCCAGGAGATTGGTGTGGGTGCACATGCGAAAAGAAAGGTGATGAAAGATCAAATTCGAGGACGAATTCTTTTGAAGGGGGAGGGCATGATGGAGACCAAGGAAGCTCAAGTGGAAGCCCAATGGGCCCAAGGCCCAAAGATGCACTGCAAGGACTTGGAGGCCCAATGACAAGGACAAGAGCTAAGAAGGCTAAGGAGAATTTGGATAAAGAAGTCAACCATTTTCTCTCACTCAAGCCCATTCCAGAAGAAGAAGCACTCAAGATGGTCCAAATGAACCAAGTTGATGAAGGGCCCAATGTGGGGGCATGATTTCTTCTTAGAAATTTTATTTAATTATGTATTTGAACCTTTTAATCTTTTCAGTTTTTATTCTTATTTTCTTTTTGGGATATTTTGTAATAAGGGCCTATTGTTTGGGCTTAACTAAGTGCATAGCATAGATAGGAATAGATGCTGCCTTCTAATTGGGCTTGGGCCACTTTTGTGCTAGGATTAGGGTTAAAAAGGTGTTAGCTTGCTACCTCCTTTTAGTTAGACCTAGCCGCCAACTCAATCCCTATAAATAGGTTTCTATTTGCTGCATTTGTCAACTTTGAATTTCAGAATACAATTACACTCCTTTGTGAGTTTTTGAGAGCTTTGTTCTCTTGGGGTTCTTGGGTGAACCATCTTGGTTCTTATCAAAGGTTTCCTTACCTTTGTGGCGAATCTTCGCTTGACTTATCACTCCCCAAGAGTGTGGCGTCTTCTTCCTACCATCCCTTATCTTTTTCCATCTTTTCCGTTTTTACTGTTCACACACACTATTCAAGGTACCGACACTGTTCACGGTACCGTTACTGTTCACGTAATTGCACTGTTTATCCTTCATCTTTAATTCTTTTTAAAACAAGAAATCAACTCAAGGACGATTCGTAAAAACAATATGTATCCAACTTGGATCATATCAGTTTGCAATATTTACAAACTCTTTATCCTTTCCAGGATTAGATCCACAAAAGACACAAACACTTTTGATCCAACGAACTGAAGTTACTTCCATTTTTTTTGGTACTCTCACCTTATCAGTGATCTAAAGAGAGCAAAGTGCATTATTTAAAGGAATCAAAACTGAAATGTAATAATTACACCTATAAAGGAGGGGTAGATCCGTGTGTCATGTAAGTTTGAAAATAAGCACAACAATGATAATAGCTATATGACAAGGATAAGAGGCTAATCTATATGTGTCAGAAGAAGTTTGAAAATACGCAACGCATATTTCAAAAAAATACGGCTAAACTTTTTTTTTGAAATTTTTTTAATGAACAAGAAGAAAAATAAAAATAAAAATAAAAATAATACGTACAAGAGGTGTGATTGTGGCTCACATTTTCCTCTGGTTTTACATCCAGTAACGGCTTGAATGCTCTCTATGGGCTGATGGTCGGCTTCCCATCCAATTTTCTTAAAAATTGGCAAATAAGGTCTTTTTGAGTCAGATTCCCGAGACTATAACGCTCATTTTCATCTTGGAATATTGGCCATAAATCGAGAAGTACTCTCTGCACATCTCCACTAGGATGCGTCTCAAGAGTCAATAGAATGTTATCTAAAGACTCCTTACTCATGTCATCCTTAATGAGGTGAATTTTATCAAGTCGATTTATAGACGCCATTCCAATTGATCTGTATTTTGTGTTACAGGTCCATCTTGCACATTTATAGCAGACTCGTAACCTTTATACTCTTCTTTTCTTTGCATATGAACTTTTGCCTAGCCCTGGCATATATGAAACAAAAGCGTCAAAAAACTCCCCTGTTATTCGGACCTTTGCTTCGATTAACCGGCGTATATTCGCAGGGATACCTTTGTGCATAAGCATCCTTAATCTCTCAAACCTTGAACAATAAATGTTAGTTAAAGCATTTTGAGGGAGAGAAGGGAATCGCTTGCGGAGATTAACAAGCTGATTATCCATTTTGAAAGAAAGAAAGAAGAAAAAAAATGAGTAAAATTTTATACAGATTTTAGTGTTTATGGGTAACTGAAGGGACAGAAAAAGATTATCACGGAGTACCGTTATCCGCCATTTAACCGGTGAAAAATCAAACTTTGATAGATTTTATCACTTGGCACCGATTTTCTGTCTCGATTCCTGTGATTTCAAATAAGTCAAAGTTTGAAAGATGATAGAGTTAGAAAACTTAGGTTGCCTCCCAAGAAGCGCTACTTTTAATGTCATCAGCCAGCGTAATTGAAGATTTTGCACGATCGATGGGTCCTCCCCAATAATGATTCAATTTCTGACCATTGACCTTAAACATGGCTTGAGTTTTTTTTTTCTGTTTTTTTGACAAAGTAGTTATCGATCATGGTAGAGGGCCTCCTGCAGTTGAACCTCCTCCATGAGGTTCTCTTAAGCTCCTTCATAAAAATTCTTGAGGCGATGACCATTAACTTTGAACACTTTGTTGGTGGCTTCACTCTTAATTTCTACTGCACCATGAGGAAAAACATTAATAACAATAAAAGGACCAAGCCACCTAGAACGAAGCTTACCAGGCATAAGTTTGAGGCGAGAGTTGTAGAGAATGACTTTTTGACCAATGGTGACATAAGTGTCTCAAATTGATTGATCACATAACAAATAGCTTTACCGCCCTTTTTGTTTAATCTACACAATGTTTTTATTGTTTCTCAATTGCGAAAATATATTTCTGATCCAAGTCATGTCATAGAACCGGATATAGTACAATTGAAAGAAAACTTGACCTATGAGACTTTACCTGTTAAGATTGATGATAGGAGGGTGAAGCAACTCAGAGGAAAAGACATTACTTTGGTTAAACTAATCTAGAACAATGTGACTGGTGAAGCATCGTGGGAATTGGAGGTCAAGATGAAACAACAATACCCGCATTTATTTTAAGATACAACAATTTCGATGACGAAATTCTTTTTAGAGGGCGAGAGTTGAAACACCCCAAATTTTCTGTTTTTAATTTTTATGATCTTCATTTAAATTAGGTTATATTTCATAAATTCTATGTGTTGATTCGGAGCAGTTTCAGAAAATAAAAAAATAACTTATATTTTTGGCCCCGTAAATACCTTGACTATTTATTAGGGTTGGGGAAAGTCACAGAACTCGAATCTAAGACCCGATTCTTAAGTTTTCCATTTTTGGGAATTTTTAATTTTTGTTGACTTTATGTGTTAAACTGGTGCTACTTCGGATAATAAAATAATCATTTTATAATTTTGACCTGGTAATACTTTGACTATTTATTAGGAACATGAGAGTTTACGAAACTTAAATTTGAGGAGGCAAAGACTCGGTCAACTTTGGAGAGCTTCTCCAAGCTTCTAGATGGTCAACATAAATGGCTAAGACCTAGTGGGTAGGGGTAAAAATGTCTTTTCATGTAAAATTTTTAATTACCAACTTATCCTACACTTTGCCTATAAATAGCCATTCAAGCCTCATTTGACAAACTCACCAATTCCTCTCCATTCTCTCTCTAAACCCATGGGCACACCCTTGAGCTTTTCTTTCAAGTTTGTGATCCAAGTTTCATTCCTAGTTTTAAAATCCAAACATCATTTTAGGAAGATCTTGAGTAGAAAGTTTCTTGAGAAGAAATTGTTCTCAAACCGTTTTCTTGAGAAACAGTGAAATTTCTTTATCTTCACCTTTTAAAGTTCTATTTTAAAGTTTTAGATCATTGGATTGATCCATGATCATCTTGTTTCATGTTTTAGAGCTTAAATATTATGATGTTGATTTTATGTAAGGATCTTTGTTGGTGGAAGAACAAAGAACTTTCACAAAGTTCTCTTGAGGAGTTTTAATCCAAGGTAAGCGGGAGTTCTTTATCAACCAATTTTGTGGCAGGAAAATAGGATTTATGGTTCATGTTCTTAAAATTTTCATCTGAGTAGTTATAGTTGATATTTAAATTGTTTATGCTTTATGTTTCTTGCTTTATGATTTGTGCTTTGTGTTTATATGCTTTATTTAGCCTATGTGTTTTTATGGTTTTGGAATATTACATATATGGTAATATTAAAAGCACAATATTTCTTGGACATACATATGGTTGGTTGATTTTATGGAAATCATGCTGGAAAAATGATGGATTTTGGTCCAAAGACCTTTGAATATTTCCATCACTACATAGATACAAAGGAATTTATTTTATTAATTGTTTAACTTAATTAATTAGGGGATACTTAAATTGAGTTAATGATTTCTTTAAATAAATAGAAAAAGTGTGAAATTTTTAATAAAGCAGAAATAATTTTTTAATTATTATTCATGCTATTTTATTTGATCTTTAGCAATAATAATGATAATATACTGGGAAATAATTAAATAAGCTCAAAATAACTTCATTTTTATGAAAAACACTTTTACACGATTTGGAGTTTACAGAAAACCCTTTCATGGTTGAAAAGTGATTTTTAAAGTCCTAAGCGATTAAAATGTACAGAAAACACTTTATTAGATTTGGTGTTTATAGAAAACCCTTTCGCGGTTAAAAGTGTTTTTTTTATGCCTTATGTAATTAAAATGGACAGAAAACACTTTACCAGATTTGGTGTTTACATATATGATTATTATGTCTTACGCGATTAGAAATTTACAGAAAAAGCTTTACGCGATTGGAAAATGATTATTCTATCTTACGCAATTGAAAAATATTAATTTTTAAGTCACGCGACTTGGAAAATAGAAAAATGATTTTACGTGATTGAAAAAGTAATAGAAATGTTACGCAATTTATAAGAACATAACAGAAGTGTAACGCAACAAAAAAACTGTAACCGAAGGGTTATACATTTGAAAAATTGTAACTATAGTGTTACGTGATTTTGAATCCCGAGGGCGTAGGGCTCTGAAGTTTCTTCCGCTAGAGTTCCTAGGCGTAGCGCTACTAAAATTTCTGAATGAGGCATACTAGCTTCAGATGGCTTGCACCCGAGAGGCCCATATCTGAGGAAGATCTCGAGGAGGATTCGAAGGAGGCCCTGAGGAGGACCCTTCTTCGTAAGTAGACTTTTTTGGCCAGATAGGTAATTGGTATAGTACGTTTATTTATTTTCTTGTCAGTACTTATGATTTGTACTGTGTATTATTCATATCTTGGTATGTATATTATTACTATTTTGTTTGTTTTATGTTATATCGGCGAAAAGAAATTTTGGAACTCATATTTTGTATACATAAATTATGAAAGTATTTTTAAACTTAATTTAATATTTCGTTAAATGTGACATCCTATTGAGGGTGTTACATTATTTGGACAGAAAAGTGTGAGGAAAGTTTCCTCACCTGTTTTAATTTTACCTGATCCTAGTGAACTTTTTGAGGTATAATGTGATGCTTCACATCAAGGTTTAAGTTGTGTGCTTATGCAAAATCGGAAGGTAGTAGCCTACGCTTCTAGACAATTGAAAGTACATGAGAGGAATTACCCTACTCATGATTTGGAATTAGCAGCTATAGTATTTGCCTTGAAATTTTGGAGACATTTTCTCTATGGTGCAACCTTTAATGTTTTTAGTGACCATAAGAGTTTAAAATGTTTGTTTGATAAAAAAGAATTAAATATGAGGCAAAGGAGGTGGTTAGAATTTTTAAAGGACTATGATTTTCAATTACAATATCATCCCTGAAAGGCGAACGTTGTAGCAGATGCTTTAAGTAGAAAAACACTTAGTATCTCTACTATGATGATTAGGGAAAGGGAATTATTAGAGCAATTTAGGGATATGAGTTTGTCTGTGGATTTAACACCGGGAAAATTATGTTTAAGTATGACCGTTATTTCAAATGACTTAATGGATGAGAATAGGAATAAACAAGAAAGTGATCAATACCTAGTGAATGAAAGAGAATTGATGAGACAAGGTACTGTATCAGAATTTAAGGAAGGATCGGATGGGATTTTAAGGTTTAAGGCTAGGATTTGTATACCAAACGATCCTGAACATAGGAAGTTAATTTTAAATGAGGCTCATAAAAGTAAATTGAGTATGCATCCCGATGCAACCAAAATGTACCAAGATTTGAAACAAATGTTAAGTATGTAGCTTCATGTTTAGTTTGTTAGAACGCCAAGGTAGAACACCAGAAACCTTCAGGAATGTTGCAACCTCCAATTATTCCTGAATGGAAGTGGGATGGAATGGCAATGGATTTTATGGTGGGTTTGCCAAGGACTAGGAAAGGTTTTGACTCTATTTAGGTAGCTGTTGATCGGCTTACAAAGTCAGCCCATTTCTTGCCTATCAACATAAGATATTCGATGGAAAGATTAACTCAAGTGTACATTGGTGAGATTGTTAGACTTCACGGTGTACCTTCGATTATAATTTCTGATAGGGATCCTAGATTTACTTCTAGATTTAGGAAAAGTCTACAAGAAGCGATGGGAACAAAACTTTGCTTAAGTTCTGCATACCATCCGCAAATTGATGGCCAATCAGAAAGGACAATTCAATCACTTGAGGACTTGATGAGAGCCTGTGTACTTGAACACTCTGGGAGTTGAGATGAATTCCTACCTTTAATAGAATTCACCTACAACAATAGCTTTCATTCAAGTATAGGTATGGCGCCCTATGAAGCTATATATGGACGACGGTGTAGGTCGCCTTTGTGTTGGTACCAAGATGGAGAAAATTTAGCACCCAGACCTGAACTAGTACAACAAACTAAGGACAAGGTAAAGTTAATTTAGGTAAAAATGAGGACAACCCAAAGTCGACAGAAGAGTTATGCTGACAAAAGAAGGAGACCTCTTGAGTTCGAGGAAGGTGAGCATGCGTTTTTGAGAGTCACACCTACAACTGGGGTCGGCCGAGTAATTAAATCCAGAAAACTCATCCTAAATTTATTGGACCACACCAAATTCTTCGCCGGATTGGTCCTGTAGCTTATCAAATTGCTTTACCACCATTTTTGTCTAACCTACATAATGTTTTCCATGTTTTGCAATTACGAAAATATATTTCTGATCCAACTCATGTCATAGAACCGGATATAGTGCAATTGAAAGAAAACTTAACCTGTGATGCATTACTTGTTAAAATTGATGATAGAAGAGTGAAACAACTCTGAGGAAAAAGATATTACTTTGGTCAAAGTAATATTGGACGACGTGACTGGAGAAACAACATGGGAACTGGAGGCCAAGATGCAAGAACAATATCCTCATTTGTTTTAGAATATTATAATGTCGAGGACGACATTCTTTTTAGAGGGGAAGAGTTGTAATACCCCAAAATTTCTCTTTCTAATATATATGTTACTTTTTTCCAAGTTTCAATGGTTTATGAATTTTGAGAAATTTTGTGAGTTCAATTAAATTAAAGTTTGATTGAACTTAACATTATATGTTGTTTTTGGGCCAACAAGCCACCATCACCTCCCAACAAGCCAAGGGTGGCTGGCCAAGCTGAGTAGAATTATCCTTGAATTTTTACTTTAATTTAATTACTTTTAATCCTTATTTTTCACCTATATATAGCCAAGTTACCCAGTCATTTTTGATTCATTCAAAACCTCACTTTCTTTCTCTTCTAAACTCATGGCCAAGAGTACTTCTTTGCTTTCCAAAACTCTAGCCAAAGTTCTCACATAGTTTCTAGCATCCTAGTATAATTTTGAGAGACTTTGATGTTGTGAGTTCCTTGAAAAACAATCTCATTTCACTACTTTTGAGCTTACCGAAATTTGAAGAACCTAAGGTGAAAATCTTTTCTATTCACTTTTGAATTTATATTTCAAAGTTTTAGATCATTGGATTGATCCATGATCATCTTATTTCATGTTTTAGAACTTGAATAATATGTATTTGTTTTCTTTGTGGATTTCTGTTCGTCGAAGGACAAGAGTTCATACAAGTTCTTGAGAAAGATTTGTGAAAACAAAGTAAGGGAGAGTTTTCTCTATCAACCAATATTATGGTATTGAATAGGATTTTATTATCTTAACATTTCGTGAAGATGAGTTATGATTAAAATTTTGTGATTTATGATTTATGTTTTGATATTCAATGGTTGAGTTATATGATTTTATACTTTGTTTAAAGTTATGCGTTATGGTTTCTTTAAATATGTTATGAAATTACGATGTTGATAACATGATAAGATTTTGATATAGATGAATTGGTACATGTGTATATGAATATACGTGTTTAGGACATGCATATACTTGGTTTGATTTAAGGAAAGATATGGGGAAATAATTGGATTTTAATCCAAAGTGTTTTGGGTGGTTCGGCCACCAAGTATTGGAAAAGAAGTTATTTTTACTAGTATTTATTTTATTTGGAAAAGCTTTAAATTTTTTAAAATATGAGGACGAATTATTTTGTTAATATTTAGAATTTAATCAATATTTTTGGATGTGGAAAGAATTCTAGAAAAATTAGTTTTAAGGGTAATATTTATTTTAATCTTAGTTTTATCATAGAAAGTGAAAATAAACTTGAAAATATTTTATTTAGCTTAAAATAAATTGGTTTTAAAAAAATGCTTTATGAGAGTAAAAATTCACAGAAAACACTTTACGCAACTAAAAAACGATTTTTATACCTTACCCGATTAAATTTTTACAGAAAAAACTTTAAATGATTGAAAAACAGTTTTACCGATTGAAAAATGTAACAAATGTGTTACGTGATTTGGAAAATGTTTTATAGCACCATATAATTAAGAAACTGTGGTACTACTTGAAATGAAAAAATATAACACAAGAAGGGGGGTTGAATTGTGTTATTAAAACTTGGAAAACTTTTTGTAAAACCAGCTTTGCTAAGACACGTTAGACTCAAAAACTTGAAAGGAGTTTTGGACGCAGATAACTTGTTTAAGTAAAATCTTTGGACGCAGAGAAAATTCTTTCAAACTACAGGTAACCAAGTGATAGAAACAACAATATCAATCCTCAAAAGTTAGCATAGAAGGATTTTTAAACAAGATAAAGGAAAGAGAGAATCACATAGCCAATTTATACTAGTTCACTATTATAACCCTAGAGCTACGTCCAGTCCCTTCGATGAGAAGGATTTTTCTTCACTAATTTTTTCAAGATTACAAGTATTCTACACCTCTTCAGGTAACAAGTATTCTACACCTCTTCAGGTATACACAGAGTGAAAAGATTTGTGTTTGAAAACACTTAACAACAAAACTCACGAAATGTAAGGATAAGAACTGTGAAGCTTAGTGTATCTAGAATATCTTTATACAAAGAATATGAAAGTGTAAGAGGAATTCTCAAAAGCTTGAAGGCATTTGTATTTTTTCGTTTTTCATCACTTGCCTTCATCTTTTTAAGGCAACTTGTATTTATATGCTTCAAAGCTTTGAACTTGTCTTCATGAGTTGTTCGTCCAACAGAAGCATTTATTATCATTCTGAGTAGCATTAAATGCATAAACTAATATCGTGTTGAGCTTCTTCTGAAAAGTGACTATGATTATTAGAGGCTACTAAGAATATGATATCTTAGTTCTTATTTATCTTGGCGCACAAAAAGTTCCTTGTTCGCTGATCTTTGTAGTTGTCAGAAGTGTCAGCATCGTAGTATAGTTAACTTCTTTTTGCCGCGTACTTTGTCAGAGGTCTCTGATCAATCAATTTGAGACACTTATGTTAGCTTTGTATTAGGCATTATTAGATGTTTATTGTGCCCAATATTAGTACTTTAGATGAGTTTAATGTTGTTGGGCTTCATTGGGCTTTAATGCAAATATTGAATAATTTTCGGATTTTGATGCATTTTGACCTTTCTTCCTTGGTTAGGTCATAACTTGGGACTCGGTGATCCAATTGAGGTGATCTTGGTGTCTTTGGAAAGCTAAGACAATGCTCTACAAGTTTCATGAAGAACTCAAGAGCTGGATCGGAATGCTAAGGGTCCAAAATATCCCTGAAATGCAGAGTGGGTTTGCTGTCACGGAACCATCTGGGCAGTATGCACATATTGGACTATATAGTGGGTTATAGGCCTTCTCTTGGGCTGAAACATGGTCACTTGAAAGATAAGACCCATATATCCAACTTCAATGAAGACCATTTTGTCAATAGATGTCGTTTTAGGCATGCTTCTGAAGCTACAAGTTGGTCTGAATTTGGAAACACTTTCTTCCAACCTAACTTGAGGTAGGTGAAGTGTTTTTGGCATTTCTGGAGTTCTAAAAGTTCAAATGACATGATTCAAATTGGAGATTTTCAAGGAGACAACTGGCTACAACTTTGATGAAGACATCCAAGCCAAAATGCACCGTCTAGGTGATGAATTTGAAGCCAGAAGTCGGATAAGAGTTGTTGACTAAAAGCCACCAACCATACACCAACCCACCTACCATGCACCAACCCACTAACCATGCATCAAGCTTCCATTTTTGACAAATTTCAGATTCTTATAGCTTGTATTCAGATTATGTACATGTACATATTGGCTTCTAGGATTAGTATAAATAGAGCCAATCTCTTTGTATTATCATTCATTCAATTTAGAAGTAAGTTTCAAGAAAGTTTAAGTATTTGTGAGAGTTTTCTTTCTCTTCTTCTCCATTCTCTTTGCAATTTCGTTTTTGTTCTTTAAATTCTGAGTTCTTCCTTCCCATCCATGGAAGGCTAGGCTCTCATAATCAATCCAAGGGATTAGCCATCTTGTTGTTTAATTTGGAGATCTTGTTTTGCTTGTTCATATTGCTTAATTGTTATTCAAGTTTCTCTTCTTCCTCTTTTGATTTTTATCTAGATTAAATTGCTTAATTTGATTTAGATATTGATGTGGTAATAGCTTTATTATCATGTATTCAAAGAGGATCATAAAGATTAAACAATATATTAAAGCTTTTTGATAGATTGTTTAGCTTGGTTAAATTCTAGATCTTAAGTTAATCTATGTTGGATGGTGCTTACTTTATCTAACCTTGGTTAATCAAATCCTAGATGCTTATCTAGTAAAGAATTCTTGGATCATGTTAAGGCTTCTTGATGTGATCTAAGGCCAAGAACATGGTTAGCAATTAAGTGAATTCCTTGTGATCAATGATGAGTTAAACTCAAGATCGGTAAATTTCCTTGGATTGGTTGTTTCTTTAGATTTGTTTACAACTTTGAATCTCATACTTTTATTAATCTTGTTAATCAACAACAAAACCCCCCCTTTTCTAATTATCTTGATCTAATTAAATCTTTGTTTTTGGATCCTTGAGAGACGATTCGGTTCATTCTCTATACTACAAATTAGTTTGTGAACCGGTTATTTTATTTGATAGGTCTCGACAACCTCTTGTCAGTCTCTTCAACATTTAATGATGAATAACTCTTATATTTGAATTTGAAGTCTTGGACTAAAGGTTGAGTTTGAACTAGACAGAGACTTTGGTCGATCCAATATAATAGTAATAAAATAATTTAAGGTATATAAATATATTGAACGCATGCAACAAATTCTTTTAGTAATTGGACGCATACGAGAAATTTCTTTTCAGTTGTTCTAGTAAGGTCAAATGGATGCACGTTTAAGAGAATACCTTATAGTTAAGCCCATGCTCCCTAACCAGAAATTAATCAACATTAAAACATCATTGGATTAACAGATTTCATGGTACAAGCTGGTTATCTTTGAAATATTTCTATGTTCATTCCAATTTAATACCCTTGTTATCTTCAAAACTTTGAGGGGTATCTTTGAATTATTTTGGTTCCAACTTTAATTTCTTAAAGTGCCTTTGGTTCCAACACTACTATCGGCCCGACATAGACTAGACCCTAGATAGGACAGTTGCTGCTATTCTTAAAGAAATGGTAGCTTGAATCCCGAGGGGATTATGTGTATATTCTGAGAATATTTACACTTTGCATGCATTTTAGTATGATGAGACTTGTTGTCAGGGCTTTGAGCCTAGGAGATTGAGCTTATACCATAGTGCTAGTGCGAATTGCCTAGTGAAGATCTATGTCTGATCTTGGGGACGTCGGGGTGCATCACTCCACAGGAGGCCAATAGGTAGCACCACTGTGTCATGGTAATATTATTGCAACACACCAAATGATCCCGACCAGAGCCTTACCTATTCCCGATTGGTGGAGAGTGTTCTCGTGAGCCGGATTGTACAATTGAGATTGATAGCACTTTTTAAGGCTAACGAGATATGAAACATGTACTCCCAATCACTCTCTCCGACTAGTTGTATTTAGCTCCATGGAGTAGGGGTCAACCATGTGCATCTGCATAGTCAGTTGTCATACTTGCATCATCATTATATGCATTGAGATTGGTTTGTTATTTTCTTGATTTATATGATTATATATGTTGATAAAATATATATTAAGTAGTATTGTATTATATACCTTGTGTGTACTATTTTTATGTTGTTATATTGGTATTTATGATGATGTGAGAATTTCACCCTTTTGTGTAATTTGTGATTTGATTTGGTTATATCCGAAGATGGCCGAGCGTGAATTTCTTGGGTATGTTATGGTTCAGTTCCTTGGAGGCCCAGAGGCTTGGAACATCTAATTAGACGTAGAATGCATAACCTATGCAAGGGATATTACATTAACCCTCCGCAGAACCCATGATGGAAACCCCCTAATTGTATTTTCCGTCACTGCATTTGTTCGTTTGTATATGCCCATCAGGGACATATAGGGTGTCGGGGCTTCCTACACACCACAGGAGAGATCCACAGTCTCTTCAGCCCGGACTTCGAGGTGGCGCATGGCCTATAAGACCCCGGCCCAGAGGCTGACCTACTATAGTGGATATATACCAGGTGGACCCATGCCAGCAGCGGACCTGACAGACCCGGAAGAAGACCCGGAGGAGGACCCTTCCATGTAGTTATGAAGTAAAGGGTTTTGTTTTGTGTAAATGTGTAAATTGTTGTAAGATATGTATATAGTAACCATGTATCATTAATCATGTGTAAATAACTATGTATAATTAGTAAATACTTAGTAAGAAATAAGAACGATGTGAATATTCGTTTTCAAACATATGTGTATATAGTTTAAATTATTACACTGTTTACATTACACTACTATGAACAAAGAAATTTTATGACTGGTATTTTAGATAGATAAACAAGAAGTAACAAAGAAGAGTAAATTAGGAAATTAATTAGTTATTCTTAAAATGTGACTCCCAACTGAGGGTATTACAGAACCTACAACAATCAAGATCATATCATAAAGGTTCTAAGAAGTCTCTCCAGATAATGGAGACCCAAAGTCGCATTTATCCAAGAAGCCAAAGATCTCACAACGCTATCTATGGAGGAACTTCTTGGATCTCTTAAGATTCATGAACTTGAACTCAAAGAAGATGTCTCAAGAAAAGGCAAACACATTACATAAAAGTGGTTCTTCAAAAGCCTTGAAAGTGAAAGAATCTTCAGATGAAGCTGAATCATCTGAAGAAGAAGTATCTAAGGATGATGAACTTTCCTTCATATCAAGAAAAATACAATCGATGTGGAAAAAGAAATGAGCAATGAGAAGAAAGCACTTTACAAAGAAAGTCCTCAAGGACAAAGCTGAGACAAAAGTTTAAAGCCCAATCATATGCTATGAATGCAAAAAGCCTAGGCATATCAAAGCAAAATGTCCATCCCTCAACAAGGACAAAAAGAGGTACTTCAAGAAGAAGAAAAAAGGTCTCATGGCTACATGGGAAGACCTGGATTTCTCCTCTTCAGATGAAGAAGAGGAAGAAGCAAATCTGTGCCTGATGACTAACAACTCCTCCGATGAAGAATCAGATGAAGATGAGGTAAATGACCCTAACTATAATCTTCAAGAAGCCTTTGATGACCTACTGAACAATTCTTCCATTCTCTCTATCGAGTACAAAATTTTGAAAAGAAAGTTCTCAAAACTTTCAAAAGAGTTTGAGAAAATCATTTTAGAAAAACAAATTCTAAAGGAAGAGAATGAAAAGCTGAAAGCTGAAAATAATTTTTTAGAATCGAAAGCTCTTTATAAGTCCAATAAATCTCACGAAGTTGAAAAACTACAATAAGATGCAACTAAACTTAAAAAGGACCTGACAAAATTTGTTGGTAGTACTGAAAAGTTGAACATGATTTTGAAATATTCCAGAAATCCTTATGATAAATCTGGGCTAGGATATGAACCAAAAGATTAAAATTATTTTCAAAAATCATCTACCTCTAGTATCTCCAAATCATCTTGTAGTTTCTGTGGAAAGACTAGACATGTCACGTCCAAATGCATGATCAAAAGAAAATGGGGTATGATAGAACCTCAAAGACTAACATGAAGGGACCCACGACCATTTGGGTACCTAAAACCATGATCATTTCTCTTGCAGATGTTCTTAGCAGCAGGAAAACAACTCCAATCATGGTACCTGGACAGTGGCTGCTCACGACACATGGTAGGAGAAAAGTCTATGTTTTAAAAACTAATATCTAAATCCGGTGGATGGGTCACTCTTGGAGGAAATCAAAGAGGTAAAATAGTTAGGATTGGTAAGATTGGTAAGCACCCTTTCCCTTCTATTGATAATGTATTGCTCATTGAAGGATTAAAGCACAATCTACTAGGCATAAGTCAATTGTGTGATAATGGATCTGATGTTTCCTTCAACAAAGGAGAATGTATAGTCAAGAACCCTGATGAGTCCATTCTTTTTACAGCTAAGAGGCAAAATAATTTATACAAAATTGATTTGGGAGACCTCTCAAACCAAAATGTATCATGTCTAGTGTCCATTAAAAGAGAACAATGGATATGGCATAAGAAACTTGGTCATGCAAGCTTGAGGTTAATCTCAAAGCTTAATAAGTATCACCTTATAAGAGGACTACCAAATCTTGTTTACAAATATGATGTTCTCTGTGATGCATGTCAAAAAGGGAAACAAGTTAAGAATTCTTTTGAATCCAAAAACTTTGTGTCCACTTCAAGACCACTAGAACTGTTATATCTTGGTTTGTTTGGACCAACTAGAACAACTTTCTTAAGTGAAAAAAGATATGGACTAGTCATAGTTGATGACTATACTAGATGGACATGGGTTATGTTCTTAGCTCACAAGGATGAGTCTTTTAAGGTCCTTTCTATATTCTGTATGTGAGTTCAAAATGAAAAAGCTACTTGTATTAACTCCATCCGAAGTGATCATGGTAGAGAATTTGAGAATGAGAGCTTCTAACGGTTCTATGAAGAAAGTTGTATTCTTCACAACTTTTCTGCCCCTAGAACACCATAGCAAAATGGTGTGGTAGAAAGGAAAAATCGGTCACTTAAGGAAATTGCTAGGACCATGCTCAATGATAATTCTACACCTAGATACTTCTGGGCTGAAGATGTTAATATTGCCTTTTATATTCAAAACAAAATATATATCATACCCATTTTGAAAAAAGCTCCTTATGAATTGTGGAAAGGACGAAAACCCAACATATCATATTTACATCCTTTTGGTTGTCAATGTTTTAGTTTAAATACTAAAGATTATCTTGGTAAATTTGACTCGAAAGTAGATAATGGTGTATTATTGGGATATTCTGAAACTTCAAAGGCTTACAGAGTTTATAACTCTCGTACCTTAACTATGGAAGAGTCCATTCATGACAAATTTAATGACAGAAAGCCTGATAAAGATTTATCAGAGCTAGATGTGTCTTTTGCTAATTTGGACTTCAACTACAAAGACAAAAGATCATCAACAATGAATGAAGAAGCATTGGATGATGGAGAAAAGGAAGGAACAACATCAGCTGATGAGAATGTTCAACGAAATTGGCATTTCAAAACTTATCATCCAGAAGATCAAATTATTGGTATTCCTACTGATAGAGTAAGAACAAGGTCAACATTCAAGGAATACTTAGACATGGCATTCATTTTAGAATTGGAACTAAAGACAATTGATGAATCTCTATTGGAGAAAGGCTGGATACTGGCTAAGCAAGAAGCGCTAAATCAATTCAAAAGAAATGATGTTTGGACGTTGGTTCCTCTACCTAAAGACAAATCCATCATTGGAACAAAATCAGTATTCAGAAACAAATTGGAAGAAGATGGTAAGGTTATGAGAAACAAAGTAAGGTTAGTTGCCCAAGGGTACTCACAACAAGAAGGTATTGATTTCACTGAAACTTTTGCATCAGTACCTAGATTAGAAGCCATTCGCAATTTACTTTCATTTGCTACTCATAATGATAGAAGACTCTATCAAATGAACGTAAAGAGTACCTTTCTAAATGGTATAATAAATGAAGAATTTTATGTTAAGCAACCCCCTGGGTTTGACGATCAAACCTCTCCTGAGCATGTTTTCAAACTGAAAAAGGCTCTTTAAGGGTTAAAACAAGCTTCTCGAGCTTGGTATGAAAGACTGAGTTCATTCCTTATGAAAAACAAATTTTCTAGAGGAAAAGTTGATACAACACTCTTTCATAGAAACGTAAACTCACATTTTATTATAGTACAAATTTATGTGGACGATATTATCTTTGGAGCTACTGATGAATCTCTTTTTAAAGATTTTTCTGAGTTGATGCAGAAAGAGTTCGAAATGAGCATGATGGGAAAATTGAAGTTCTTTTTGGGATTGCAAGTAATGCAAACATTGAACAGAACTTACAACCATCAAACCAAATACACAAAATAACTCTTAAAGAAATTCAAATTGGACGATTGTGAACCAATGAGCACATCTATGCATCCAACGTTAACCATGAAATTGGACGATAAAGATAAGAAGGTATACCAAAAGGTATACAGAGGTATGATTGGACCTCTTATATATCTTACTGCGTCCAGACCTGATATAACGTTCAGTGTATGTTTATGTGCTCATTTCCAATCTGATCCAAGAGAATCTCATTTCACAGCTGTTAAAAGAATATTTAGATATTTACAAGGTACTACTAATCTGGGATTGTTGTTTAAGAATTCTCATGAGTACAGATTAGTTGGATTTTGTGATGCGGACTATGCTAGAGATTGAATTGAAAGGAAAAGGACCAGTGGAGGATGCCACTTCATTGGAGCAAACTTAGTCTCATGGTCCAGCAACAGACAAAGTACCATTGCGCTATCAACTGCTGAAGCTGAGTACATATCAGCATCAAATTGTTGCTCTCAATTACTTTGGATCAAACATCAACTAGAAGACTATAACAACTTTGAAAGTAAGATTCCAGTACTCGATGATAATACCGTTGCAATAAATTTGTCTAAAAAATCCAATATTGCATTCTGGAGCAAAGCATATAGAAATCAAGCACCGTTTTATTAGATATTATATTCAAAAAGGTGTGTTTGATATTCAATATGTCAACACAGATCATCAATGGGCTGACATTTTTGCAAAACCTCTTGCTGATGATAGATTTACTTTCATTAGAAAGCATTTGAGTATGCACTTTGTGAAAGAATGACTATTGTGCGTCCATTATATCTCTGCGTTCAATAAGCTATATATGCTTGATGTGTTGTGTATGTTTTGCGTCCAATATATGGTGAGTCCAATTATTGACAATTAATATTCATATTTATTGTGGAATATTCTTGTCATTTACAAACTTAATCATAATTCCCACGTTGAGTCAGATATTATTTATAACTCCTCAACAGTTACTTTTAAAAAATGTTTTTACTGTTGCGTGTGTCAGTCATTAAATACACACTCATTTCAAATGACCTTTCAAAATTACTTGGGTTATTGAATTTATTCAAAATTATTTCGAAAACATTTTGGATTCAATACTGGGATAAAAATCCTCATTTCAAAAGATTAAGCCTTTATGCTCTCAAATTTTCCCAAGACTTTAAAAAAACTCTATGTTCTCTTTCTTTTGCGAAAACCCATCCCTTTCTCAAAACTCTCTCTTCAAACCCTATTATGAGAAATGGCTGGAGGAAAGAAGATGAACATTGACCAAGATGAAGTTGATGTTGAGTACAAGATCTCAACAACGATCCTCACTGATTTGGGAATCGACATTTTTAAGAACCTAAAAGGTTCTGGCTGGGATAGGTATTTTGAGGACACAATATCAGTTCATCCATATTTGGTTAGGGAATTTTGGAAGAATGCTCAAGTTTCTGCCACTGAGGTTAGAGGCAATGTACTGGGAAAAAGGGTGGTAGTCTCAGAAGTCACTATTTCTGACGCCACTCAGTGTTGGTTGGAATGGGCAATCTTCACTAGTGACTGGGCTAGGAATTTTGGAGGAAGTATTGGTGTCACAGACGTATTGTTAAAGGAACCTGCAACAGGGAAGTTGATTGCATCCAAGATGCATGATAAGACAAGGGTTCTTCATTTGCTTCTCAACAAAGTAGTACTCCATAAGGTAGGGTCAAAAGATTTTGTTTTCAATACCCACACCTTCTGTTTGTGCCATCTCATGCTCTGTCAACAGATAAACCTTCCCAATCTCCTATTCAAACATTTCAAAAGAAGTGTTCAAGGGAAAGGAAAGAAGACCTCCATCTCCTATGGAGTGCTATTGATAAAAATTCTTGGGGCACAATAGATATGCAACATTTTTTATGCCGTGGATGAAGAGGATAAGAGGCAATTTGCCAAAGGACAGGTACAATAAGTCTTTTGACGAATGAATCTGATGAAGATGAGACTTCAATCAGTTATAAAGTTCATTAGACGAAAGGATGCTGAGGTGGGAGATAAACCAGCTCCTAAAGAAGCTATGCGTCCAGAAGCTTCTGTGTCCACCAGTGCTGGGACTTCTAACGGGAAGAGAAAATTGGTGATGGACGAAGATGATGATGATGATCAACCAATTAAAAGATTTAAAATAAAGGTTGCGTCCAATGTCACTGTTCCTAATGGAACTAGGACGAAGATAGTCGCAAGGAAGAGACCCTTTAACAAACTTGCGTCCATTCCAGAGGTAAGCACCCCTGCGTCCATTCCTCCACCACCTCCATCTCCTTCTCACCCTGTAGCACCCCAAAATTTCGAATTCTATTATATATGTTGTTTTCCCATTTTTTGTGATAATTGATTTTTACGATTTTTTGTGAGTTCAATTAAATCAAAGTTTGATTGAACTTAACCTTATATGTTGATTTTAGACCATTCCGAAAAATAAAAATAAATAATTTTATTTTTGGTCCGGAATACCTTTGGATAATTTTTAGAAAAAACAAAAGTTCAAACTCCAAATCCGTCAACAAAGTTGGATGTTTTCCATTTTTAAGGATTTTATGATCAAATAAAAAAAATTGAGTAATTTCGGGTACATCCTATTGGACAATAGATACTGATCTTTGTCCATTGGATAATAGCTACTGAAAAATATCTTGAGGAAAATATCTATGGTATTTATGGCTAGTGGTGAATCACATAGGTGAATCACCTATGTAATTAATGGAACAAGGTGATTCATTAGGTGACTCACCTATGCATTTATGGAAACAAAGTGACTAAAATGAAGACCATCACCTTGCTTAAGCCCTTGGAGAGGCCGGCCAATTCATGGTAAATATCTATAATTTTTACTTTAATTTGATTACAATTAATCCTTATTTTTCACCTATAAATAGCAACTTACCCATTCACTTTTACTCACACCAAAATTTCATCTTCTTCCTCCTATAAGCTTACGACTTAGAGCTCTTTCTTCACCTTCCCAACCGCGTTAAAATTCCAAGCTAAGTTTTAGCATCCTAGTAGTATTTTGATAGACTTTGTAGTTGAGAGTTTCTTGAAGAACAACCTAAATTCACTACTTATAACTTATCAAAGTTAGAAGAACCTTAAGGTGAAAATTCTTTCTCTTTACTTTTAAATTTCTATTTCAAAGTTTTAGATCATTGGGTTGATCTATGATCATCTTAATCTATGTTTTAGAGCTATAATAATATGTGCTTGTTTTTCTTTGTGAATTTGTGTTGGTAGAAATCCAAGAGTTAAGCAAGAGTGCATGTTAAAGCTTTGAAGACTAAGGTAAGGGGGAGTTTTCTCTATCAACTAATATTATGGTATAAAATAGAATTTTAGTATGTTAATTTTCGTGAAAATAGGCCATGGCTGGTTTTGTGGTTTATATTGTATGACTTGATATTTTATGGTTAAGGTTTATGGTTCATGTTTATATTTTATATAATTGAGTTATGTGATTTCATACTTTGCTTAAATTATGTGTTTTATAATTTCTTTAAATATGGTATGAAATTACGAAGGAAAAAGTATGGTAAAATTTGGTATAAATGAATTGATTCATATGTATATGAATAGACATGCTTAGGATATGCATATACTTGGTTTGAATTATGGAATGATGTGGGAAATCATTTTAGGTGGTTCGGCCACCATATACTAGAAAAAGAATTATTTTAGATGGAATTTGTTTATTTAAAAGAACTTTGAATTTTCGAAAATATATAGATAAATTATTTTGTTAATATTTAGAATATTATTTGATATTTTTGATATAGAAAGAATTTTGGAAATAATATTTAGAATATTAATTGATATTTTTGGATATAGAAAGAATTTTGGAAAACTTTTGTTTTAAGGTTAATAATTATTTTCACACTTAGTTTTATCATATAAAGTGAAAATAAACTTGAAAATATTTTATTTAGCATAAAATAAATTAGTTTTTATGAAAAATACTCTACGGAATTGGAAATTTACAGAAAATGGTTTACGCGATCGAAAATTTATAGAAAATACTTTATGCGATTGAAAATCGATTTTATACTTTACCCGATTGAATTTTTACGGAAAAAACTTTGCGCAATTTAAAAACCGTAATTAAGAAATAGCAGTACTACTATCGGGTCGACGTAGACTAGACCCTGGATAGGACAATTGATGTTATTCTTGAAGAAATGGTAGTTTGAATTCCGAGGGAATTATGTATATATTCTGGGAATATTTATACTATGTATACATTTTTAGTCTGTATGAGACTTGTTGTTGTAAGGCTTGGAGCCTAGGAGATTGAGCTTACACCTTAGTGCGGGATACGAATTTGTATAGTGAAGATCTATGACAGATCTTAGAGTCATCGGAGGTGCGGAATCTCCACAAGAGGCCAGCGGGGAGTGTGTTGTGGTGAGATGATTGCAACACATCGACGATCTCGACTACACACTATTCTATTCACGATTGGTGGAAGAGTGTTCGCATGAGCCGTATTGCGCAAATGAAATTTATAATACTTGGTGGCTAAATGATACGGAACATGTACTCCCAATCACTCTCTTCGACTTGTTGTATTTAGCTCCATTGAGTAGGTGTCAATTATGTGCATCTGCATAGTCAGTTGTCATACTTGCATCATCATTATGTGCATTAAGGTTGGTTTGTCATTTTATTGAATAACATGACTTTATATGTTGATAAAATACCTATTAGTTAGTATTATATTATACTACTTGTGTATGCTATTTTTATACTGTCTTATTGGTATTTATGATGATGTGAGAATCTCACCTCTTTTTGTATATATATTGTATTCTTTCGTTCAATGTGGTTATGTCCGAAGATGGATCATGACTTTCTGGGATTCGTCACAGTCCAATTTCTGGAGGGGCCTGATATGTGGAATGTTCGTCTAGAGGCTAAGAGTGTTACTTATGTTGGGGAAATAACTATCACTCTCCGTAAGACCATAGACAAAAACCCCATCACTGTATTTACTGTTTCTGCTTTGGTAGAACTATTCATGCTCATTCGGGACATCTGGAGTGCGAGCACCCACGTTACTTCTCAAGAGAGATCCACCGTCTCTTTGGCACAAACCCCAAGATGGCGTAGGGCGCACAGGTCCTCTGTCCAAAGACTTTCTCACTACAGGGTTACATTCAAGACCTAGAGAGGGATGATGACCCTCCCATGTAGATTTGTGTCTATGTATAAATAGTTGTATAATATGTAATATATGTAGATAGTAAGATATGTATAATAAATTTTTGTGTGCAAATTAACTATAAATAATTAGTAAAGAATAAAAATGATGTGAATATTTGGTATCAAGTTTATGTGTATTATTATTTTGTTCATATTACACTACTATAAACACAAAAAATGATGATGAATTAGGATCTAGCTAAACAAGAGGTAATAAAGAAGAGGCAATTAGGTATCTAGTTATTCTCAAAATGTGACACCAACTAAGGGTGTTACACACTCTGAACCTGAAACTGAACCACAAATCCTCTCTCCCGACTCTCAAACATTTTCATCTCCATAAACACATATCATACCTTTCAATGATCCTATACCAACTACACCAAGTTCTCCATACTTTGAACCCCCACTCTCCACTTCACCATACACATACCAACCTGGTCAAGTCCCCTCTACACTTGACTGGCAATTTAGAACTGAGTGACGCCCTATGTAATTCCCCTTTGGGAGACCAAAAAGCCTTCTCTTCCACTCATCTCCAATAGAGCAAGATGCTGTGATGGCTCATTAGCAACAGTTCACATCTTCCCACAGCAACTTAGGTTGAAGCCTGTGACATTAGAAGAAATGGGCCTCTTTGCCAATCCTTATGACACAATTTTTATCAATGTCATTAAGGGAGGCATCCAAGTCAAAGATCTTCACTTCCTCCCTCCTTCTCTCATCATCACTTCAGCAACCTCCATCAAAATAATGCCGGATAGAGTTTGTCTAAGGCTGCCAATGGTGGATGTAACATCCCTAAATTTTGATTCCAATCTTATTTCTAGCTTAACAAAATCATATGGAAGTCCTAGTGTAATTTTCTAGAATTGGGATAAATTGGGAATTTTTAGAAATCACCAAGGGTATTTTGGTCATTTTACACCCTCAGTGGCAATTTTGTGAATTCTCATTCAAGTGGAGGGCAAAGTTGACAATTCAACTTCACCCCCCTTTCTTCATGTTGGAGCCGTGCATGTTAGATGAGCATATGGTCATCTTCTTCAAAATATCCAAGTCTCCATAGCCAAGGTTTTCCAAGCTTTCAAGGTCCAAAGTAAGTGTTTTTACTCATCTTTTGGCTTAGGTTATTTGATGGTTATTGATCACCTTCATCTTTTCTTCAATCCTATGGTTTTAGTTTAATGGAGAACTCATGTTCATCTTTGAGAATCAAGAACACAAATTCTAAAGTTCTTGTATGATTTGGTTGTTTTGAAGGAAGTTGAAGAGGAAGTCTTTATAAGAATTTTGGTTGGTTTGATATCACCTCAAACCTAGTTCTTGTCCCAAATCATTGCTAGGTGAGTGTGGGTTGATTTGTGTTATGGTATGGTGTTATTTAGGGTGTAAGTTTAAGTCTTGAAGATAAGAACTTCTATGTGTTAAGGTTGTTTTTGAATGTTTGGATTGTTACTTGTATTCAATGGTATGGATGTATGAGAATGATTGGATTTGCTACTTGTTATTCAATGAAATGAATGAATGAATGGATGGATGGATGAATGGATGAATGGATGAATGAATAGAGTTTAAGATAAGAGGTGCATGATCAAATGTTGATTTTTTTATGTCTGTGAATAGATTCACAATAGTGTGTGAATAGATTCACAAGACCTATGAATAGCATTTTGAACGCGTGAATAGCACTGTGAATCGATTCACAACATTTTGTGAATAGATTCACAGACCTGTGAATAGCATTTTGAACGCGTGAATAGCACTGTGAATCGATTCACAACATTTTGTGAATAAATTCACAGACCTGTGAATAGCATTGTGAACTCGTGAATAGTACTTTGAATCGATTCACAACATTTTGTGAATAGATTCACAGATCCAAGAATAGCATTGTGAATAGATTCACAATAGTGTGTGAATAGATTCGCAAGACTCATGAATAGCATTGTGAATAGATTCACAATAGTGTGTGAATAGATTCACAATAGTGTGTGAATAGATTCACAAGACCCATGAATAGCATTGTGAATAGATTCACAATAATGTGTGAATAGATTCACAATAGTGTATGAATAGATTCATTAAGAGATTCATTGAATAGATTCACAATAGTGTATGAATAGATTCATTAAGAGATTCATTGAATAGATTCACAATAGTGTATGAATAGATTCATTAAGAGATTCATTGAATAGATTCACATAGGCTTGAAATGATAACTTAGTACAATGAAGGATGTGTAACTAAGTGGAAGTGGTTGAGAGGATTGAGCATAATACTTGTGTGGTTCAATCATAAATTGAGAGGATTGAGTACAATGTTTGTGTAGTTTAAATCTTGTATTGATTAAATGTGATGTTATTATGATATTATGATTGAGCATGATATGAATATGAAAGCATTGCATTGCATGGTGAGATGGCCTAACCGGAAGGGGTTAGTGTACAATATGTGAGAGATTACCTAACCGGAAGGGGTTAGATGAAAGAATAAGCGGTGCATAATTACTTGCATTGCATAGTGAGATGGCCTAACCGGAAGGGGTTAGTGCACAATACTTGAGGGGTGCCTAACCTACGGGGTTAGATGGAAACGGAATGACATAAAACATTGCATATTGCATATTGCGAGGGCCTAACCGGAAGGGGTTAGTGCATGACAAGAGGTTGTCGAGACCTCGTCAAATAATAAAAATTATCGGTTCGCAAACTAATTTGTAGTATAGAGCATGAACCGAATCGTCTCTCAAGGATCCAAAAAGAACAAATATTTAATCAGATCAAGATAATTAAAAGGGGGGTTTAATGATTGGAAAAGATTATACACTAGTTGAATTAAAGGAAAGTAATTAACAAATTTAAAGAAACAACCAATCCAAGGAAATTTACCGATCTTGAGTTTAACTCATCATTGATCACAAGGAATTCACTTAATTGCTAACCATGTTCTTGGCCTTAGATCATATCAAGACGCCTCAACATGATCCAAGAATCCTCTACTAGATAAGCATCTAGGATTTAATTAACCAAGGTTAGATAAAGTAAGCACCATCCAAACATAGATTAACTTAAGATCAAGAATTTAACCAAGCTAAACAATCTATCAAAAAGCTTTAATAAATTGTTTATTCTATGTGATCCTCTTGAATACATGATAATAAAGCTATTATCACATAAACATCCAAATCAAATTAAGCAATTCAATCTAGATCAAAATCAAAAGAGGAAGAAGAGAAACTTGAATAACAATTAAGCAATATGAACAAGCTAAACAAGATCTCCAAATTAAACATCAAGATGGCTAATCCCTTGGATTGGATTATAAGAGCCTAGCCTTCCATGGATGGGAAGGAAGAACTCAGAAAATAAAGAACAAAAATGAAATTCTAAAGAGAAGGGAGAAGAAGAGAAAGAAAACTAACAAATACTCAAACTTACTACAAAATTGAATTCTAACTTACTTCAAAATTGAATGCCTCTAATACAAAGAGGTTGGGTCTATTTATACTAATCCTAGAAGCCAATTTGTACATGTACATAATCTGAATACAAGCTATAAGAATCTGAAATTTGTCAAAAATGGAAGCTTGATGCATGGTTGGTGGGTTGGTGCATGGTAGGTGGGTTGGTGTATGGTTGGTGGCTTTTAGTCAACAACTCTTATCCGACTTCTGGCTTCAAATTCATCACCTAGACGGTGCATTTTGGCTTGGATGTCTTCATCAAAGTTGTAGCCAGTTGTCTCCTTGAAAATCTCCAATTTGAATCATGTCATTTGGACTTTTAGAACTCCAGAAATGCCAAAAACACTTCACCTACCTCAAGTTAGGTTGGAAGAACGTGTTTCCAAATTCAGACCAACTTGTAGCTTCTGAAGCATGCCCAAAACGACATCTATTGACAAAATGGTCTTCATTGAAGTTGGAGATATGGGTCTTATCTTTCAAGTTACCAAGTTTCAGCCCAAGAGGAGGCCTATAACCCACTATATAGTCCAATATGTGCATACTGCCCAGATGGTTCCGTGACAGCAAACCCACTCTGCATTGCAGGGATATTTTGGACCCTTAGCATTCCGATCCAGCTCTTGAGTTCTTCATGAAACTTGTAGAGCATTGTCTTAGCTTTCCAAAGACACCAAGATCACCTCAATTGGATCACCGAGTCCCAAGTTATGACCTAACCAAGGAAGAAAGGTCAAAATGCATCAAAATCCGAAAATTATTCAATATTTGCATTAAAGCCCAATGAAGCCCAACAACATTAAACTCATCTAAAGTACTAATATTGGGCACAATAAACATCTAATAATGCCTAATACAAAGCTAACATAAGTGTCTCAAATTGATTGATCAAATTTCCCCACACTTAAGCTTTTGTACTCCTGGGCAAAACACATAACAACGAAACTAAAGAAAAACAAGAAAGATCATATTATTAAACTAAAAACATAAAAACTGATTGTACCTAATCTAATCCACTTCCGTAGGAAAACACGATGGCACTTAGCATGTGCCACAAGCCTTTAAACCCCTAGGTGTCCCTAGTGGACGAGTTATAGTCTCGTGAGGGTTTACCAGGATGATACCCACAAACATGTAATATTTTATTTAATCAATTCAACTAATTTTTAAATACAAGCATTGTATCAAATATAAACCATAATTAATAAGTCAAGTATGCTTAACAAAGAATAGTTGAATCAAACCAATTGAGAATAAAGTATAGCATAATCATGCTTTAATCAGAAATAGGCATGTTCAGATTGAGTAAAATTCTTCACAAGTGACACTCAAATCACACAAGGTGTTTAGGTTAACTGTTTACGCTCAACTCAGTCAAATTATGAAAGTATTTTACCATAGGCTTGCATATACATCAATTCTCCACTACTTAGATCAAATAAATTACAAAAATCAAGAGGTCTTTCAAAAAAGTTGTAATGGAACTTATAAGATGAAGGAAGGGAACAATATGGATAATAGCAGGTTAAAACCAAAGAGAATAAAAGAGCATTGAGGAGTAACTCAAGTAGAAAGAATAAAATTTTTACCCAAAACCATAAAATGCTCATTCTCTTCACACATTCCTTCCTTTTTCTATTCTTTTATTTTTCTTTCTTTTTTCTCTTTTTTTTGTTTTTTTTTTCTTTTGTTTTTTTTTTTGTTTTTTGTTTTTTGTTTTTTTTGTACCAAGCATTTCGTATCAGCACACCAATTCCCCCACTCTTAAATCATTGCAAGCAAAAGAACTCCTCAAATAAGAAAATCAATGCTCTCCCATTCCCAAAGGTAAGGTAAAACATGGTTTTTCACTCAAGGCTTGTAATGAGCTAAGAACAAAGAATAGGCAAGTAGGCTCAGAGGGGGTTAACAATGGGATAAATGCAAGGTAGGTTTATTTGGCCAAAGCAGCTAAGTCAAGAAAAAATGCCTCTGTCATTTTCATGCAACATACAGACCAATGTAATCTCAAATCGATTCAATGCAAGTTCTAGAAAATAAATTCATAATTGACATCACTCATGAAAGAAAATAACCAAACGTAAGTATCAAACTTGGAAAAGCCCAAAACTCACAAAGGTATGAAACATTCACTCAATTCAACCATGCCTTCTTCCTAAAATCCACAATCATATACACGTGTAGATCATGAAAATGATTCAACTATAAATTGTTTTGCATACTTTTATTATCAATTAAGCTCAGATTCAGCACATGCTTGCATCAAAATTAATTGAAAAGATCAAATTTTGTTTTTGTTTTTGTCTTTTTTTTGTCTTTTTTTTTTGTTTTTTTTTATATGCAAGAACAAAATAATTTAAGACATACTATGAAATGCAAGTTAAGATGCGTCTCAAGAGCAAAACTACTCCTTACTCTGCCATCATACATCTAATAAGCTAGTAACAATAAAGATTAGCTGGTTGGTTTTTTTTTTTTTAACTAAACTATGTACATGGTAATGTCAACTATCCCTCCCCCCAACTAATTAAAGACATTGTCCCCAATGTCAAAATAAAGATAGGTAGAGTGTAGAAGGTCTTACCAGAAAAACTGCAAATCGGGCTCGAAATAAGAAAAATTACAAAAAAACAACAACAAACCGTAACGTAGAAAACAAAAATTCACAAAGACAAATTCAAATCAAGTTTTGGCTTTTTGCTGCTGCTGCCTTGTTCCCAATTCAGTGGAGCCATTGCTGGATCACGTTGTGGTACAAATTCATTTAGTTGATCGAGCAATTGTTCAGGAGTTGCAGCAGTTACAAGACTTTGACGTGTCGCTTGTGAGATGAACCTTTTTTCTACAACATGATCAAGAAAACAAAACAAACTGTCATAAAAACCATTAACATTTAATATACCTATGGGTTTTTGGTGAAAGTTCTGCTGTGACCAGGATGTAATTTGGAAGAGCTCTTCCAAAGTTCCAAAACCACCAGGTAGGGCAATAAAGGCATCAGCATTTGCTATCATAATGTTCATGCGTTGGTGCATGCAAAATACCATTACTTCATCCCCTAATGTTTTTCCAATGGGCTTGCTGGTAGATAAAGGATTGGGAATGACACCAAGGACTTTGCCACCTCCTAAATGTGCAGCAGTTGCTACACAACCCATTAACCCAAGACTACCTCCTCCATAAACTAAATGGATTTCTCTCTCAGCTAGCACTCGACCAAGATGGTGTGCAATATTTACAAACTCTTTATCTTTCCCAGGATTAGATCCACAAAAGACACAAACACTCTTGATCCGACAAACTGAAGTGACTTCCATTTTTTTCTCTTTGTTTTTTTTTTTGTACTCTCACCTTATCAATGATCTGAAGAGAGCAAAGTGCAATATTTAAAGGCATCAAAACTCAAATGTAATAATTACACCTATAAAGGAGGGGTAGATCCGTGTGTTAGGTAAGTTTGAAAATAAGCACAACAATGATAATAGCTATATGACAATGATAAAAGACTAATCTATATGTGTCAGAAGAAGTTTGAAAATATGCAACGCATATTTCAAAAGAATACGGCTACTTTTGATTTTTTTTATTTTATTCTTTTTTTTTAATTTTTTTTTTATTTTTTTAATAAACAAGAAGAAAAAAGAAAAAATAATAATAAAAATAATACTTACAGGAGGTGTGATTGTGGCTCACATTTTCCTCTGGTTTTACGTCCAGTAACGGCTTGAATGCTCTCTATGGGCCGATGGTCGGCTTCCCATCCAATTTTCTTAAAAATTGGCAAACAGGGTCTTTTTGAGTCAGATTCCCGAGACTATATCGCTCATGTTCATCTTGGAATATTGGCCATAAATCGAGAAGTGCCCTTTGCACATCTCCACTAGGATGCGTCTCAAGAGTCAACAGAATGTTATCTAAAGACTCCTTACTCATGCCATCCTTTATGAAGTTAATTTTATCATCTCGGTTTATAGACATCATTCCAATTGATTTGCATTTTGTGTTACAGGTCCATCTTGCACATTTATAGCAGACCCGTAACCTTTTTGCTCTTCTCTTCTTTGCATATGAACTTTTGCCTAGCCCTGGCATATATGAAACAAGAGCGTCAGAAAATTCACCTCTGAGTCGGACCTTTGCTTCGATCAACCAGCGTATATCCGCAGGGATGCCTTTGTGCATAAGCATCCTTAATCTCTCAAACCTTGCACAATAAATGTTAGTTAAAGCATTTTGAGGGAGAGAGGGGAATTGCTTGCGGAGATTAACAAGCTGATTATCCATTTCGAAATAAAGAAAGAAGAAGGGAAAAAAATTAGTAAAATTTTATACAGATTTCAGTGTTTGTGGGTAACTGAAAGGACCGAAAAAAATTTTCACGGAGTACCGTTATCCGCCATTTAACCGGTGAAAAATCATCTGTCAATGAAAAACAAACAAAATTAAGACAGAAAAATCAAACTTTGATAGATTTTCTCACTTGGCACCGTTTTTTTCTGTCTCGATTCCTAGTATTGTTGTTCTCAGTTCTGATAATATTTTAGTGTGCTCAGTCAGGATAGTATCTAGTATACACTTGTATAATGTACGTACTCTGATAATATTTTGAATGGGATCGGAGATCTCTTGTTGATATATATATATATATATATGTACTCTGGTTGGTTTGAGATGATTGATTTGAATCCGCTGTTTATTTATGACGTTTGGGAACGTACGAGAAACAAAGGAAATGCTACCGAATTTCATATGTAATTAAAGAAAAAAAAATATTCCACGTAAGACTTATGGTTGGTAAATGATGTAACAAATAATAGGTCTTACAGTGGACTTAAACAAGAACAAATATCCCAAGAGGTATAGGAGTAAAAAACAATGGCCTAAATCTATTTGCTTTGATCCTGACTTTAGGAACAAACTAGCACCAGAGGCAGACTTAGAATTCTTATGGCTTGTATCTAATGATGGAGAATCCAAGGAAGATGAAGCAAAAACTTTCTGGGAAAAGCACATATAGGAGTGTGAACAACAAGCCTTAACTTTTGGACTCAGCAATGAAGAGAAGTTAGAAACAGTTACAATCATAGGATGAAGTTCTCAGTGCTACAGTCCCTATTACAGAGTGGATGACATCTTTGGACTGCCATTAAAGAACCTTGAGAACTCCATCTTCTTCTCTAGAAGTTATATCTTAGGATCTCCTTCTAATGATCTTGGTAAGCATTATCCTTGGGAAATATTATTCTCACATCAAAAAGATCCACTCCCATGGGATTATGAGATGCCAAGTGAAGAGGACACAGAAAAAGCAGAAACTGTTATGGTTGAGGAAGAAGAAGTTGTTATGGCTGAGGCAGTTGTTATGGATGAAGACGAAGAAATGGAAGTTGTTGTGACTCTAGCAGAAGTAGAAGAACAAGCACCATCTGTTGTTGCCCCAATCTCAGTTGTTCACCCTGCACCCCAAATTGAGCAATCTATTGCTGTTAGCAATGTGAGAACTGAGTTGGAAGCATCTGCTGAAAGTCACTGACACATAGCTCCACAACCTCAAGTGCCCCCAGAATTTCAAGCTTTCGTCTTGTCAGTAATGGAATTAATGTATAAGCGATTTGAAGATCTTCTCAAATCCTACCATCCATAAGGACCTCCTCCTCCTCCTCCTCCATCTTCTTAGTCTTAACTTATTGTTTTACCAAATTCTTTTACAAATCATTCTTTTGATTCTTTCAAATTTCTTTCATTTTGTTTTGACTATGATGGTAAACTTCACTTTTTGTCTGATGACAAAAGGGGAAGAATTGGGAATTTGATGTCTATGTTAATTTGATTGAGTCTTTTTTACAGAGTCCAGAGTCCATATTCTTTATGTAGAGAGAATTGTGAATCTTTAATAAAATGAGGTATTCATACATATGTTAGTGTTGTTGTTGTTGTTGCTTACTTCTATTGTTTCTAATATGTTGTTTCCATAACTTTGATACTTAGTAATTGCATTTTCTCATCCTCCAATGTTATTGTTCAAGTAACTTTGTTTTATATAAGTACTCCATTGTTTTGTTGAAAACAAATATAGCTCTGATGACACTCAGTAAACTGCAACTAGTTATTATCTATAACTCTGATGCTTTAAATAGACTCACATGAAGATATATTGATATAATTGCTGATAACTATTTTAGCTCTGATACTTGATTGGATCAAATATCTTTGTTTTCTCTAATACTCTACAACTGTGATATTCAAATAATCTGAAATTGCTTTTGCTCTGATAACTAATCCAGATATGATAAGGGTGTGCATGTTCTGATGTCTAGTTTTTAGCATTTTCCCATCCTTTAATCTTGTGATTGATATAATAGTTAAAATTAGTTCTGTTACTTCTTCAAGACTCTAAAACATAGCTTTGATACATTTGACCTATTTAATCCGATACTTAGTGTGTTCTGATATTAGCAAATTAGATTCAGTTATGCTTGTTTTGATATACATACTTGCAATACTTTTAGCTCTGATACTTAGCATTTTGCTAAAATGTGCATTGCACCCATTATCAATAAGCAACTATAACTGAACAAAACTTGTTGAAAATTTTCCCAAGTTGTACATACGTCCAATGTACTTTGCATCCATTCTTTTATTATTTTGCATGTTCTTGGGGGAGTTTGTGTCTTTTCTCTAAAAAGAATTTTGTTTCAATCAAATTTAATATTGTTTGCCATCATCAAAAAAGGGAGATTGTTGGAACCAAAGACAAATCAAGAAATTAATGTTGGAACCAAAGTAATTCAAGGAATTGAACCCCTCAAAGTTTTGAAGATAACAAAGGCATTAAATTGGAATGCACAAATAAGTTTTCAATTTAACCAGTTTATGTTATGAAAAATGTTAATCCAATATTGTTTATCATGCATGTATCGTGATGATTATACTCTCTGATTAGGAAGCACGTTCTCCTTTGTAACAGAATGATATTTTTGCGTACGTTCAATATGGTTTTCTTTACAACTGAAAGAAACTATTACGTGCGGCCATATACTTTAAAAATGCTTTATTATTTGTTATATTGTATCGTCCAAAGTTTTCTTTAAAGTTCAAATTCAAACATTCGTCCAAAGCCTCGAATTCAAATATAAGGACTATTCATCATTAAATGCTGAAGTGACCTCTGATAAAGTTTGCGGCAAAAACAAGATAACAAAGTACGTTGGCGCTGACACACCTAACATCTATACAAGTTCAGCAAATGAGATCTCTCTGCTCACTCAGAAGATTCAGTACAAGACTTTGATGATTTTAAGAATAATGATAACCAAGCTCACTTTTCAAGAGAAGACAAACATGTTATCAGTGTTACGCATTAATGCAGATTAGAACGAAAACATTTATTACCGTTGGACAAATATTTCTTAAAGACAAGTTTAAAGCTCTTAATCATATAAATACAAGGAGTCTTCAAAGATTAAAAGTGATACAAGCAATACGAACATACTCAAGCATTTGAGAAGAACTCTTACACTTTCATATTTTTTGTATAGAATTATTCAAGATACACTAAGCTTCATTGTTATTATTCTCATACATCGTGAGTTATTTGTTGAGTGATTTCAAACACTACTTTTTTACTATATGTTAAGCCTGAAGAGGCTAGTGTTAAAAATACTTATGGTTAGGACATGAAGAGGTTAAAGAATACTTATGGTAAAACCTGAAGAGGTGAAAGAATACTTGTATACCTGAAGAGGTGGAAAATACTTGTAATCTTAGAAAGATTAGTGAAAAATCCTTCCCGTCAAAGGGACTGCATGTAGCTCTTGGGTTATAAGAGTGAACCAGTATAAATTGGTTGTGTGATTCTCTCATCCCTTTTATCTTGCATTATTCTTATCTGTGCTAATGTTTGGAGATTGCTATTGTTGTTCCTAACACTTTCTTACCTTTGGTTTTAAAGAACTTTCTTTGCGTCAAAGGATTTCACTTAAAAGGAATTTCAGCGTACAAAGCTCTATTTAAACAGATTTGCATCCAATTCTTATTTGAGAAACTGCTTTCATGAAAAATTTTAGAAGCATTAATTAAAAAAAAAAGAATTCAACCCCCCTTCTTGTGTAATGTTTATTCATTTCAAAGTTGTCTATTATGGTACCACTAGCAGTCACGCAAGTGTTTCTAATAAGCCTAGATATCGTACAAGGAAAGGGGGACTTGCAACAAATGTCTTAGGTGTTTGTACCAAGGATAGGAGATTTATATACATACTAGTAGGGTGGGAATGATCAGCTTCAGACTCTAGAATATTACATTATGAGATAATCAGGAAAAATGGATTGGTTGTTCCAATTGGTATGACAAATTTAAATTTTTAATTTGTGTTAATGTGATCACAAACTATGAATTATTGTAAATATATTTAGGTTCTTACTATCTTGTCAATGGTGGATACACTAACGGGGAAGGCTTTCTTGCCCCATATAAAGGTCAACGATATTATTTTTAAGAGTGGAGCACCAGTCGACGTGCACCTCAAGATCGTGAAGAGTTATTTAATTATAGGCATGTTCAGGCAAGGAATGTAATAAAGAAGATGTTTTGTCCCCTTGATGAAACAATGGGCTATATTAAGAAGCCCATTAGAGTACAATGTTGAATGATCCTTTCTTTTTGTTTACTGTACAACTACATCCGCATGAACATGGCATTGGATCTAGAAGAATTTGCTCCATTTGCAGAAGATGAGGTACTTGTAGGCGAAGAGCCAATCAATGTAGTTGGAACTGTTGAACCTAGCAACCAATGGACTCAAATGAAGGATGCACTTGCACAAGAAATGTTTACGGAGTGGAGGAATAGATATAGGCATTAGAGAGAAAGTAGTTTAATTACATTTTGTAACATCAGTGAAGTTTGAATTGAACTGTTTTTGGATTTTATTTTCTTTATGGTATGAATGAATTATGATCTTATTGTGTTATATGTCATTGAATTTTGTTGCACTTATGAATGAAATATTTATTGTTATAATCTTTTGATTTTGTGGTATCTAGTGATGAAAAATGAAGGTGGGAACAATAGTGAACAACCAAGGAGTAACATAAGAGCCCGACGTAATTGGAGTGAACTTGAGGAGGAAACTTTACTCACTATATTAGAAGAGATGGTGGTGGCTAGCACCAAAGGAGAGAATGGAACATTCAAGCCAGGAACTCATGAGGAAATTTGTAAGAGGATGAGAAATAAGATTCCTGAAATCGCTATAAATGCCAGGCAAGTTGTTAACAAGATGAAAAGGTGGTCAACAAAGCTTAATGATGTTGACATGATGAACACTAGTGGGTTTGGATGGGATGATACAAGAAAGTGTGTCACTTGTGTCAGCAGTCAAATCTTATCTGAGTATTTGGAGGTATTTAACTTGAAGTTTGTAGAGTGTATTAATTTCTTATCAATATTTTTATTTTTTGACTAACAGAAACATCCTAAAGTTGGCAACCATGTCAATAAAGAGTTTAAAGAGTTTGAGAGGTTGCCAGGTATTTTTGGCAAAGATCGTACAAATGGTCGTGGGGCTAAGGGTTGTGTAGATGGAATGGAAAATGAAATTGGTGAGAACCAAGTTGGTGATGATGATGAGTGGCTACATGACAAGAGGTTGTCGAGACCCCGTCAAATAATTACCGGTTCACAAAATAATTTGTAGTATAGAGCATGAACCGAATCGTCTCTCAAGGATCCAAAAAGAAAAAAGATTTAATCATATCAAGATAATTAGAAAAGGGGGGTTTTGTTGTTGATTAACAAGATTAATAAAAGTATGAAACTTAAAGTTGTAAACAAATCTAAAGAAACAACCAATCCAAGGAAATTTACCGATCTTGAGTTTAACTCATCATTGATCACAAGGAATTCACTTAATTGCTAACCATGTTCTTGGCCTTAGATCACATCAAGAAGCCTTAACATGATCTAAGAATTCTCTACTAGATAAGCATCTAGGATTTGATTAACCAAGGTTAGATAAAGTAAGCACCATCCAACATAAATTAACTTAAGATCTAGAATTTAACCAAGCTAAACAATCTATCAAAAAGCTTTGATATATTGTTTAGTCTTTGTGATCCTCTTTGAATACATGATAATAAAGCTATTATCACATCAACATCTAAATCAAATTAAGCAATTTAATCTAGATAAAAATCAAAAGAGGAAGAAGAGAAACTTGAATAACAATTAAGCAATATGAATAAGCGAAACAAGATCTCCAAATTAAACATCAAGATGGCTAATCCCTTTGATTGATTATGAGAGCCTAGCCTTCCATGGATGGGAAGAAAGAACTCAGAAATAAAAGAACAATAACGAAATTCTAAAGAGAATGGAGAAGAAGAGAAAGAAAACTCTCACAAATACTCAAACTTCCTTCAAACTTACTTCAAAATTGAATGATGATAATACAAAGAGATTGGCTCTATTTATACTAATCCTAGAAGCCAATTTGTACATGTACATAATCTGAATACAACCTATAAAAATATGGAAATTGTCAAATATGGAAGCTTGATGCATGGTTGGTGGGTTGGTGCATGGTAGGTGGGTTGGTGTATGGTTGGTGGCTTTTAGTCAACAACTCTTATCCGACTTCTGGCTTCATTTTCATCACCTAGACGGTGCATTTTGGCTTGGAGGTCTCATGAAAGTTGTATCCAGTTGTCGCCTTGAAATTTTGCAATTGGAATCATGTCATTTGGACTTTTAGAACTCCAGATATGCTAAAAACACTGAACCTACCTCATGTTAGGTTGGTAGAACGTGTTTCCAAATTCAAACCAACTTGTAGCTTCATTATCATGCCTAAAACAACATCTATTGACTAAATTGTCTTCAATGAAGTTGGAGATATGGGTCTTATCTTTCTAATGGCCAAGTTTCAGCCCAAGAGGAGGCCTATAACTCACTATGTAGTCCAATATGTGCACACTGCCCAGATTTTCGTGACAGCAAACCCACTCTACATTGCAGGGATATTTTGGACCCTTAGAAGCCCGATCCAGCTCTTGAGTTCTTCATGAAACTTGTAGAACATTGTCTTAGCTTTCCAAAGACACCAAGATCACCTCAAATAGACCACCGAGTCCCAAGTTATGGCCTAACCAAGGAAGAAAGGTCAAAATGCATCAAAATCCGAAAATTATTCAATATTTGCATTAAAGCCCAATGAAGCCCAACAACATTAAACTCATCTAAAACACTAATATTGGGCACAATAAACATCTAATAAAGCCCAATACAAAGCTAACATGAGTGTCTCAAATTGATTGATCAAATTCCCCCATACTTAAGCTTTTGCACTCATGGGCAAAACACATAAGAACAAAACTAAAGAAAAACAAGAAACATCATATTATTAAGCTAAAAGCATAAAACTGATTATACCTAATCTAATCCATTTTCGTAGGAAAACACGATGATACTTAGCATATGCCACAAGCCTTTAAACCCCTAGGTGTCCCTAGTGGACGAGTTATAGTCTCGTGAGGGTTTACCAGGATGATACCCACAAACATGTAATACTTTATTTAATCAATTCAACTAATTTTTAAATACAAGCATTGTGTCAAATATAAACCATAATTAATAAGTTAAGTATGCTTAACAAAGAATAGTTGAATCAAACCAATTGAGAATAAAGTATAGCATAATCATGCTTTGATCAGAAATAGGCATGTTCAAATTGAGTAAAATTCCTCACAAATGACACTCAAAGCACACAAGGTGTTTAGGTTAACTGTTTACGCTCAACTCAGTCAAACTATGAAAGTATTTTACCATAGGCTTGCATATACATCAATTCTCCACTACTTAGATCAAATAAATTGCAAAAATCAAGAGGTCTTTCAAAAAGGTTGTAATAGAACTTATAAGGTGAAGGAAGGGAACAATATGGATAATAGCAGGTTAAAACCAAAGAGAATAAAAGAGCATTGAGGAGTAACTCAAGTAGAAATTTTTTTTATCCAAAACCATAAAATGCTCATTCTCTTCACACATTCCTTCCTTTTTCTATTCTTTTTTTTTTCTTTCTTTTTATCTCTTTTTTTTTGTTTTGTTTTGTTTTGTTTTGTTTTTTTTTGTACCAAGCATTTCGTATCAGCACACCAATTCCCCACACTTAAATCATTGCAAGCAAAAGAACTCCTCCAATAAGAAAATCAATGCTCTCCCATTCCCTAAGGTAAGGTAAAACATGGTTTTTCACTCAAAGCTTGAAATGAGTTAAGAACAAAGAATAGGCAAATAGGCTCAGAGGGAGTTAATATTTGGATAAATGCAAGGTAGGTTTATTTGGCCAAAGCAGCTAAGTCAAGAAAAAATGCCTCTGTCATTTTCATGCAACATATAGACCAATGTAATCTCAAATCGATTCAATGCAAGTTCTAGAAAATAAATTCATAATTGACATCACTCATGAAAGAAAATAACCAAGTGTAAGTATCAAACTTGGAAAAGCCCAAAACTCACAAAGGTATGGAACATTCACTCAATTCAACCATGCCTTCTTCATAATATCCACAATCATATACACATGTATATCATGAAAATGATTCAACTATAAACTGTTTTGCATACTTTTTCCATCAATTAAGCTCAGATTTAGCACATGCTTGTATCAAAATCAATTGAAGAGATCAAAATTGTGTGTGTGTGTTTTTTTTTTTTTAATATATATACAGGAATAAAGATGATTTAGGACCTATTATGAAATGCAAGTTAAGATGCGTCTCAAGAGCAAAACTACTCCTTACTCTGCCATCATACATCTAATAAGTTAGTAACAATAAAGATTAGCTTGTTAGTTTTTTTTTTTTTTTTAACTAAACTATGTACATGGTAATGTCAACTATCCCTCCCCCCAACTAATTAAAGACATTGTCCCCAATGTCAAAATAAAGATAGGTAGAGTGTAGAAGGTCTTACCAGAAAACTGCAAATCGGGCCTGAAATAAGAAAAATTACAGACAAAAAAAACTAAAACCATAAGAGAAAACAAAAATTCACAAGGACAAAGTCAAATCAAGTTTTTGCTTCTTGCTGCTGCTGCCTTGTTCCCAATTCAGTAGAGCCATTGCTGGATCACGTTGTGGTACAAATGCATGTAGTTGATCGAGCAATTGTTCAGGAGTTGCAGCAGTGACAAGAATTTGTCGTGTCGCTTGTGAGATGAACCCTTGTTCCACAGCATGATCAAGAAAACAAAACAAACTGTCATAAAAACCATTAACATTTAATATTCCTATGGGTTTTTTTTTTAATAAACAAGAAGAAAAACAAAAACAATAATAAAAATAATACTTACAGGAGGTGTGATTATGGCTCACAAATTCCTCTGGTTTTACGTCTAGTAACGGCTTGAATGCTCTCTATGGGCCAATGGTCGGCTTCCCATCCAATTTTCTTAAAAATTGGCAAACAGGGTCTTTTTGAGTCAGATTCCCGAGACTATAACGCTTATGTTCATCTTGGAATATTGGCCATAAATCGAGAAGTACTCTCTGCACATCTCCACTAGGATGCGTCTCAAGAGTCAATAGAATGTTATCTAAAGACTCCTTACTCATGCCATCCTTAATGAAGTCAATTTTATCAAGTCGATTTATAGACGTCATTCCAATTAATCTGCATTTTGTGTTACAGGTCCATCTTGCACATTTATAGAGACTCGTAACCTTTTTGCTCTTCTCTTCTTTGCATATGAACTTTTGCCTAGCCTTGGCATATATGAAACAAGAGCATCAGAAAATTCCCCTGTGATTCGGACCTTTGCTTCGATTATCCAGCGTATATCCGCAGGGATGCCTTTGTGCATAAGCATCCTTAACCTCTCAAACCTTGCACAATAAATGTTATTTAAAGCATTTTGAGGGAGAGAAGGGAATCGCTTGCAGAGGTTGACAAGCTGATTATCCATTTTGAAAGAAAGAAAGAAGAAAAACAAATTGAGTAAAATTATATACAAATTTCAATGTTTGTGGGTAACTGAAGGGACCGAAAAAGATTTTCACGGAGTACCGTTATCCGCCATTTAACCGGTGAAAAATAATCTGTTAACGAAAAATAAACAAAATTAAGACAGAAAAATCAAACTTTGATAGAGTTTTTCGCTTGGCACCGATTTTCTGTCTCGATTCCTGTGATTGCAAATAAGTCAAAGTTGAAAGATGAAAGAGTTAGAAAACTTGGGTTGCCTCCCAAGAAGCGATACTTTTAATGTCCACAGCCAGCGTGATTGAAGATTTTGCACGAGCGATGGGTCCTCCCCAATAATGATTCAATCTCTGACAATTGACATTAATCGTGGCTTGAGGTTTTTTTTTTTTTCAACACAGTAGTGATCAATCATGGTAAAGGGCATCCTGCAGTTGAACTTCCTCCACCAGGTTCTCTTGAGCTTGATAAACATATTTTATATGCATAATTTAGCACCTCTCATTGGTCTATTCTTATAAAATTATTGCATATATGAAGTGAAAATTGCATAATTCCTCATATATTGGTTATGTTGTTACAAATTGAGCAGAACACCCGAAGGACTATTCAAAGCAGTTGTTGAACCAAAATATCATGAACTTGGATGTTGATATCAGTATAGCTCAAACAGAAGAGAAATGAAGACCTAAACTCAGTGATTTTTGGGTTACATCAAATTCAGGACAAATCAGAAAATTTCTGCTCAAACCTATACTCGGTTATTTGGTGATTTCTCAAGATCTAACCGTTGGATGTAGCTGAAATTTTGATATGTCATGCATGACATAATTCTCTATGACTTTCCTGGAAATGAAGATTTCCAGATTAGCACCGGAAGTGGGTCAAAATTAGGCAACAAGTTGGTGGCTGTCATTTTTGATATCATCTGAGTAGTTTCGGAAAAATGGTCAGATCTCAAGATCCAACCGTTAGATCTGGCTGAAATTTTGACATGTTCTTCATGCCTGCATGTGCTACAACTTTCATGAAGAGAAGATTTTCAAATTATGACAGGAGCAATGACGAAATTGGTAATCTTCGGAGCTGAAATTTCAACCCATGTGCAAAAAGATTTGACAAAATTGTAATTGAATAGTTCTAGCCTTTGCCTATAAAAGGAAGGCATTTGCCACACTTAAGGGCATCCCATTTCTGAATTCTCTCATTGTAGTTTGAGTTAGGGGTGATACTTTGATAAATTGTGAGATTTATACTTTGATTTCAAGGTTAGATCTTCCAACTTGTTTAAAGGAAATCCCAAAGCTCTTTTAGTTTGTATAATATAATCTTCATCTTATTCAAGTTTCTTCATCTTGATGTCTAGTTAAGGTTCTTCCTAGAGTTAGGGGTGAAGCTTTCATAAATTGTGAGATTTATACTTTGATTTCAAGGTTAGATCTTCCAATTTGTTTAAAGTAAATCCTGAAACTCTAGCCCGTTATGTTCTTGTTAATACCAACAACCACTTTCATTTCTATCATGCTTTTCACTTGTTCTTTTGTTTCCTTTAATATAATGAGTAGCTAAATTTCTATACTAGGATTGCAATTTGAACTCACACGTAATTTGATTCGTTTATCATATCCAAGAGTAGGTTGATTATCTTGAATTGTTTATCTTACTTGTTCTTAATGCTTTTAATTAATTGGCCATTAATTAAATTGAATTGATAAACCTTAAGCAACTTGACAAAGGGATTTTGGTTTTAGATCTAAGTAAGATAACATATGATCTTTGTGCGAAAGCCTTGAGTTTATATAGGATAGACATATACCTATATAACATATGTAACCATTAATGAAATCGAAACTTAATGAATTCTTGATTATTTGATAGACATAGACATATAGTTTATCATTAATTAAGGATATTTCTATTTGACCATCGAAAGAGGCTTATAGATAAATTAAGGATTTCTAGTTAACAATTCAGATAATTAATTGATCTTGGATGGAAGTAAGAGAATCAAGTAAAGTGTGAGGGATAATTGCAATCTTAGGCTTGGTTAATTTGATCATTAAATTCTTTTTCTTGTATACTTTAATTTTTAATCTTTCATAACACTTCCTTTTATTAAATTGTTTAAATAAGATTGAGTTTTGTAAACTTTTAATAGATAGTTAAATTTAGAATTAATCCCTGTGGGTTCGACACTTTCTTACTATTATATTACTTGATTTGCGATAACGTATACTTGCGTTCTGATTTACCACATCAGAGCTCCTTCATAAAAAATTTTGAGGCGATGACCATTAACTTTGAACACTTTGTTGGTGGCTTCACTCTTAATTTTTACTACACCATGAGGAAAAACATTAATAACAATGAAGGGACCAAGCCACCTAGAACGAAGCTTACCGGGCATAAGTTTGAGGCGAGAGTTGTAGAGAAGAACTTTTTGACCAATGGTGAACTCCTTTCGTACCAACATCTTATCATGAAGGAGTTTGGTCTTCTCCTTGTAGATCCGAGAGTTCTCATATACCTCTAATCGAAGCTCCTCAAGTTCCTGAAGTTGGAGCTTCCTTTGAGATCCGGCTTAACTCAAGTCAAGGTTACATTGTTTCACCGCCCAATATGATTTATGCTCAATTTCCACCGGAAGGTGGCACGCCTTCCCAAAGACAATCCGATACGGGGACATCCCTATTGGTGTCTTGTAGGCAGTTCGGTAAGCCCACAGAGCATCCTCAAGTCTCAGGCTCCAGTCCTTCCTATTAGGTTGGACTGTCTTCTCAAGTATGTGCTTGATCTCTCGATTTGAGACTTAGGCCTGCCCGTTTGTCTGGGGGTGATAAGGTGTAGAAACCTTGTGCAAGACGCTGTACTTTCTCATCAAAGCATCTATTCTCCGGTTACAAAAGTGTGAACCCTGATCACTGATAATGGCCCTCGGGATTCCAAACCTGCAGAAAATCTGTGATCTAACAAAGTCCACAACAACTTTGGAATCATCAGTCCGAGTGGCTTTTGCCTCCACCCATTTAGATACATAATCAATGTACCAACAAAATATAAATAAAACCAAAGGAAACAGGGAAAGGGCCCATGAAATCAATACCCCAAACATCAAAGATCTCACAAGACAAAGATAGGTCAGCCGAGGCATCTCATTCTTGTGTGAAATTGTCCCCGTTTCTTCCGGCAATCGTTCACAAGACTTACAAAACATATATGCATCATGAAATAGGGTAGGCCAATACAATCCGTAGTCCAAAACCTTCCTAGTCGTACGTTGGGAGCCAAAGTGCCCACCACATGCAAATGTATGACAAAAGCTAAGAATAGAATGAAACTCATAATCAGAGACACATCTTCTAATAATATGGTCACTACAAAGCTTCCACAAATAAGGATCATCCCATACATAGTACTTAGACTCACTTTTCAATTTATTAGATTGAGCTCTAGTAAAATATGCAGGAAGAACACCAAAGAACCAAAAAATTAACCATATCTCGCAAACCAAGGGGAGGTGTTCTTACCTTGCAATGGCAGTAAGCCGCTCATCCTGGGAAGGAGTCCTGTACAGGATCGGGATCTGAAGCCCTTTCAATGCGGCTCAAGTGATCTGCCACTAGATTTTCTGCTCCACTCTTGTCACGGATCTCTATATGAAACTCTTAGAGCAGTAACATCCACCTTATTAGTCGGGGCTTTGCCTCTGGCTTCTTCAAAAGAAACTTAAGAGCTGCATGATTAGTAAACACAACAACCTTAGAGCCAAGCAAATAAGATCTAAACTTATCCAAAGCAAAAACAATGGCTAAAAGCTCTTTTTCGGTTGTGGTATAGTTGGCTTAAGCAGCATCCAGAGTTCTGGAAGCATAGTATATCACATGAGAAGCTCTCCCCACTCTCTGTGCCAAGACTGCTCCTACTGCATAGTTAGAAGCATCACACATTAACTCAAATGGCAATGTCCAGTTAGGTGGCTGGATGATAGGGGTACTAGTCAAGGCCTGCTTCAAGTGGTTGAAAGCTGCTGTCACGACCGAAAAAAATCGCGACGGAGAGCGGCGAACGCAAAAATAATAGTTGTTTAAAAAAAAAAACAACATAATAATGGAGTCGCCACCAATCTTTTATTGGGTAGGGAAAATGACCGGCAAAACCCTTTTTGAAATGGATTTAAAATAAAACAAAAAGAAAAAGTCTGCGAAAATCAGGAAGGGTTCGGGAGTCAATTATGCACAGGGAAGGGTGGAAACTTAATCCCACAGCACCCCTGATACATCCGTTATAAAATGGTTACCTTAAGTTAGTTGTGCGAATTTAATAACCTTAACAATGTTTGATTTTACCCCCTCAATAAAACAAGTCAAATAATTGAAATACAAATTAAATTACACAACTTGCAAATTTGAAGAAAGAACGATTACAAGTTTAGTAGAAAATAATAAAATAAATATATTAGAATATTTACAAATTTGGTGGAAGATAATAAATAAATAATTAAAATAAAATATTTACAAATTTGGCAGAAGATAATAAATAAATAATTAAAATAAAATATTTACAAATTTGGCAGAAGATAATAAAATAAAATATTTACAAATTTGGCAGAAGATAATAAAATAAAATATTTACAAATTTGGCTTGATTTGCGGGCCTACGTATCCCCTGGTGCAATGGGGAACTCAAAGCCACGTAGTTCTTTTTAAAATAATTATGTGTTGGTAAATTTTAATTACGAGAAATATTACTTTGAATTAGTTGATTCAATAAAAGAGAATTGACTTAGAATAAAAAGGGAATGATTTGATTTGGACAAAGGGGTTTTATTTATGCGTCCTAAATGAGATGGAATGCGGTATTAAACCCACTGATCCACCCTAAACAACCATCTAGTGGGTACTTGACCCCTGAAGATGACTAACATAAATTGTGGCGTTGGACCACATAAAAAACTTTATTAATTTGTTACTAAGTGGGGTGAAAGGCGATACTAAGCTCACTGATTCACCCCAAAAGGATTGCCTAAGGGGTACTTGACTCCTAAAGGCAAATAACGTGATTTGTGACATTGAACCACTTAGAAAAACTAAAATAAAATACGATAAAAATAAAATAAAGTCAAAACAAATCAAATACATTAAATTAAATTAATTTGTCTTACGTAAGATGAAAGACAATACTAGGCTCGCTGATTCACCCCAAATTATTTGCCTAGTGGGTACTTGACCCCTGAAGACGACTAACGTAATCGGTTATGACATTGGACCATTTTATTAAGAAAGGTCTCATTTACGTGTCCTAAATGAGATGGAAGGTGGTATTGGACCCACTGATCCACCCAAACTAAACATCTAGTGGATACTTGACCCCTGAAGATGACTAACGTAATTTGTGGGATTGGACCACTTTATTAAAAATAAAAGACCTCGTTGACGCACTCTAAAGGGAAGGGAAGGCGGTACTAGACCTACTGATCCCTCCCAAGAAAACTGCCTAGTGGGTATTCAACCCCTGAAGACGACTAACGTAATTTACTAATTAATTAGCTAAAGCGGGTCGTTGCTCTTATCTAAATTTGTTTGCGAGAATTGAGGAAAATAAATAACATACAATTTTTACATCATCTAACAAATAAGAAGTAACAATACTGAGAAACAAACAATTGATAAAAAATAAAATAAAAGAACAATAAAATACTATATATATATATATATATAAGAAAATAGTCCCAAAAAGTACGTCTGACATAACACTTTTCCCCAATCATGTTTTGCATACATGTGTCTTTACAGGACACTAGCCGAATTTAAATGCTTTACTCAACAGCACATACAAATGAGAACACCATCCTTTTTAACAAAATAAAAAAGTGACATGGCTGTTCTTAAACCAAATACGTACAGCAGGCATATAATTAGCTAGAACTAGGCATCTCCATTTCGAAACGAAGGCAGAGGACAGGCCACAAATATCTTCTAACAATCCTATAAGCTAAAATAACAGGACCCAAAAAGTGTTAGAACACAACACTCATCAGTACACTTGAGGAACCGATCTATGCTTAGAGACTAGATACTTTAACATTTGACAGTGTTTACAAGCAGAAAATACAGTAGAGATCCAAGCTTTGCAGTTCATATAGCATGCAACCAGCAGACTTCACTACCAATATTTATATTTCATGTGTTTTCAAAATACATAGATATATCATGCAAATCTTAGCCTCCACATACTTGACCATGTGCAAAGATATAGAGTTCTAAACGGACAAAGAACAGACCCCCATTAATTGGTTATCTGAATTATCAAATCCAGACTACCTTTGATCCTTATTAACAGTTAATAGTTATTTATCACCTTCCCAAAAGAATATACCAACAAGCTTTCAGTTGTACACAAACAGAAGCATACGATACATGGTAAACATTAAGGAACCAGAAAACTATCCATCAAACAGAAACGTATTCATCTTGAGACCCCTAATTTGGTATAAGTGCGAGTAAGCATCATGAACTAAACAAAAATTGACCATTCAAACCAGAATCTGAAGCCATACAAGAACAGAAAATACAGTATCTCAACATCAAAGGTTCACACTTTCATTCATTCATCGAATATACTAGAGTTTTTTTTTAGATTTTTATCCCACAGGCCATGTACAGAGAGCAGCATCTATCAAGCCTTAGGTTATTGTCACCATCCTATTTGATTAAACAGCCAGCCAACAAGCTTTCAATACAAAATTCACCTTCACCAACTCAACAAAAAAACTAAATCTTTATCAATCTGATACCTTAAATTAAGAATCACGGCATAAAAAAAAACAAAAACTCCTATTTCAGTACACCCTAGGTTCAATTCCTTGCGAATGAAAATAACTCAGACCCACAACATAGATACCAAAATCTGTTCCCATACATTCTCATTCTCAAAGTCAAACCAAGAGCAAACAATATTCTCATTCAGATTACTAACTCAAATAACAACCCATCATTCAACATGTCAACACATAACAAAAATTAGAGTGATCCAGCATAAACAACACTTAACCGTTTGACAATAATTTGAGCACCTAATCAAAAGAAATAAACAGAATTTTAAAACAAACAAAAGAGCTTGAAGTTACCATGAGCTCGGGTTACAACAGTTTCTCTTTTCCGTTTGGCTAGTCTCGTTCCTTTCTCACTGCAACTAGCTTGTCCTCAGCCTCGGGCTCTCCTTCTCTCACTCTCAAAATACAAAGAAAAAATCGTAATCCCCCAGAAAAACCCTCTTTTCTAACAGAAATCTACCTATCCTATTTATACAAAACTTCTACCAATAACAACCACTCACTAAAATAAAATACAATAAAAATAAAAACAAAGTAAATAATAAAATAAAATAAAGGGACAGAACCCCAAAAACCTCCTCTATTTTCACGCTTCCTTCGAACCGGTGTAGAGGATTTCGGTGCTCCCCGGTCCGCGGTTTGGGGGACACAAGCAGAGGCTTCACTGGGTTGGCGTGGCTATGGGTCTGGGATGGTTTAATGCTCGGTTTCGTACGACCATGAGGGGGGGTGAAGTGCGGCTGGTGTCAGAGGCAGAGGGGCGAAGGGGCTGTGGCAGAGGCATGGGGAAGAGAAACGCGCGGCACCGAGGCATGGGCAAGAGGATGGAGCGCAGCCATGGGGAAGGGTGAAGAGGATCAGGTGCTGCTGTGGTCTGGTACGGGTACACAGTGTGGGGGAGCGGTGCTGGTGCGGTGAGGCTTGGTGCTGGGTCCTGGGGAAGAGGGATGTGCAGCGCAGAAGGAAGGAGAGGAAAGAAAAGGGAAAGAAAAAGAAAGGGGAAGGGGATTTGGGTGGAGCGGCTAGGGCAACTAGTGGGGGAGGAGGAAGGAGCCGGGTCGGGTCGGGTGGCTGGGCCGGGTGAGGAAATTGGGTCGGGTGAGGAAACTTGGGTTTGGGTAGGAAAATTGGGTTTTTGGTTGATGGGTAATGGGTTGGGTAAAGGAATGGGCTTTTCTTTTTTTCTCTTCTTTTTTAATTTTTTAATTTTTTTAATTTTTCTTCTTTTTATTTTTTCATTTTCTCATTTTTCATTTTTTTTTATAATTAATTATCAAAAGGAAATTTGGATAAACTAAGATTATTTTTTTCTAATTAAAAATTCCCTTTCAACTTTCTTATTCACTTTTTTTCTTTCCTTTTTTTTCATTTGTCTCATTTTTTGGATTTTTGTAATTAATTAAATTAATTTGATTTTTGAATCTTTGATTTTTGATTTTTTTTTTGTTTGATTTGATTTCTTTTTTTTTTTAGGGGGTCCGGACAAATTTGGGTGTTCACAGCTGCCTTGCACTTGTCATCAAAATTGAACTCCACATCTTTCTGCAGTAAGTGAGAAAGTGGAAGAGCAATCTTGCTGAAGTCGATAATGAAGCGCCTGTAGAAACCTGCATGACCAAGAAAAGAACGCACTTCCCGCACGCATGTGGGGTAAGATAAACAAGTAATTACATCAATCTTGGCAGGATCTACCTCAATGCCCTTACTGGATACTACATGGCCTAAAACTAAACCCTGTTCTACCATAAAATGGCATTTCTCAAAATTTAGCACAAGGTTAGTCTCAATGCATCTATGTAGCACCCTAGATAAGCTAGCTAAACATGAATCAAAAGAAGAACCATAGACAGTGAAGTCATCCATAAACACCTCCATGCACTCCTCTAAGAAATCAGAAAATATGCTCACCATGCACCGTTGGAAGGTACCAGGGGCATTGCAGAGGCCAAAGGGCATCCGTCTGTAAGCAAAGGTGCCGAAGGGACATGTAAATGTGGTTTTCTCTTGATCCTCTGGTGCAATGAAGATCTGGAAGTATCCAGTGTAGCCATCCAAAAAGCAATAATGGGACTTACCAGCCAACCGTTCCAACATTTGATCAATGAACGGAATGGGGTAATGATCATTCCGAGTGGCTTGATTGAGACGTCTGTAGTCAATGCAAACTCTCCAACTATTCTGCACTCGGGTTGGAATGAGCTCATTCTTCTGGTTGGCCACAATAGTCACTCCGGATTTCTTTGGAACTACTTGCACCGGGCTCACCCACTTGCTGTCAGAGATGGGACAGATAATGTCAGCCTGTAGTAGCTTGGTCACCTCTTTTTTCACCACATCTAGGATGAGAGGATTCAGTCTCCTCTGGGGTTGTCTCACTGGTTTAGTTTCCTCCTCAAGTAATATCCTGTGCATGCATGTGGAGGAGTTGATACCAGGGATGTCTGCAAGTGTCCAACCAATTGCCCTTTTGTGTTGCTTCAAGACTTCCAATAATCTGGTTTCTTGCTCAGGTTGGAGGTGTTTGGCCACTATCACCGGGAGCTTCTCATCCTCTTCCAAGAATGCATACTTCAAATGCTCGGGCAGGGGCTTAAGTTCAATGGAGGGTAATTGCTAGACTGACGGTACTAGTTTTGGAACTGAAACTAAATCGGCTAAATTCTCAGCAGTTGCACCTGTACCTGCAAGCTGTGCACAATCTTGCAAAACAACATCATCATATCCTATGGAATCAAAAGAATCACACTTAGCAGCAGGATGAATGACAACATCATTAATAACAGCATCATTGCCATTAATAACATAAACAGAGTCATCAATGTCAGCAGAATTAACAACAGCACATGATAAGTATGCAGAAATCTCAGCACAGGTGATCAATCAATTTGAGACACTTATGTTAGCTTTGTATTATGCTTTATTAGATGTTTATTGTGCCCAATATTAGTACTTTAGATGAGTTTAATGTTGTTGGGTTTCATTGGGCTTTAATGCAAATATTGAATAATTTTCGGATTTTGATGCATTTTGACCTTTCTTCCTTGGTTAGGCCATAACTTGGGACTCGGTGATCCACTTGAAGTGATCTTAGTGTCTGTGGAAAGCTAAGACAATGTTCTACAAGTTTCATGAAGAACTCAAGAGCTGGATCGGACTTCTAAGGGCCCAAAATATCCTTGCCATACAGAGTGAGTTTGCTGTCACGGAACCATCTGGCCAGTATGCACATATTGGACTATATAGTGGGTTATAGGCCTCCTCTTGGGCTGCAACTTGGTCATTTGAAAGATAAGACCCATATCTCCAACTTCACTGAAGACCATTTTGTCAATAGATGTCGTTTTAGGCATGCTTCTCAAGCTACAAGTTGGTCTGAATTTGGAAACACGTTCTTCAAACCTAACTTGAGGTAGGTGCAGTGTTTTTGGCATTTCTGGAGTTCTAAAAGTCCAAATGACATGATTCAAATTGGAGATTTTCAAGGAGACAACTGGCTACAACTTTGATGAAGACATCCAAGCCAAAATGCACCGTCTATGTGATGAATTTGAAGCCAGAAATAGGATAAGAGTTGTTGACTAAAAGCCACCAACCATACACCAACCCACCTACCATGCACCAACCCACCAACCATGCATCAAGCTTCCATATTTGACAATTTCCTTGTTTTTATAGCTTGTATTCAGATTATGTACATGTACAAATTGGCTTCTAGGATTAGTATAAATAGAGCCAATCTCTTTGTATTATCATTCATTCAATTTTGAAGTAAGTTAGATTCAATTTGGAAGTAAGTTAGAATTCAATTTTGTAGTAAGTTTGAGTATTTGTTAGTTTTCTTTCTCTTCTTCTCCCTTCTCTTTAGAATTTCATTTTTGTTCTTTATTTTCTGAGTTCTTCCTTCCCATCCATGGAAGGCTAGGCTCTTATAATCAATCCAAGGGATTAGCCATCTTGATGTTTAATTTGGAGATCTTGTTTCGCTTGTTCATATTGCTTAATTGTTATTCAAGTTTCTCTTCTTCCTCTTTTGATTTTGATCTAGATTGAATTGCTTAATTTGATTTGGATGTTTATGTGATAATAGCTTTATTATCATGTATTCAAGAGGATCACATAGAATAAAAAATTTATTAAAGCTTTCTGATAAATTGTTTAGCTTGGTTAAATTCTTGATCTTAAGTTAATCTATGTTTGGATGGTGCTTACTTTATCTAACCTTGGTTAATTAAATCCTAGATGCTTATCTAGTAGAGGATTCTTGGATCATGTTGAGGCGTCTTGATATGATCGAAGGCCAAGAACATGGTTAGCAATTAAGTGAATTCCTTGTGATCAATGATGAGTTAAACTCAAGATCGGTAAATTTCCTTGGATTGGTTGTTTCTTTAATTTGTTAATTACTTTCCTTTAATTCAATTAGTGTATTGTCTTTTCAAATCATCAAAACCCCCCTTTTAGTTATCTTGATCTGATTAAATCTTTGTTTTTCTGGATCCTTGAGAGACGATTCGGTTCATGCTCTATACTACAAATTAGTTTGCGAACCGGTAATTTTTATTATTTGACGAGGTCTCGACAACCTCTTGTCAACAGGCTGCACACATTGCAGTGGGTTTACAACCAAAAGGTCCGAAGCATGCAGAACAAGTATCGCAAGCTATGCTATCAGTGTATCCTACAATTTCTGGGAACTCTGCCAACATATCAGCATGCATATCATCAACTAGTAAATCAATGACATCAAAATGAAAGATAGAATGATCCTCTAAAGGGTATTTCATGGCATCAAAAATGTTAAACTGAATGATATCATCACCAAATTCCATGGAAAGGATACCAGCATGCACATCAATCTTAGTTTTAACAGTTTTCAAAAATGGCCTACCTAAGATCAATGGGGGTGGGGAAGAGGCAGATTCATCTTCCATATTCAACACATAAAAATCAGCTGGGAATATTAAATTATTTACCCTAACCAGAACGTCTTCCAACACTCCTGCAGGTTGAGCAGTACTCCGATTTGCTAATTGAATGACAATGCCGGTGGGTTTTAGCTCTCCCATATGCAAGGAAGTGTAAACTGACTTTGGCATTACATTGATGGAAGCTCCCAAGTCTAGCAAGGCAAGAGTGAACTGTTGGTGCCCTATGGTGCAAGGGATGGTAAAAGTGTCTGGGTCTTTGCATTTGGGTGGCAGGTTAGGCTGAATCAAAGCAGAGACATTCCTCCCCATACTCACTTTTTCAGTGCCCTTTAGCTTCCTCTTATGGGTGCACATCTCTTTCAAGAACTTGGCATACTTGGGGATTTGTTTAATTGCCTCCAAGAGAGGTATATTCACCTCAACCTTCTGAAAAGTCTCCATAATTTCCTTATCCAAGTCAGTTTCAACCATATGCCTCGACTGTATCATTCGGTTTGGAAAAGGAAGAGGAATGTTGCAAGCTGACTTTTGTGGATGTTCACTTTTCTGCTTTACTGAATTTTCTGTCAACTACTGGTTTGATCTGGCTTTCTGCTTGGATGTTGTAGGATCATTTGTTGCTGAATCTGCTACAGCATCTGAATTTGTTGCAGCATCTTGTTTTTCTGGGTCAATGGTAGAATCTGGAATTATCTGCTGTACTGGTCCATTGATTTGCCTACCACTGCGCAAAGCTATAGCACTAACATTGCCTCTAGGGTTTGGAGTGGTTTGAGAGGGTAATTGGCCAGAACCTTGTGACTTTAATTCATGAATAGATGTGGCAAGTTGGCCAATTTGAGTCTCCAAGTTCTGAATGGTGGTTTCAGTTCTATGTTGAAACTGGATGTTATTGGTGGCCAACTGTTTCACCAAATCCTCCAATGAGGGCTCAGATTTTGTGGCTACAGGACCTTGCTGCTGGAATGGTGGTCTACTTGGTCCAACATGTGGTCGAGCATCGATTTGTCCTTGCTTGCTGCTGGAATGGTGGTCTATACTGGTTTGGTGGCTGCTGATTTGATGCATTCCCATATCTCAGATTGGGATGGTCCCTCCAACCAGGGTTGTAAGTGTTGGAGAATGGATCATATTTCTGTTGTTGCTGCTAATAGAATTGTGGCTTCCCAGGAAATATACCAGTTGCAGCCACACGTTGGTCTTGAAACTCAGAATCATCTTGCAATGTGGGGCATGCATCTGTGGGATGAGAGGAACTAGAACATATGCTACAAACTCTTGCAGCCACAGGTGTTTGATGCTGTCCCATGGCTAATTGCCTCACCAAGGAGGTTAACTCATCAATTCGGTGCTCCATCCTCTGTTGGTCAGCATGGGAAACATGAACCTCATTGACTCCTCTGGTTGAGGTAATGACCCTAGTGCCAAACTGTTGGGCGTTGGCAGCCATATTGGCAATTAAATCCCTAGTAGCAGCAGGAGTTTTGTCAACCAGGGCACCTCCACTAGCAGCATCAATCATGCTTCTGTCCATAGGTAACAAGCCTTCATAGTAATATTGAATCAGTAATTGGTCACTGATTTGATGATGAGGACAGCTCGCTGATGTGTGTGATTCTTCATGTTATTTTGAGTTTAGTTTGCATACATTTCATTATCTTTTAAGTACATTTATTCACTTAATCCTCCGTTTTAGTTTTAGTTCAGATAAATGCGGTGTGTTTATGTTCAATTGCAGGAATGATGCAACATTGAAGCTTGGAGGAGCCAAAACAGAACTACCCTGAAAAGATACTGAGATCTCAAAATCAGCTGGACCCTTGAGGAGTAATTTGAGCATAACTTGAGCTACAGAGGTCCTTTTGAGGTGATTCAAGTTGCTATGGAAAGCTAAGACACAAGGCTACAAGTTTGATGTTGGACACTTTGGCAAATTCCCTAAGGATGCTTGATGGCAGAGCCAACCACGGCTAGGCCGTGGTTGCCACCACGGCCGTGGTTGGCCATCCGTGCACGAAATTTCTAAGTCAGAATCAACCACGGCCGTGGTTGGCCTTCAGAGCACGAAATCCTTAAGTCAGAACCAACCACGGCCAGGCCGTGGTGGCCACCACGGCCGTGGTTGGTAGCCTGCTGCTTCACAAATGCGAAGTTAAGGCCCTGTAGGCAGCCCATTCCTTTGCTTCTGACCTGAAAAGAATTAGGGTTGAGAGAGGAGGGTGTGTGGTGTATAAAAGGCATGCCATTAGGGTTGAGTGGGGAGCTTGATCTTGGGGAGGAACTTCACAAGAGCAGCCACAACTTCTGCAGAGTTTTTCTTCTCATCTCTTCTAGTCTTTGTATTTTATTTTCTGAATGTTGTTCTTCATTCTTATGGATTGTATTTTGATAAACATGTTTGAGTAGTTCTTTTGTTCTAGGAATTGGTAGTAACCCGATGGTGTATTGACAATGCTTGATGTATGAATTTGCTATCTCTTCAATGCTAAGTTTATCTTGATTCAGTTTTTGGCACACCAAGTGTTTGTGAAAATGCTAGCCACATTATTTGCATGATCTTAGTCATTAAAGGAAAAACTGAAAGGTGACTCTTGATAATTGAACTCCATGAACTGAACTTGAGCTTTTAAATCACGAAAGTAGATTAAAACTCTTGAGGCTTTCTTTGAATCATCTGCTCTTAATGGATTCTTTCTAATTTGATTATCATGAAAATAGAAGTTGAGTTAGATTGAATACGTTATTGTATTCTGAAAGGAAACAATAATTCTTTAGGATGATTCGTCTTCAAGTATAACTTAGTTGAGAAGAGGTGATAAGATTACAGACTTGTTAATTACCATCGTGGTGAACCCATATCCTAGATCCCTTAAAAACCAGATTTATCTACACTGTTTTTCTGCATTCATTCTAAAAATTGATATTCTTATTTATTTCCAGATTTTAGTTTCTATGTTCTTGTTCTATCACCACAATTTTATAATATTGGTTTCACCTAGTTAATCACAATTAAGGGTAATTGTTAATCATAATCCAAGTCCCTGTGGATCGATATTTTTACTACTTGACGAAATCGTGCACTTGCGATACGAACCACATCAAGTTTTTGGCGCCGTTGCCGGGGACTTGTGTTTTCTGATTATCAATTTAATTCTTAATCTGATTTTCTAGTTATTCTTTTATTCTTTTCTTTTGTTCTCTGCAGGTAATTTCTCTTGTTTATGCGAAGTACTCGACGTTTTGGAACTCTCATTGAAGCAGATCCTGAAATTGAAAGGACTTTGCATCGGAGGAGAAAACAACTGCTGCAAAGTGCAAGAGAGCCACAACAACCTATCCCCATCATGGCAGCACGTGATGAAAATAGGCCACTGAAGGATTATGCAGCCCCTAATGCTCGGGGTTTGCGATCTGGGATTGCTCGGCCAGCCATTGAAGTTGGACACTTCACCATACCACCCGCTTTGCTCTCTATGATAAGGCAGAATCAGTTTGGAGGATTGCCGTCAGAGGACCCGAATGATCATGTGGATATGTTCTTGGAACTCTGTGAGACCCTCAGAATTGAAGGCGCCTCTTTAGATGCTATCCGTCTCCGCTTGTTCCCTTTATCACTACGGGATAGAGCTAAAACTTGGTTAAAATATGTACCAGCTGAAACTATCACTACTTGGGACCAATTGGAGCAAGCTTTCTTGGACAAATTCTTTCCACCTTCCAAGACTGCTCATCTTAGGACCCAAATCACAGGCTTCATTCAAAGAGATGGAGAGTCATTGTCAGAAGCTTGGGATAGATATAAGGCCTTGCTGGAAGCATGCCCACATCATGGGCTAGAGAAATGGTTAATCATCCACACCTTCTACAATGGTCTTGAATATTCTTCAAAGGTATCTCTAGACTCCGCAGCTGGTGGAGCTTTGATGAACAGAAGGTTAACAGAAGCCTATGAGGTCATTGAGAGTATAGCCACAAATCATCACCAATGGGCAAACGAAAGAGGTAACAACCCGAGAAAACTCTCGGGAGGTAAGTTTGAGGTAGACGGTGTTGATTTGATTATGTCAAAATTTGATTCTTTGAATAAACGTTTTGACAAACTTGAAAAATTTAATGCCAATGTCGTAGTTACTTCTAACAATTTTTGTGAGGTTTGTGGAGCACATGGACATATTAGTGCTGAATGCCAAGTTGGACTTGGTTCCTCACAAGGCACACTGGTGGAGCAAATGGAATCATGCCATAATTTTCAAGACTTCAACCAAAAGGGGAGAAATGATCCATATTCTCAAACTTACAACCCCGGTTGGAGGTCACATCCTAACTTCTCCTACCAGAATAGTCAAAGCCAAGTTGTTCAAGGTAGTGCTAAACCCTCTTTTGGATTCCAACAGGTACAAAAATCTAAACTTGAGTCTCTTCTTGAGAATTTTGTTGAGAGTCAATCTAAGCAAAATGAGGAGTTCAGGCAACATGGTCAAGTGGTCACCGAGGCCATTAGAGAGTTGTCATCTAAGGTTGATAATTTGTCTACTTATAGTAGGATGTTGGAAACCCAGATTGCCCAACAAGCTAGTTCTTCACATAGACCACAAGGTAAATTTCCAAGACCCCAAGACAGCCTGAAATAAATCCTATTGAACATTGCAAGGCTGTGAGTTTAAGAAGTGGTAGGCAATTAGAGAATTCCAAGGCAAAGGGCGAAAGTGACATAGATGGGGGGGCTGAGAAAAAAGAGACAACTAAGACACAAAACTTAGATGAAGATGATACAACTGAGAAAGTGTCTAAATATGTTCCCCCAAAACCTTACCAACCCCCAGTGCCCTTCCCCCAAAGATTGGCCAAAGCCAAGCTTGATAAGCAATTTGGGAAGTTTCTAGAGGTCATTAAGAAGTTGTACATTAATGTACCCTTCATTGAGGCGTTGCAACAAATGCCCACCTATGCTAAATTTCTTAAGGACATTTTGTCTAATAAGAGAAAGCTAGAGGAATATGAAACAGTAGCTTTAACTGAGGAGTGTAGTGCTTTAATTCAAAATAAGTTGCCTCCTAAACTCAAAGATCCAGGTAGTTTCTCTATTCCTTGCTTGATTGGGAATACTAATTTTGATAAAGCTTTGTGTGATTTGGGGGCTAGTGTTAGTCTTATGCCCCTTTCTGTGTGTAAAAAGTTGGAGGTGGGTGAACTAAAACCCACAACTATCTCCCTTCAATTGGCAGATCGATCCGTCAAATACCCTGTGGGCATCTTGGAGGACGTTCCTATTAGGGTGGGTAAGTTTTTCATACCTGCTGATTTCGTTGTGCTTGAAATGGAGGAAGATTCCCAAATCCCCATTATTCTTGGTAGGCCTTTCTTAGCCCTTCTTTGGTGCTATAATTGATGTCAAAAATGGAAAATTGTCTTTAACTGTTGGTGATGATAAGGTTGAGTTTGATCTTGCTAAATCTATTAAAAAACCTTCTTTTGAGGACTCTTGTTGCAGGATTGATTTATTAGACCGAGTAGTGAAGGAAGAATTCACCAACATCCATTTTGAAGATCCTTTGGAGAGATGCTTGGTTGGTGGTGGTTCATTGGAATGTGGAGGGGAAGCAGCCAAATATGCCCGTTTGTTGGAAGTCATCTTGGAACTTCCACCCCAAAAGGCCAAAATCGAAAAGCTCGAGTCTAAACCCAAACATAAGAATTGGAAAGAAGAAAGAGCTCTAAGGGTAGAACTCAAACCCCTTCCTTCCACTCTCAGAGATTTGAGCTTTCGGAGGCACAAGCCTAAATTTTGGAGGCAAGTGAAGTCAAAAAATTCCACTGCCAACCCATGGAAAATTCCATGGCCATGGATTGAAGACCCGCAGTGAGTCCTTCTCTTTCATCCCTTCTCTTGTTTTAGATTTTTACATTGAGGACAATGTAAGTTTTAAGCTTGGGGTGGGGTATTGACAAGAGGTTGTCGAGACCTCGTCAAATAATAAAAATTACCGGTTCGCAAACTAATTTGTAGTATAGAGCATGAACCGAATCGTCTCTCAAGGATCCAAAAAGAACAAAGATTTAATCATATCAAGATAATTAGAAAGGGGGTTTTATTGTTGAGTAATAAGATTGAAAAGAAGTACAAGACTTAATGTTGTAAACAAATATAAAGAAACAACCAATCCAAGGAAATTTACCGATCTTGAGTTTAACTCATCATTGATCACAAGTAATTCACTTAATCGCTAACCATTGATGCGAACCTCTCGGACTTGCCTCGAGACCCACGATCAATAGATGAAAATCCAAATGCCCTAGATGTTCTAATCAGATTTTACACAAGATAAACCTTGACCCAACACTTAACAAAGTGCAAACCAAAGGTATAAGAAGGATAGATGATGCCACACTCAAGATATAGATGAGAAAGTGAGTGATAAGTCAGATTTAAGAACCAAGAAAGAACTTGTCTTTCATCAAGCAAAAACTCAAAATGCATCCTCTTCTCCATCCCTAGATATGGGTATTTATAGCCTTGGAACATCCCTCCAAGAATAGGTTACATAATGTGAACAAGAATTGAAAAAGTCTATTATTGGGTGCTCATAGTTAGGTGTACCTAACTTTTAGGTATTAAAAAGTCTAACATTGAGTTCTCCAAGTTAGGTGTACCTAACTTCAATTCTGGCAGTATGTGAAGAAAAAGGCATATCTCATTCCACAAAATTCGAAAGTTGGTGATTCTTGATCCATTAGAAAGAAAACATCCAGAGCTTTCCAATGACTACTCATGGGCCGTAATTGAATGCCATTTGGTTACCCATTTCGTCAGCCAAAGTTGGGTCTTGGACTTGAATTATATTCACAACCCTTAATTCATCTTACAAGCCCAACTTTTGATGCCTTGGATCCTCACTTGCAACTTGAGCCCAAATCTTCTCAATTAATCCATTTAGTGCAATTTGTATCTTCTTAGCTCTAGCTCTTGTGATTGGGCCTCCATGCATCTGCAAAGGATCACTTGGAGTCTTGTTGGTGTTTCCTTGATGATTCACATCAACCATGTTCTTGGCCTTAGATCACATCAAGACGCCTCAACATAATCCAAGAATCCTCTACTAGATAAGAATCTAGGATTTAATTAACCAAGGTTAGATAAAGTAAGCACCATCCAAACATAGATTAACTTAAGATCCAGAATTTAACCAAGCTAAACAATTCATCAAAAAGCTTTAATAAATTGTTTATTCTTTGTGATCCTCTTTGAATACATGACAATAAAGCTATTATCACATTGACATCTAAATCAAATTAAGCAATTTAATCTAGATAAAAATCAAAAGAGGAAGAAGAGAAACTTGAATAACAATCAAGCAATATGAAAAAAGCGAAACAAGATCTCCAAATTAAACATCAAGATGGCTAATCCCTTGGATTGATTATGAGAGCCTAGCCTTCCATGGATGGGAAGGAAGAACTCAAAAATAAAAGAACAAAAACGAAATTGTAAAGAGAATGGAGAAGAAGAGAAAGAAAACTCTCACAAATACTCAAACTTTCTTCAAACTTACTTAAAATTGAATGCCTTCAATACAAACAGGTTGGGTCTATTTATACTAATCCTAGAAGCCAATTTGTACATGTACATAATCTGAATACAAGCTATAAGAATATGAAAATTGTCAAAAATGGAAGCTTGATGCATGGTTGGTGGGTTGGTGCATGGTAGGTGGGTTGGTGTATGGTTGGTGGCTTTTAGTCAACAACTCTTATCCGACTTCTGGCTTCAACTTCATCACCTAGACGGTGCATTTTGGCTTGGATGTCTTCATCAAAGTTGTAGCCAGTTGTCTCCTTGAAAATCTTCAATTTGAATCATGTCATTTGGACTTTTAGAACTCCAGAAATACCAAAAACACTGCACCTACCTCAAGTTAGGTTGGAAGAACGTGTTTCCAAATTCAGACCAACTTGTAGCTTCAGAAGCATGCCTAAAACGACATCTATTGACAAAATGGTGTTCAGTGAAGTTGGAGATATGGGTCTTATCTTTCAGGTGACCAAGTTTCAGCCCAAGAGGAGGCCTATAACCCACTATATAGTCCAATATATGCATACTGCCCAGATGGTTCCGTGACAGCAAACTCACTCTGTATTGCAAGGCTATTTTGGGCCCTTAGAAGTCCGATCCAGCTCTTGCGTTCTTCATGAAACTTGTAGATCCTTGTCTTAGCTTTCCAAAGACACCAAGATCACCTCAATTGGATCACCGAGTCCCAAGTTATGGCCTAACCAAGGAAGAAAGGTCAAAATGCATCAAAATCCAAAAATTATTCACAATTTGCATTAAAGCCCAATGAAGTCCAACAACATTAAACTCATCTAAAGTACTAATATTGGGCACAATAAACATCTAATAATGCCTAATACAAAGCTAACATAAGTGTCTCAAATTGATTCATCAAATTCCCCCACACTTAAGCTTTTGCACTCTTGGGCAAAACACATAAGAACAAAACTAAAGAAAAATAAGAAACATCATATTATTAAACTAAAAACATAAAAAAGAAACTGATTATACCTAATCTAATCCATTTTCGTAGGAAAACACGATGGCACTTAGCATGTGCCACAAGCCTTTAAACCCCTAGGTGTCCCTAGTGGACGAGTTATAGTCTCGTGAGGGTTTACCAGGATGATACCCACAAACATGTAATACTTTATTCAATCAATTCAACTAATTTTTAAATGCAAGAGGATTATGAGTAACCACAATTTCAAAGATTTCAAACATTCATGAAGTGATATGCCTTTACATTCCGAATTAACATGCAAGGTGAATTCAAGTAGAATCATGGATCAAGCATGATAGAATTTCACGGGATACACTCTCAATCTCTCAAGTGTTTAGGTTTGTGTTTACACTCAAATCAACTCATGAAAAATTGCACTACCATAAACTTGCTTATCTTCTACTTCTCCACTACTCAAAACATATGCACACACAAATCAAGAGGACTTTATTCAAGGTTGTAATGGGGCCAAGGTAAGGGAAAGGAACAATATGGATATACACAAGTTAAAACCAAAGAGAATAAAAGAACAATGGGGAGGACCTCAAGTAACAACCATAGAAGTTTACCCCAAACCATAAAATGCATATTCTCTTAACACATTCCTTCATTTTTCTATTCTTTTCTTTTACAACCTTTTGGCTTTATTCTGTTTTTCTTTTCTTTTTCCACTTTCTTTTTTTGTTTTTTTTTGTTTTTTTTAATCAAAATTAGCCACTTTTTCTTTTTCTTTCTTTTGCACCAAACATTTTGCATAAACATCCCCCCACACTTAAACCATAGCTTGTCCTCAAGCAAAAAGAGTTCCTCTAATAAGAAAACCAATGCTCTCCTATTCGCTAAGATAAGGTAAAACATGATTTTTTTACTTAAGGCTTGTAGTGAGCTAAGAACAATGAATGGACAATTAGGCTCAAAGGGGGTTAACAATGGGATAAATGTAAGGTAGGCTATTTGAATAAAGTAGTTAATTCAAGAAAAATGCCTCAATCAAGTTCATGCATGCATATGAAAATGTAGCCTAAAAAAGAATCAAAGCAAGTTCTAGAGTGACAAAATCCATGAGTGAAACTCACATAAGAAAGAAAGAAAATGACATAGATGCAACATCCATTCATTAATAAGTTCAAAATCTCACAAGGTATGGATGCATCTACCAAACTCAATCCACTAATCCAAAATCCAACACCAAGCATGTGAAATTCAAGGGGAAAGACAATTCATTCATTTATGTTAGGAAACTTGAACTTGAATTAATGCAAACTCATGACTTTCATAATTCTTAAAACACAATTGGAAGGGAACCAAACACACGAAAATCACAACTCTTTTTTTTTTTTTTTCAAAACAACAATTTAAATAGAAAACAAAAACAACAAATAAAACTAAAAACATAAATGAAATACAGCAAACAGAATCAAAACAGAGACAACAAACAGAAAAAATGGTAGCAACAGAAAAGAGTAAACAGTAATAGTAAAATAAAAACAGAAATAAGATTGAAAACAGTAACAAAACAGTAAAAACAAAAAGAAAACAACTAGAAAAATGAAATAAAAGTGTGGAAAGAAAACTCCCTATGGATAGCAGAAGCAACAAAATCCCAGCAGCCACACCATAGCCAGTGTAATGGGTCATCACATTAAGAATCAGATTGTTTTGTCTCCTTTGGGGCTGCTCTATTGGCTTAATTCCATCTTCAAGTAAAATCTTATGCATGCATATGTAAGGGCTAATGTTAGGAATGTTTGCAAGTATGGTGGCTCTTTGATTCTCCTTTAAAATCTGCAGCAACCTCTCCTCCTCATCAGTAAGGAGGTTTTTAGCCACAATGAACTCCACTTTTGGTGGCTTCACTACTTTTGCAGATTGAGTTGCTGCATAATCTGCTGAAAAAGATTCATCATATCTCAAACAGGTAGCAATCTCAACACATGCATTACACAACATATCACCATCACAACAAACAAAATCATCAAAATCAGTAAAACCAACAAATTCAGCACACAAATCATCAATTGGTTTATGCACATCAATGGTCTCATGTTCTACAGAATCAGAATTCTGCATCTGTTGCTTGCTCAACTGACTCAATGAAGATGTAAGTTGACTAACTTGGGTCTCCAAGTTCTGTACTATAACTTCTGTTCTCTGCTGGAATTGGATGTTGTTCTGAGCCAATTGTTTCACCAAATCCTCTAATGTAGGCTCAGATTCCATGCCTATTGGGGCTTGCTGATGTTGCTGCATAGGCTGCTGGTATAGATTGATTGGTTCAACATAAGGTTCGAACCAGGGATGTTCTCCCCAGTCATGGTTATATGTGGTAGAATAAGGATCATATCCAAGCTGTGGATATTGTGGTTCACCAAGAAATACACCTGTTGCATCAACAGAATGTTTATGAAATACAGAACCATCATATTGTAGTGTGGTGCAAGCATATGTGAGATGATAAGAACTACAGCATATACTACAAAATCTTGCAGGTTCTTGCACAGGTAAGTGATGTTGTTCCACTGCTAACTGCCCCACCAGATAAGCCAACTCATCAAGTTTATGCTCCATCATATTAGAGATCAAACACAAAAACACAAAATCACAAAAACAAGTCTAAATATACACACAAAATAATTATAGAAAACATATCTACAGATTTTTAAAAATTATGGGACTACCACAGAGTGAAATCTACACAAAAATTCTATCTAATAGAATAATAAAAAATCTTAAAAAATTGAAAAAGTGGTCTAAACGAAGGAATTTCGAAAAAATAAAGGTGACCTCACTATATATAGTGAGCCTTTATCAGAATAATATTTTCCATTTGTGTACCAAAATTCAGATCAATCAGAGATGCCCGAACGGAAATTCTTAACAGGATGCCCTTTACCCAATTTCAGCCGAATTCCACTAGAAAATGCTTCAAAAACAAAACAAACACAATTGTTAGAGTTAGATGAAATGATCAAATAGTTGCCATTGGATCCCCGGCAACGGCGCCAAATTTGACAAGAGGTTGTCGAGACCTCGTCAAATAATAAAAATTACCGGTTCGCAAACTAATTTGTAGTATAGAGCATGAACCGAATCGTCTCTCAAGGATCCAAAAAGAACAAAGATTTAATCATATCAAGATAATTAGAAAGGGGAGTTTTATTGTTGAGTAATAAGATTGAAAAGAAGTACAAGACTTAATGTTGTAAACAAATATAAAGAAACAACCAATCCAAGGAAATTTACCGATCTTGAGTTTAACTCATCATTGATCACAAGTAATTCACTTAATCGCTAACCATGTTCTTGGCCTTAGATCACATCAAGACGCCTCAACATAATCCAAGAATCCTCTACTAGATAAGAATCTAGGATTTAATTAACCAAGGTTAGATAAAGTAAGCACCATCCAAACATAGATTAACTTAAGATCCAGAATTTAACCAAGCTAAACAATTCATCAAAAAGCTTTAATAAATTGTTTATTCTTTGTGATCCTCTTTGAATACATGACAATAAAGCTATTATCACATTGACATCTAAATCAAATTAAGCAATTTAATCTAGATAAAAATCAAAAGAGGAAGAAGAGAAACTTGAATAACAATCAAGCAATATGAAAAAAGCGAAACAAGATCTCCAAATTAAACATCAAGATGGCTAATCCCTTGGATTGATTATGAGAGCCTAGCCTTCCATGGATGGGAAGGAAGAACTCAAAAATAAAAGAACAAAAACGAAATTGTAAAGAGAATGGAGAAGAAGAGAAAGAAAACTCTCACAAATACTCAAACTTTCTTCAAACTTACTTAAAATTGAATGCCTTCAATACAAACAGGTTGGGTCTATTTATACTAATCCTAGAAGCCAATTTGTACATGTACATAATCTGAATACAAGCTATAAGAATATGAAAATTGTCAAAAATGGAAGCTTGATGCATGGTTGGTGGGTTGGTGCATGGTAGGTGGGTTGGTGTATGGTTGGTGGCTTTTAGTCAACAACTCTTATCTGACTTCTGGCTTCAAATTCATCACCTAGACGGTGCATTTTGGCTTGGATGTCTTCATCAAAGTTGTAGCCAGTTGTCTCCTTGAAAATCTCCAATTTGAATCATGTCATTTGGACTTTTAGAACTCCAGAAATACCAAAAACACTGCACCTACCTCAAGTTAGGTTGGAAGAACATGTTTCCAAATTCAGACCAACTTGTAGCTTCAGAAGCATGCCTAAAACGACATCTATTGACAAAATGGTGTTCAGTGAAGTTGGAGATATGGGTCTTATCTTTCAGGTGACCAAGTTTCAGCCCAAGAGGAGGCCTATAACCCACTATATAGTCCAATATGTGCATACTGCCCAGATGGTTCCGTGACAGCAAACTCACTCTGTATTGCAAGGCTATTTTGGACCCTTAGAAGTCCGATCCAGCTCTTGAGTTCTTCATGAAACTTGTAGATCCTTGTCTTAGTTTTCCAAAGACACCAAGATCACCTCAATTGGATCACCGAGTCCCAAGTTATGGCCTAACCAAGGAAGAAAGGTCAAAATGCATCAAAATCCGAAAATTATTCACAATTTGCATTAAAGCCCAATGAAGTCCAACAACATTAAACTCATCTAAAGTACTAATATTGGGTGCAATAAACATCTAATAATGCCTAGTACAAAGCTAACATAAGTGTCTCAAATTGATTCATCAGGTATGTATTTACTTTTTTGTTATTTAATTTCATGTTTTCATATTGCATTCTTTTGCATGATCACACCATCTTGTTGCCCCTTGATCCTCTTGTTTGAACTTTGTGCCAATTTGAAAGACAATGAATTTGGAACCCAAATTGATATCCTTGTGATAAGCTAATTTTTTTTTAAAAGAGTTGATCTTTTGATAATTGATGATTAGCATAAGGTTCTCTGTTTTTGTGTTTCTCATTGATTTTGCTTCTAAAAGTGAGATTTGTACCAAAAAGGGTATGTGCTTTATATTAACCTCTCCTCTTTGTTTGAGTGAAGTTGGTTCCTCTTGGATTCTGTGCTCTAGAACTTGATTTGAAACCATTTTGAGGCAAAGTTTTTGTTTGCATGCTTGAAAGTGATTAAGGCATTTTAGGGATCTTTCCAGGCCTTCTGAATATATTGATATATCACTACCCATTAGTTGCCCATTTTGAACCTATTGCAATTTCTTGGTACCTATGATGACATATTATTGGTTACCCTTTAGAAACTAAATGGTGCAAATATTTGGTTTGAAAGTTGAAAGGGAATTATGTGTTGAAATATTCTCTTAAAAAAAATCGAAAAGAGAAATCAAAAAAGAAAGAAAAGAAATAAAAAAAAAAGATTTTGGGGATAGAAAAAGAAAAAGAAGTAAAGAAATGGCTAAGCAAGAAGCTTAGCAATGTGCTTTTGTGATATAATCATTCTCCAAATTGGTTCTATTGGGTTCTCCTGTTTCATTGAAAATTTTGCCAACACTTTGTGCATACCCTCATTTCTTTATCCTACCTAACAATATTCCCTTGGCCAAGTTAAAACTCATACAAAGACCTTTTGATTCTTGCTTGCATGCAATTTAAAGTGTGGAAATTTGGTTTCTTATCAAGCTTATGGAAGTGTTTTTTCTTAAGAGGATCTTGAGTGTTATTTCTTCACTCTTAGACACTTTGAGAGTGGTTAGGTGAGTGACCCCAATTGATGAGAAGTATGAAATTAGGGAACCTAAGCCTCTAATCGAACTTTACATTGATCATCTCTATGTTCATTGAAATGTTATGCCTATTCTTGGATCTGTTGTTCTTTGGGTTCCTAATTCACAGCCATATTTTGAAAATTCTGATCTTTATTTGGATTTAGTAATTGCTTGAGGACAAGCAAAACCTTAAGCTTGGGGTAGTTTGATGTGTGTGATTCTTCATGTTATTTTGAGTTTAGTTTGCATACATTTCATTATCTTTTTAGTACATTTATTCACTTAATCCTCCGTTTTAGTTTTAGTTCAGATAAATGCGGTGTGTTTATGTTCAATTGCAGGAATGGTGCAACATTGAAGCTTGGAGGAGCCAAAACAGAACTACCCTGAAGAGATACTGAGATCTCAAAATCAGCTGGACCCCTGAGGAGTAATTTGAGCATAACTTGAGCTACAGATGTCCTTTTGAGGTGATTCAAGTTGCTATGGAAAGCTAAGACACAAGGCTACAAGTTTGATGTTGGACACTTTGGCAAATTCCCTAAGGATGCTTGATGGCAGAGCCAACCACGGCCAGGCCGTGGTTTCCACCACGGCCGTGGTTGGCCATCAGTGCACGAAATTTCTAAGTCAGAATCAACCACGGCCAGGCCGTGGTGGCCACCACGGCCGTGGTTGGCCTTCAGAGTACGAAATCCTTAAGTCAGAACCAACCACGGCCGTGGTTGGTAGCCTGCTGCTTCACAAATGCGAAGTTAAGGCCCTGTAGGCAGCCCATTCCTTTGCTTCTGACCTGAAAAGAATTAGGGTTGAGAGAGGAGGGTGTGTGGTGTATAAAAGGCATGCCATTAGGGTTGAGTGGGGAGCTTGATCGTGGGGGGGAACTTCACAAGAGCAGCCACAACTTCTGCAGAGTTTTTCTTCTCATCTCTTATAGTCTTTGTATTTTATTTTCTGAATGTTGTTCTTCATTCTTATGGATTGTATTTTGATAAACATGTTTGAGTAGTTCTTTTGTTCTAGGAATTGGTAGTAACCCGATGGTGTATTGACAATGCTTGATGTATGAATTTGCTATCTCTTCAATGCTAAGTTTATCTTGATTCAGTTTTTGGCACACCAAGTGTTTGTGAAAATGCTGGCCACATTATTTGCATGATCTTAGTCATTAAGGGAAAAACTGAAAGGTGACTCTTGATAATTGAACTCCATGAACTGAACTTGAGCTTTTAAATCACGAAAGTAGATTAAAACTCTTGAGGCTTTCTTTGAATCATCTGCTCTTAATGGATTCTTTCTAATTTGATTATCATGAAAATAGAAGTTGAGTTAGATTGAATACGTTATTGTATTCTGAAAGGAAACAATAATTCTTTAGGATGATTCGTCTTCAAGTATAACTTAGTTGAGAAGAGGTGATAAGATTACAGACTTGTTAATTACCATCGTGGTGAACCCATATCCTAGATCCCTTAAAAATCAGATTTATCTACACTGTTTTTCTGCATTCATTCTAAAAATTTATATTCTTATTTATTTCCAGATTTTAGTTTCTATGTTCTTGTTCTATCACCACAATTTTATAATATTGGTTTCACCTAGTTAATCACAATTAAGGGTAATTGTTAATCATAATCCAAGTCCCTGTGGATCGATATTTTTACTACTTGACGAAATCGTGCACTTGCGATACGAACCACATCACTCGCACAAAGCTTTTTGAACCTCTCCCAGTATTCATGCAATGTCTCCCCAGTCATCTGCCTTATGCCACATATGTCCTTTCGGATTGCAGCAGCTCTTGAGGCAGGGAAGAATTTCTCCAGAAACAGTCTCTTCATGTCATTCCAGGATGCTATAGAGGCTGGTTGAAGGTAATATAACCAGTCCTTGGCTGCACCATCCAGTGAAAATGGAAATGCTTGTAACTTGATGTGATCTTCAGCTATTCCATGAGGTTTCATAGTTGAGCAGACAACATGGAATTCCTTCAAGTGCTTATGTGGATCCTCACCTGCCAGACCATGAAACTTGGGCAACAAGTGTATTAATCCAGATTTGAGCTCAAAATCAACATGAAGGTCAGGATATTGGATGCACAAAGGCTGATATGCAACATCAGGTGCAGCAAGTTCTTTCAAAGTTCTATTATTATTATCAGCCATAGTAAAATCTGCAGACTCAGTATCAGACACTGAAGCACTAACAGAAGCAGACTCAACAGGATTAAAAGAGTCAACCAGATTAGGTGCAATGTCAAGTTCAAGTCCAATTCCAGAAGTAATTCTATTAGCTCTATGAATGCTACTACCAGTCCTATGAATTCTGTGAAGTGTATGAAAGGTTCTATCAATTTCAGGATCAAATGAATGCAAGGTTCCAGGATCAGACCTAGTCATACAGCATGCAGTTCATAAGAAGGTATTAGAAAAGCAATAACAACTAAAACACTAAAAATTTCTAAAACAAATACTCCAAAAAATTAATCAAAAATAAAAACAGTATCAAATGAATTTTAAAAATTATGAAACCACCACAGGATAAAATCTACACAAAAATGTTATCCAACAAAATAATAAAAAATCTTAAAAAATTGAAAAAGTGGTCTAAACGATGGAATTTGGATAAAATAAGGGTGACCTCACTATATATAGTGAGCCTTTCTCAGAATAATATTTTCCATTCGTGACCAAAATTCAGATCAATCAGAGATACTTTACCGAACCGAAATTCTTGACACGATGCCCTTTAATAGGGGTGTTCGCGGTTTGGATTGGTTCGGTTTTGGAGAGAAAAGTCATCCGAACCAAACCAATCGATTTTTCTATATTAAGAACTAATTGGTTTTTTTAAAATTGGAGAACCGAACCGAACCGAACCAATTAATATCGGTTTGGTTCGGTTCGGTCCAATCAGTTTTTGACTAAACATTTTTTTCTTAAAAAAAATTCATACACATCTTCACTTTGTTCTTTTTATGGACCAATTAAAAAAAAGTTGCTATAAAATCCTAATAAAAACATCATTACATAATTATAAACAATAAATTGGCCTAAAAATCTTTATAGAAACAACCAAAAATTTAAATATAATCATTTATAAGTATGTAAATTATAAAAAATATATAGATAATTATATAAATTCGGTTTGGTTTGGTTTGGTTCGGTTTCATAAATGAAAACTGAAAACTGAACCAAACCAATCGATTTTCATAAAACAAAACCAAACAAAACCAAAATTAATCGGTTTTGTTCGGTTTTCGAATTTTCGGTTCAATTTTTTTGGTTTTGATCGGTTTTGTTCGGTTATGAACACCCCTACCCTTTACCAATTTTAGCCGAATTCCACTTGAAAAAGCTTCAAAAACAAAACAAACACATTTGTTAGAGTTAGATGGGATCTTGAAATGATCAAATAGTTGCCTTGGATCCCCGGCAACGGCGCCAAATTTGACAAGAGGTTGTCGAGACCCCGTCAAATAATTACCGGTTCACAAACTAATTTGTAGTATAGAGCATGAACCGAATCGTCTCTCAAGGATCCAAAAAGAACAAAGATTTAATCAGATCAAGATAATTAGAAAAGGGGGGTTTTGTTGTTGATTAACAAGATTAATAAAAGTATGAGACTTAAAGTTGTAAACAAATCTAAAGAAACAACCAATCCAAGGAAATTTACCGATCTTGAATTTAACTCATCATTGATCACAAGGAATTCACTTAATTGCTAACCATGTTCTTGGCCTTAGATCACATCAAGAAGCCTTAACATGATCCAAGAATTCTCTGCTTGATAAGCATCTAGGATTTGATTAACCAAGGTTAGATAAAGTAAGCACCATCCAACATAGATTAACTTAAGATCTAGAATTTAACCAAGCTAAACAATCTATCAAAAAGCTTTAATATATTGTTTAGTCTTTGTGATCCTCTTTGAATACATGATAATAAAGCTATTATCACATCAACATCTAAATCACATTAAGCAATTTAATCTAGATAAAAATCAAAAGAGGAAGAAGAGAAACTTGAATAACAATTAAGCAATATGGATAAGCGAAACAAGATCTCCAAATTAAACATCAAGATGGCTAATCCCTTGGATTGATTATGAGAGCCTAGCCTTCCATGGATGGGAAGAAAGAACTCAGAAATAAAAGAACAATAACGAAATTCTAAAGAGAATGGAGAAGAAGAGAAACAAAACTCTCACAAATACTCAAACTTCCTTCAAACTTACTTCAAAATTGAATGATGATAATACAAAGAGATTGGCTCTATTTATACTAATCCTAGAAGCCAATTTGTACATGTACATAATCTGAATATAACCTATAAAAATATGGAAATTGTCAAATATGGAAGCTTGATGCATGGTTGGTGGGTTGGTGCATGGTAGGTGGGTTGGTGTATGGTTGGTGGCTTTTAGTCAACAACTCTTATCCCACTTCTGGCTTCATTTTCATCACCTAGACGGTGCATTTTGGCTTGGAGGTCTTCATGAAAGTTGTAGCCAGTTGTCTCCTTGAAATTTTGCAATTGGAATCATGTCATTTGGACTTTTAGAACTCCAGATATGCCAAAAACACTGAACCTACCTCATGTTAGGTTGGTAGAACGTGTTTCCAAATTCAAACCAACTTGTAGCTTCATTATCATGCCTAAAACGACATCTATTGACTAAATGGTCGTCAATGAAGTTGGAGATATGGGTCTTATCTTTCCAATGGCCAAGTTTCAGCCCAAGAGGAGGCCTATAACTCACTATGTAGTCCAATATGTGCACACTGCCTAGATTTTCGTGACAGCAAACCCACTCTGCATTGCAGGGATATTTTGGACCCTTAGAAGCCCGATCCAGCTCTTGAGTTCTCATGACACTTGTAGAGCATTGTCTTAGCTTTCCAAAGACACCAAGATCACCTCAAATGGATCACCGAGTCCCAAGTTATGGCGTAACCAAGGAAGAAAGGTCAAAATGCATCAAAATCCGAAAATTATTCAATATTTGCATTAAAGCCCAATGAAGCCCAACAACATTAAACTCATCTAAAACACTAATATTGGGCACATTAAACATCTAATAAAGCCCAATACAAAGCTAACATGAGTGTCTCAAATTGATTGATCACTACACAAACATGATAATTCACCTGCTTCTATTGGAAATACCCTTCTAAACGACCACGCCTTGCTCAATTAGACACTAGATTTCTTGAAAGTTTTGATAGTAAAATGGATATGGTGACAACTGATTTTGTAAAAGTTGTAGCTAAAGTTCTAGATCCTTCAAAGCCGAATCCTTTAAAAAAAGACTTGGTTAAAGATGTTACGAATTTTGGATTAACTGAAGAAGAGGAAATTGACTTTGTTATAAAGTTAACTCACAACCAACAATGTGTAAAGTTCTTTTGGGAGTTCGAAGGCCCCCAAAGAATGTCTTTTGTGAGGAAGGTTATGAAAATGTGACAATGGATCAGATTTTGATGATGAGATTTAGATGGGTTACTTGGCAAGTCACATTTATAATTTATGTGTTAATTAGGAGTTTATTTTGAATGTTATCAACAATAGACTTGTTTATGGTTTATGTGTTTATCAAGCTTATATTTTGGATATTATCAATAATATACTCTTTTTTAGTTTATGTGCATTTATTAGGCCTTTTGGTTTGTGTATTTTTAGGCCTATATTTTTTGTGTTGTTAAGAGATAAGTTTACTTTGTTATGCACAATATATTAGAAAGCTTGAATTAAGAAAGCTTGCCCTTCAATATTTTAATAATTAAGAAAGCTTGAATTTACATATTACCAAAAATCATTTTAATAAGATTTTATATTTTTAATAACAATATATAATTGTGAAATATTTTTAGTTATAACATATGATAAATTATTATTAGTTTATTTATGCATTTCAGTAATTTATTTTGAATTATTTTTAACTTATAATATGATAATTATAAGATATAGTTAAAAATATATCAACATAATTAATGAATTGTAAAAAAAATTAAAACGATAAGTATAAAATAATGCTTAAAAATATATCACATTGTTAATAAATTATAAATAATAGTAAAGCTTGAAAATAAATTGTATTTTAAATAATTAAATAATTTAAAAAGTTTCAAAATCTTGTTCTGTGTCTTTTCCTAGTGCAAACCAAACATTGCACAGTACAAAGGGTATTATAGTAAAGTTTACATCATTTTGTCAAGTACATACGCATATCAAACAAGATACAACACAAAATTGTTTGTGTCGTGCATCGACCACCAAACAACGTACAATACAAAAAGTTATCCTGTGACTCAACTATTTATAGTATTGTTCTATCTATCTTGTCCTTTTCAGCGAATCAAACGCACCCTTAAGTACTAAGCTTGTATTAATGTCATCTTCCAATTTGGCAATAACTCCTTCCCTCATTGCCACATTCTTTTTCCTTGAATGCTACATAATTTTGCAATTAGAATCCTCTAACCTTTAGCAACTTCCCAATTGAATCCTCATGATATAATAAAACCTATATTTTATATAAAAATATATATGTAATATTAAGATATTATCAGTGTGTTTCACATACTAGGAAGTGATAGTTATACTCAATGTTCAATTCATTTAAAAATGTTGCAACCAAGCATTTTTTATAGCTTTATCAATTTTTGGACCCAAAATCCTAAGACAACGCTCTTACTAAGAAATTCTTATGTATTCTAAAAATACTATATCACTCTATTAAAATAATAATATACGACATCACATAACTATACATGTCATTTGATTATATTGAAAATATTATATAATAAGATTTAAATCTAATTTGGCAGTTGTTGAGAGTATAACTCTTAGATAACCAAAAGATTTTTCTTCAATATCACGTAAGACAAAGTTTACTATGGTTGAAATGACTTCTTACAATGAAATTAGTAAATGCAATGTGATGTATATTAAAACTATTAATAGTTAATTTTACAAAAAAAATTACAATTATTTATATATTATTAAATTTGTTTCAAATTTTTATAATACTATATTAATTATTCTAGATAAATCTCTATATAATTAAATCATTCAATATATTTATTATCTTTTTCAATTTAATTTTTTTTAAATAACATTATCTTTAAAAATATGGATTAAATAGTGAGAATGCAGAGGATTTGCTAAATAATTACTTTCATCCAACTCATGATTCCATGAATTATCGTCTTTTCAACCAATTACATCAATATTCACATGATTCTTGCATACCTCTTTTTAAATTCTATATGGTGTCCCATCACTGATATCAGACGACTAAACGTGAAGGAAATCTTCATATAGAACACTCATCCTATATATTAATAAAGTGACCAATCCTTGATCGTCAATGAAAAGTAGGAAACAAAGAATAAAATAAGGCTGCCGCAAATGCATGCTTAACATGAGATTCGTAATTGTCTCGATTCTCTAGGTTTTACCTAAAATATGATCAATTCAATGAGAAATTTTGACAAATCTTACCAACTTTGATTCATATTAATTTAAAATTATTCTATACCTCATTAAAATATCTTAAAATTAACATCTGGTATACTGCTCAAATTAATCAAAACATCAGATACTTTTTTTAATAGGGTTGTTTTGACACTTGTATAATTATTAGTCGGACGAAAATTTGTTTTATATTTTTTATATCCACTGTGATTAAGAAAACTTATTTTATTTATTTTTATCCGCGGTGCATATCTGAGTGGCGTGCATTTTTAGGGTGATGTGACAAATGTCCGAAACTGCGTAAGAATCTAATGTCTCATAGTTGGCAAGATGCAAGTATTTAATTTGTTCATGGTGGGGTCGTGGAAATCATACTTGGTCATGAGAAAAGAGGAGGTAAGCGATGGTTTTGCCGTTGAGTGGCTACAGTTATCAAGACATTGACTTGCTAGAAACAAGGTGTAAGAAATATTAGGTATTTATGTCGAGGTTGTGATTTGAAAACTTGCTGACCTGTTATCAAGATGCGGACGATTGTTTAGGGTAAGTCTTGAGAATAGAGATGATGCATCGAGGTCCCATTCTGGAGTTGGTGGGTGCTTTACACCCAGGCCAGGTACACGTGTAGCTGGTATGTGAACAAGGGCAATGGTATTTGTTAGCTCTAAGTTCTGGTTGATATTTAATATAATTTTGATATTAACAAACCATACTTTAATATTTAATTTACTGAACTCTTTAGCTATGGATATTTTTCAGAAATTGTTTGTGCAAATAACTGAAAACCTCTTAGATAGATAAACACTACAGCAGTTACTGCTCAAGTATGTTTTCAAAAACAGTTCTGTTATTGAAGTTTTTAAAATCTGCTGAAAAGATGGAAAATAAGACTATAGTCTGAAAAGTGAAGTCAAGAGCATGTCCAAAGCTTACTCCCAAGTTCCCAAACCTCGCTCTTGCCCGACGTTTGTTCACACAAAATACAAATTTTGCACAAAATTTACTCAAATAAAAACAGGATTTTAAATTGCGGTTCACAAATAAGTACATAACTAAGGTTTTAAATTGCGGTTGTCAACTATAATTGTGGCCATAATATTATTATTTTAAAGGTCTTCGCAATCGCAACCCAACTACAATTATGGTTGCATCATCTGTATTTTTCTGTAATTTTTGCAATCATAACTACGACTGCAATTGTAATCTAAAACTCTCAGTACAACATTACAATACAATGAAACACCTATTTTTACCTAACAATAGACATGGTATCCATTATGTCTAACAGCTAGTATTTCGAAGAGGATTTAAAAAAAAAAACCAAGTGATGAACAATATAAAAGATCTAAACCCATTGTTGCAACATACTCTGAAAATTCATCTTGCTCCTTGATACTATGTTCTCTTATCTGAAATGAGCTTTTGTACTGAAAATTCTTTCTATAGCCAAATAGGTCTTAAAATGAAAGTTTAATCCACTTTTTAAGTGATTGTGAAGCTAGTGTTGAAGAATGAACAATCTGCTTACTTAAAGGGTTAGGGTATATCAAAGAACACTTCCAATCCAACTTGGAATAATTATAGCAGATGGAAGAATACTAATTAATGAAAATATCTGTTAGCCCAAGTGGCCTCTAATGAGGGATTGAACCCTAGAGGGGGTGAATAAGATTCTAAAGATTTTTACAAACTTTTCTTAAAACAATTTTCTTGATAAATATATATTGTATTATCAGACAATATAATAAATCCTTAATCATTAACAATTCAGATTAAATTCAAGGTAATCCTAATATGCAATGCATGACTGAAATTAAAGATAGTAGGGTTAGAGAAAATTGCAAACCGAGATTTATCCTGGTTCAATCACTACCACTGTGATCACATCCAGTCCCCACACCAAACGAAATGAGATTTTCTTTCACTATTCAGGATCTTGATTACAACATTCAAGAATTTTACACCAGAGATACCCCACACTACATCTTTTACAATTCAGGGATGCCTCACTTTCAATCAACCCAGAAGAAAATTCCCCACTTCTTCTAAACCAACGCACAGTAGAAACAAACAATTAACAGAAGATTGAATCACTCTTGAAAGTGAAGATTACACAAATTGAAGCTCTAATGATCACAAGATAGATTGAGAGACAGAGACGTAATAATTTCAGAGTATTTCTCATAGAGTATTTCTTTTTCGTATGTGAGAATGTATGATGAATGTTTTTCTTAAAGATATGATATAATCTGTTTTATCTGATAAACAATGATATTGAAAAACTGATTTGTGACATATGAATTGATTCACACCTATTCTTGAATAGATTCACAAACAATCAAAACAAGATATGCACACTGTGAATGGATTCACAAATTTCTATGAATAGATTAACAAATGTTTTTGAATCGATTCACAGACCATTGAAATGCTTGAACTGATTCAGACATTTCCTGGAATCGATTCACAGCTTTCCATTTCACAAAAAGCAAGTTTCTAATATTGTGAATCTATCTCTAGTGTACCTGAATCGATTCACAGACTAAGTAAGCTCAAAAAACTTAGTTTTTCAACAAACAACTCAATCAAGGATCTCTTTTGAAATGATCATGCAACATATATCATGTAATATGATGAATGCATGAATGCAATACTATTATGTCGACCTATGTTCATTTTAGTTTTATTTTAAGTGTCTCTTTCAATCATCACGTGTGATCTTTCAAGGGTTTTAAATAAATGTAAACCTTAATAAATACCATTTGCTAATACTAAGATAATCATAATCTAAGTCTTCAAAAACTTGATTTACTTTACTTGGCATACCTTGTCATCTTCAATACTTTGTGTTTCATTATCCATATCGAACTAGGAGTATGCGTTCATTCATAATATCAATATCTTTTCCTTGGATTGGACATAGGCTCGGATTTCTGGCCAAACTAGTATTATTCCTGGTGTCATCCTCTTACACTTCATCTCTACTTTGTTTTAAGCTTTCAGTTTGTGCTTTTAATCATTTATGTGTTTAAGCTTAATCTGTCTTGAACTGATTCATAAATATCAAATTTCTCATTCCTACTATATATGTTTATACTACATTATCACTTCTCTTTCTGCATCAGCAAACTGTTTTTTTAGTTTGCTTCCTTAACATTTTTTTAATAGTTTAGAAAAAATGAAAGTTGGGAACACTATTCAATTTTAAGGAGAAAATTCCTATTCCCACTTCACATGTATATAAGTTGCCCGTTAAAAAAATATATATATACAAAGGCTTTACATATAAGATATGAGAATAATTTTCGTTGCTCACATTAACTTATAATTTTTAATTTTAGGAGAATATCATTTTATCGATAATATCGGATATGAGTTCTTATACATATTCCATATTTCGGGTCCTTGAGAATTGAGTTTAGTTGGTTCTTTTAATGAATGTTTGATGGGAGTTGATACCTTAATTTTGTTTGGTTGTTATTGATTTCACAATAAATATTTAAAATTTTATTTAATATAATTAATAGGTAATAAATATTTGAGAGCTTAATATGGATAGTAACACTTTTTTTTTAAGAGGATATGGATAGAAACACTTAAAAAAATAGATATCAAAGTAATCTCTTATTTTATGAAAATTATAATCTATTTATCGTTTAAAGAGTAAAGTATATAATGTCACATTTAAAAACAAAAATTAAAACTTTTTACTACAAGTGATGTTGCAACTGACTTTTATAATAAATATTAACAATTTTACATTAAAGCTGGAAAAAAATATAACAACATTTTCATTTTTTAAGCAAGAAGAAAATTTTGTAATACTACTTTAAAATATCTTTTTTCCGCCATACAACTTTAAGATTTTAAACTCTTTCAACTATCTCCACCATTTTAGCATCATCTTTAAGTTCGAACCCAAAGGATGTGGGATACCTTGTGATCTTAAAAAAAATGTGGTTAAGGAGGCGTGTTTAACATCATGCTTTGATTATATGGATTGAAACTTGTAGCCAACATTTAAGAGAATTAATTAATTAATCTAAATATTTCATACTGATGTGAAGGGTATATCCTTAAAATTGCCGAGAGAAAACGCAAAAAGTCTCAAACATATGTTTGGTAAGTATAGAAACCATCCTTTCTGTTGCCGCAAGTAAGATAATTGCTTCTGATACAATCAATCCCCATTAGCCATCAAATAAGGTAAATATCCTCATTGGATACAGCATTAAGGCCCAAATTTGGGGTCATATTATTCTAGACAACTTAAAGTTATTAAACAAATAACTTCAGAATCTATCAAAATTAAGGAAAAGTTTTTGAGACATTGAAATATATATGATAGATATTGAATGCATAACAAGAGGAGCTTGTAAATCATAAGAGAAGTTTTAATAACACCTACAAATGGTTGGTTGGAGTAGTAAGTGGGGCCATTGATATGAGGGTTAATAATCGAAATTGCTTGACGACCCGAAAGAGATTAGTCTCACATTAAAAGAATATGAGATGTATACAAAAAAAAGTTTTAATAACATAATTTTCTATTAATTTTTTCAAGAATTCACATATTAAATATGCCAATTAGGACAATCCACAATATCTTAAAAATGAACAAAATATTATTTTCATTTGATTTAGTCCTAACTATATGGATTTTGACAAACATGAGAAAAAAAAAACAGAAAAAGCACAATAATATGCTCCCTAATAAAATTTGACAAAATAAAATCAGCTCACAGCTCAATTTTTATGTGAATTTTTAGATGTGTTAATTGCGCCAATTGTTAAATTTTATTCGAAGCACGTGTCAATTTTTTTGGTAGTTTGAGGAATTAGACCAATCAATATCTGTAGAAAAATCATGACCAGAAACTTCTTTATATTCACATTTAATACAAAGCAAAATTTATGGAGCAACTACTTTGTGATGATCAATATTTTACTTGGCAATAGTGGGTAAGGTATTTTCTATTTAAGGTCAAATAAGGCTGCATACCCTTTCCCATCTCTCGTCGTTGTTTGTTACATTCCCTGCTTCATATTGTCTGCTTGTTTCTTCAGACATGGCTCTTACCGGTAAACTGAGTACTGAACTAGTGATTCAAACACCTGCGGCTAAGTTCTTCCACTTCATCACGAAGCAACTTCACCAAATTCAAAATGTTGCTGAAAGAGTGCATGCAACCAAAGTGCATCAAGGTGATTGGCATAGCATTGGATCGGTTAAGCACTGGACTTATCTCATAGGTAATTACGCTTCTAATTAAATTAATATGTAAACAGAAAAGGGGTCAATTAATTATTTTTCCATCTATTTATCATATATTTTTTGTTATTGAACTTTATTGCTTGTGAAACAACAGATGGTAAGGTAACAACATGTAAGGAGAACATCGAAGCCATTGATGAAAACAACAAGTCAGTCACATACAACCTCTTCGATGGAGATCTCAGTCAGCAGTACAAGATCTTCAAGTTCAAAATACAGGTGATAGATAAGGATGATGGCGGTGCTATTGTTATATGGGCTATTGAATATGAGAAGGTCAATGAGGATATTGAACCTCCATATGGCTACTTGGACTACGTAACCAAGATTACTAAAGATATTGTTGGTCATCTTGTCAAGGCATAGCACCAAAAGTTTATAAAGAAAATAACATAATAAATAATGAGTTTGGCTTAAGGTTAAGTGCTATTTAAATAATCAGTTGTGAACTTTGATCCGAAGAATAATGATGTTTGCTTCTTCTGCTGATCCTTCGTTTGTATTGAGTGAACTTGGAGATGCTTGCCCATGTATTGTAGAGTGTGTAAAATTATATATGAAAGCTTCGCTGTATTAATACAAATAAGTGAATATATATATGCTTGATAGTTTTTGTATTATTTTTTTTAGTTTGATTAGCCCAATTCTCACCGGAGCGACTGAAGCATTAATCAGAAATTTAGGAAATTTAATTTCAAGTTGTCAAATAAACATGAATATAATAGATGAATAGAATAAAATAACTTAGTTTACTGTTTAAATGATTCATCAAAGATAAGATAAAAATAGGATACTGTTTCTTAGTTCTGAAAAGAAATCTGTATAATTTGTCGTATAGGCATAACCCAGAAATTCTTTTGTATATCTAACAATACCAATTATTGTCGAAGTGAATTCTCGAGATAGGAGAGGATGGACCAAGACCCTTCTCTCGAGTTGGTTATGTGCATTATTGGAGTTTTGCGTAGTTGCAAAGTAATTAAGGACCAATGATATTTCTACTCTGGTGTTAAGAAGTACAAATTTTTACGGTATTCAAGAAAGAAGATATTAATTAATTAAAAAAAGTGGAATTACAATTCAAGGTGACAAAATAGTTGCTTGGTGGAGCTTGTCGGAATATACTTTGCTTTTATAGATTTGATTTAATTTGGTTAGATTTTATTTTTATTGAATAAAATTTTCTAATGGAAATTATTTTAGTATGGGTAAGTACTTGGACATCAACGAAAGCACTCTTTAAACATGGACTCTACAATGTTTTAAAAATCAATTAGATTGAAACAGTGGAAATGGTAAGATTCCCAACTGGTTCTGATCTATCGCAGGAATTCCATTTTTAGCTGAAAATGAAATTGCGGATGAATTAAATCTCTGAAATCCTATTTCTGAAGAAAAATTCCGTTGAAAACTGGCATTATTAATCTCATTCCCTGTCTTCTTATTGGCATTCACCACTCCATCCTCCTCCTCCTCATTCTTTTTCTTCCTTCTCCTTATTCTTTCTCTTTTTTCTTCTTCCTCCTCTTCCTCCTTCTTCTTCTTACTTCCTCCTCCTCATTCTTTTTCTTCCTTCTCCTTCCTCTTTCCCTTTCTTCTTCTTCCTCCTCCATCCTCCATGTATTATGTGCGCCTTCGTTACATTTAAAAAAAAAAGATTGCTTTTTTTAATTTTTTAAAGAATAATACGCAATCATTTTTTGGTGAATCCCTTTTTGATGAGCTAATTTATGGGGTAGTTAGGTTTTCCTACTTTCGACAGATTTTGTTGCCGTAAATCAATCATTTTTTATAGTGAGATGCGTTAAACACATCTCCTCCCCCATATTTCTCCTATCTCAGTCATCTCATACCATTTCTCTCCATTTCTCCCCCAACCTAGCAATTTTGCTCTTCTCCTACTCTGAACTACATCTTCTACTTTTCCAAGTCTTCAACTCCCAGGTATCTCCTTGCTTTCTCTACCGTATACACCGCTGCCCTTCACTGGTCGTTGTTCAAGTTTTCTCCACCTTTGATGTTTGTCACCACTGTTGGCTCTATTTTTTATTTGTTAATTCTTTGTCAAGTTTACACATTAGTATTGGGCTTTCCGATCCAAATACTCCAAAATTTAAAACTAATTACTAAAATATCATTTATTTCAAATTAATTACTCATCTACTATCATTTTTGACATGCTGGCATTATGCTTTTTTTTAATGTTCCACGTGAATCACATCAAAGCAGTAAGCGTTGGATCACACCAACATGAGAAGTGTGATCCACGTGAAAATGCTCATGCAAATGGCCTAACAATGTGTATAACAAAAGACATTTCAGCATGTCCACGTCGATCACACTTCCTACATTGGTGTGATCCAAGTGAATCACGCTTACCGCTTTGGCATGACCACTACGAAACCCTATTTCCCCTTTCCCTTCTCTTCCGTCCTCCTTTCTCCTCTCTTCTTGTCCTCCCTAGTTGCCTCCCACGCACAACACCTCCATCCCTCCTAAATCCACCATTTTCTCTTCCCCAAAAGTGCTTTTGACCACAGTTCTTCCTATATTCAGGTATGAACTCTATGTTTTTTGTTTACATGCGAAAAATGGATTTTCTTTTCTGATACGTAATGTTAAATTTTGTGTAGATGTATATTAGTTAAATTTTGGAGATGATATTTAATGCTTATATAGTGTTTGTAATGTCGTTATGTTGTAATGGTGAAGAGTAGGATATATGTATGTTGTATATTTTGTAATGCATATGTGTTGATGTGGTTGAGGATATGATTTATTTATGGTTTATATTGTGTAATGCTTAAGGGTCATTCTGCCTTTAACCTTGATACCCTTTGAGAATCAACTTCCTTCATCTTAGCTGCATTGGACGAGCATGATCATATCTCAAGCAGTCAGTTGAAAAGAGCTCCTCATGCAGAGGACATCCCCAGGCTACCCGCTGATGATGGCCAGCAAAGAAGTCACATAAGAAGGAGAACAAGGTTAGTTGATTTTAGGAGACGATGCCTCAGCCCACTATCGCTACATCTTATATTTACCCACCTACTCACCCACCCAATCCTTATCCATTGTACCCACCATTTCCTTACCTAGGGTATACCTACCCACCACATGTTGGTCCCTCTCCTTCTTACATACTATCGCAAGCAAGCATTTTTCATACACCTCCATAGCCTAACTCCTCTCATATGCCACCACTGTCTGGCCCTTGACATTGTGTTTAGTGATATTTGTCTTAGATTTTACTTTTTTGGATTAACACTATTGTGAATAATGTATTGCGTGAATGATATATTTTTAATTGGTAGATGAATGTACTAATTGCACAAACATTTGCTGTGTTTGCAAAACATGGATTATTTAAATATGCATGGATTGGATTATAAATCTTGTTATACAAGTTTGGTTTGCTAGTTTGTAGTTTTTCCTTATTTATGAATTTTTTTACGCATTCATAATGTCATGCTGATAGGTTAGGCATGACCTGTTTCATCACGCTAATAGCTAAAGCGTGATATACGTGGATACACTTAAGCATTTGGTGCTATATATTGCGTCATGCCATTGTCAACAATATGATTAAACTAATCATGTGTGGACGCTTGGCAAGATGATGTGGAATATGCCTACCGCTTTGGCGTGACCCATGTGGAACATTAAAAATAATAATGCTAGTGTGTCAAAAATGACAGTAGATGGGTCATTAGTTTGAAATGAAGGGTATTTTGGAAATTAGTTTTAAAATTACAGGGTATTTAGGTCAAAATCCTAAACACTGCTATTCTTAGCTTAGATTTACTATTAAGTGAAAAATATATACGTATTGGCTTGTTTGAAATTTGAATCATCTATGTTGGTTGTCACAACCCAAAAAAATCGAGACAGGAGTGGCAAGAGAAGAAAAGTTAACTGATTAAAAAAATGGAGTCGTCACCATTCATGTATTGGGTATAAAAACTGACTGACAAAGTTTTTTTAAAATGGATTTAAAATAAAATATAATGGTCTACAAAACCAGGCAAGATTTGAGAGTTATCATGCACAACAAATGGTGAAAACTTAATCCCATAACATTCATAATACATCTGTTATACGACGGTTACCTTAAGTTAGTTGTGTGAATTTGATAACCTAGGCGATATCTATTTTACCCCTTAAACCAAAGCAAACAAATATCTACAAATTATAAGGAAACTAAATAACAAAATGTACATGTTTGGCAATGGGGAATTCAAAGTGACTTAGTTCTTTAGAAAATGATTGTGTGTTGATTGATTTTAATTGAGAAAAGAACATTGATTTAAAGAAAAAAAGATTGATTTGATTAAAAAGAAAAGTGATTTGACTTTTAAAAAAAACTTATTAATCCATCCTAAATGAGATGGAAGGAGGTACTAGACCCATTGATCTATCCCAAGAAGATTGCCTAGTGGGTACTTGACCCCTGAAAAGAACTAAACACAAATGTTATGATATTAGATAATTTATTTGAAAAGAAAACTTGCTAACGTGTCCAAAATGAGATGCAAGGTGGTACTAGACCCACTTATTCATCCCAAGGAGATTGCTTAGTGGGTACTTGACCCCTGAAGACAACTAAACGTGATTTGGTTGATTTTATTTATGATTTTGAAAGAAACTATTAGCATAGATGAGAGGAAAAAATAAATATGACATATTTTGAGTGAAGGAAAAACTACAAGCTCAACAATCATCACGGATCAAACAAAGGAAAGTGAATCAATGAATATGACATGAATGATAGGCAGGAAAAAAACTTTTAAACACTTTTCTCTTAAAATTCAAATGATAGGCAATTAGTTAACCAAGATCACTAACAAATGCAATCCCAGGAGGACAAAACAAATCCAAGATAAATGAGATCATATAACACATGCCGAAACTAGAAGTGAATGAAAAACTGAAACATAATATGTGCAAAAAACAAAGCAGCCATGCACACATATGGTTTAGTCTACAAGACCAGAAACCTAGGCAAACCCATCCCAAATATCGTATTTCCTCTTTCTAGCTAATTTAGTTTATAAACCCTGTCAACCAAATTATTAACCCTAACCCTTTAGCAAGCAACAAAATCAATTCTTTCCTTTTTTATGAAATAGTACATTGAACGCATCTGCCTAATCAAAAGCAACATGCAACATCCTCTCTCAAGTTTTAATTTTTATATATCAATTAATATTTAATTATGTGTTATTTATTTATTCATGATTTTATTTCTACACTGTTATGTTCTAAAATTCTGATTTTTGTTAACCATAAATTTTAGAAGAGAAAAAAATTACTGAGAACATATTTTTATTTATTTAATTATGGACATTTTCTATTTTTAATACATCAATAAACATAATTGGTTGAAATAAATTATTGTTAGTATTATTTTCTATTTTTCTGTGATTGTAAGTTAATAATATTTTAAAAATTATTTCTATGAATAGAGTATCTATTAAAATAATCATTGCAAGTGTCATTAAAAATTTGTCATATATTAAATTAAGGGCAAAATGGTCATTTAAATTATTAGTAGAATAAGACAAAAATTGTCTAACTAGATGGAATCTAATTGACATCTAGTTGGAATAAAATTGAAATCTAGTTAGAAACTATCTAAGTTCATTAAAATCTAATTAGTTTAGTTATAAATAAACAAATTAACTAATTTAGATAGAAACCAGCTAAATAGTTAGAACCTAACTAAGTTGTAAATAAAAAATTATTATTTACAAGGCAAGCTTCTTCAAGAAGCCAATAATAAAATATTAATATTTTTAAAAGACTTCTTCAAGAAGTAATCTAATTTAAATAATAATAATAATAATAATAATAATAATAATACAAGAGATAATTATTTGGCAAGGTCGGTGGAAGAAGGGAGACAGGGAGAAGAGGGGTCAGCCAATAAGAGGAAAAAAAGAAAACAGAGAGAAAGAAAAGTAGGAAAAAAATTCCAAAAAATTGGAAAAGTGTGAAAATTTGAATCTACAAGCAAGAATTCATCAAGAATGAAGAAGAAAGCCAGAGATTTCATCTTGTTTCAAGCTTAAAGTTCCGTTTGGAAAAGGGAGGAGAGGTAGGAGTTCAAGTGTTCTTTATCTCTTGATTTTCAAGTTTGAAGTTTAGATTAATTTTTCCATGGATTTTGATTCTTTTATGGATGTTCATCAAGAATACAATTAAATGATGCTTGAATATGATAAAATATGGTTGGAAAAATGGAAGAATATGGTTCCTTGGATGGTTCAAAATTCTTGGATTAATGGTCTTAAATGATGATTTGATGCATTATATAGTAGATTATATTATATTTTGATGATATATGGTTGTTTGGATTCAAAAGCCCTAGATTATGTTATATTTTCATGTATGTTCATGTATGTTTCGGCCAAGCTAGGGAATTAAGGTTTCAATTTGTTTACTTGTAGAATTAAGAGTTAATTAAGTAGATTAGTGATTAGTTAGGACATTTGGAGATAATTATTCAAGATTCGATGAATTTTGATGATATTGGATGAAAATATCAAGAACCCTAGTTTGGAGTGTTGGAACCAAATACGTTTTAAGTTATTAATGTTGGAACCAAAATAGTTTAAAGTTTTAGCCCCTAAAGTTTTGAACATAACAAAGGTATTAAATTGGAATGAACATGTAATTTTTCAATAAAACCAGTTGATACCATAAATTGATAATCCAATAATGTTTATCTGGCTTAAAGAAAGTTGATAATCCTCTAAAAAGGAAACATTGTGTTAACAAATCGTTATTTGTGTGTGCGTCCATTATGTCTCTTAACAAAAAAGGAAAAATTAGTATTCGTCTAATTGACTCTGAAATTGCTTTTTAGTATACTATGTTGGATCGTCCAATGTTTCCTTACCTAGCTCAGATTCAAACTTTCGTCAAAAGCTTCAAATTAAAACTCAAGAACTGTTCATCATTAAATGCTAAAGAGACATTTGATAAAGTGTACGACAAACAGAAGTCAAAGTATGCTAATGCTAACACACCTAACATTTGTACAAGTTCAACAACTAAGATATCTTTGTTCACTCAGAAGATTCAGTATAAGACCTTGTTGATTTTAGCAACAATGATAACCAAGCTCACTTCTCAAGAGAAGATAAACACGTTATCTGTGTTAAGCATTTAATGCAGCTAAGAACGGTAACATTTATTACCGTTGGACAAATAGCTCGTGAAGACAAGCTCAAAGCTCTGAAGCATATAAATACAAGGTGTCTTCAACAATGAAAGATATGAAAAAGAAGAAAAATACAAGCACATTCTATCTTATGAGAATTCAATCTTACACTTTCATATTCGTTGTGATGTTTTTATAAACTGATTGAGCTTCATAGTTCCTACCCTCAACATTCGTGAGTTATCTGTTAAGTGTTTTTCAAACACAACTTTTTTAATTCTTGTATAACCTGAAGAGGTTTTGAGAATACTTGTATAACTTGAAGAGGTTTTGAGAGTACTTGTGAACCTGAAGAGGTGGAGAATACTTGTAATCTTTGTAAAGATTAGTGAAAAATCCTTCTCGTTGAAGGGACTAGACGTAGCTCTCAGATTGTGAGAATGAACCAAGATAAACATCTGGTGTGAGCTTCTCTTCCCTTTACTCTTGTTTTATTTATTCACTAACTTCTGGGGATTACCATTGTTTTCTTAACAAAGCTTTCAAGTTAAAAAATCAAAAAACTTTTTAATTGCGTCCAAAAGGAAATCTCACAAAAACCTTCTCTACGTCCAATAGGACTGAGAAGCTTTTCCTTCGTCCACAGCTTTTTAAGTTTCAACAAGCCTCTTATTTGAACTGTTTGATAAACAAAAAGTTTTCTAACAGGGTTAAAAAACACAATTTAACCCCCCTTCTTGTGTTTCACTTGATTATTTCAATTGGTATCAGAGCTCAGCCTCTTGGGTTGAGCATCTAACAGTGCAAAGTAAAAGTGTTGGAACCAAAGAACCATTGTGAAATTAGGTTTGGAACCAAAATTGGTTAAAGAATTAATACCCCGTAAAGTTTTGAAGATAACAAAAGGTTTAAATTAGAATGAATAAGTAAAAGACTCACGTAACTCGTTTATAAACTGTTTTGTTAATTCATATAACAAGAAAACAAGGTGTTAACAATCTGTTACTTGTACGTGCATCCATTTTCTTTATCTTTTAAACTAAAGGAAATAACGTATTCATCCAATACTTTCTAAATTGATTTTCAGAGAATATTGTATTGGATCGTCCAAATGTTTCCTTACTTAGCTCAGGTTTAAAGCATTCGTCCAAAAGCTCAAATTCAAATATGAAGAAATTGTTCATCATTAAATGTGAGAAGAACTCTGACAAAGTACACTACAAAAGAAGTCAACTGAGCCGCTTAGCTGACACTGCTAACAACTACAAAGACCAGCAAATAAGGAACTTTCTGCGAGCTCAGATAAGTCAGGACTCAACTATCATATTCTTGGATATTTCTAATAATCAAAGTGACATTTTAGAAGATGTTCAACACAATATCAGCTTATGCATTTAATGATGCTCAGAACGGTAATAAATGTTTATGTTGGACAAAGAAGCTTATGAAGACTGCTCCAAATTCTCTCACCTTTAAATACAAATGTCTTCAAAGAAGAACAGGTAATGTGGGTGAATCAAAAGTGTAAAAGAATCAAAGTTTTCATTCTTCTAAGTATTCATACTCTTGTATAGAGTTCAAGTCTTGAGAGTTATTTTCTATCCTCACCTGTAGTGAGTTAAAAAAAACTCAAGCATTTTCTACTTCTTCTCATATTCAACCTAGTTGTTTAAGCTTGAAGAGGCTGGGAATAAAAGAATACTTGAGTGTTAGAACCTGAAGAGGTTGAGAATACTTGTGTACTTGAAGAGGTGGATAATACTTGTAATCTTTGTGAAAGATTAGTGGAAAATCCTTCTGGTTGAAGGGACTGGACGTAGCTCTCGGTTTGTGAGAGTGAACCAGGATAAACATCTTGTGTAAGTCTCTTTTCCCTTCTCTTGTGTTTTATTTATTCACTAACATCTGGGGATTGCCATTGTTTTCTTATCAAAGGTTTTTAAGTTAAAACTTAGAACTTTTTAACTGCGTTCAAAGAGAAATATTTCAAAACCTTTTAAGCATCCAATTAAACTGAGAAGTTTTTATTCGTCCATTGCGTGTTATTGTTTTAACCTTTGTCTTAATTAATTTGTTATTAAACAAAAAGTGTTCCAAAAAGGTTAAGAAACACAATTCAACCCCCCTTCTTGTGTTTCACTTGTTTACTTCAATTGGTATCAGAGTTCAGCCTCTTGGGTTGGGCATCTAACAGTGCAGAGGAAAAGATCCAGTACAACCTTAATGGAGAACGAAGGACAAGCTGTGAACGTACCTCTATTCAATGGAAACGACTATGATTACTGGAAGAAGATGATGATTGCATTTTTTGATTCACAAAATATGGACATTTGGGACCTAGTCCAAAATGGATTAGCCATCTTGATGTTTAATTTGGAGATCTTGTTTCGCTTGTTCATATTGCTTAATTGTTATTCAAGTTTATCTTCTTCCTCTTTTGATTTTTATCTAGATTAAATTGCTTAATTTGATTTAGATGATGATGTGATAATAGCTTTATTATCATGTATTCAAATAGGATCACAAAGACTAAACAATATATTAAAGCTTTTTGATGGATTGTTTAGCTTGGTTAAATTCTGGATCTTAAGTTAATCTATGTTGGATGGCGCGTACTTTATCTAACCTTGGTTAATCAAATCCTAGATGCTTATCTAGTAGAGAATTCTTGGATCATGTTAAGGCTTCTTGATGTGATCTAAGGCCAAGAACATGATTAGAAATTAAGTGAATTCCTTGTGATCAATGATGAGTTAAACTCAAGATTAGTAAATTTCCTTGGATTGGTTGCTTCTTTATATTTGTTTACAACTTTAAGTCTTGTACTTTTTTCCAATCTTATTAATCAACAACAAAACCCCCCTTTTTAATTATCTTGATCTGATTAAATATTTGTTCTTTTTGGATCCTTGAGAGACGATTCGGTTCATTCTCTATACTACAAATTATTTTGTGAACCGGTAATTTTTATTATTTGACGGGTCTCGACAACCTCTTGTCAAAGCTCACAAAGGAAGTGTGTCCAAAGCACTTAAAGCTGAAGAATCTTCAGATGAGACTGAATCATTTGGAGAAGATGCCTCAGACAACGACGAACTATCTTTCATCTCCAGAAAGATACAAGCAATGTGGAAAAAGAAAGGAGGCATGCGGAGAAGACAAAGACCTCCAAAGGACAGGACTGAGACAAAAGATAAGAGTCCAATTATATGCTATGAGTGAAGAAGCCTGGACACATTAAAACTGAATGTCATTCTCTAACCAAGGAGAAGGAGAAAAAGATATTCTTTTCAAAGAAGAAAAGAGGATTAATGGCCACATGGGAAGACCTTCACCTCTCATCTACTGATAATGAAGAAGAAGTAGAAGAAGAAGCCAACCTATGCCTCATGGCAAGCACATTCTCTGAAGAGGAAGAAGATGAGGTAACAAACTCTGACCTTAATCTTTAAGAAGCTTTTGATGAACTATTAAACAACTCTTCTATCTTAGCTGTTGAATACAAATCTCTCAAAAGGAAAATTTCAAAATTATTTAAGGATTATGAAAAAGTGTTTTCAAAAAAACAAGAGCTTGAAATCTTTTGTGAAAAACTAAAAACTGAAAACATTATTTTGAAAACAACCTCTGAGTCCAATATGTCTGATGAGGTTAATAAGCTTCAATCAGAGATAAATGAACTAACTGAGGATCTCAGTAAATTTGTGGGCAGCTCCAAAAAGCCAAACACTCTACTCGAATACTCCAGAGACCCTTATGATAAATCTGGATTGGGGGTACCAAAACACTGAGAAAATATTTTCCCAAAAAACATCCACTCATGCGAAATCAAAATCCGTTGGAAATCCTCATAGAATGAATAATCATTTTATTTCAAAATATTTATACAATAAAAGATCAAGAATTATGGATCTTCAAAAACTAATCCAAAAGGACCCAAAAAGATATGGGTACCTAAGGACATGATAATTCCTCTTGCAGATATGCTTAGCAACAAGAAAAAGACACTTGGACAGCGGTTGCTCACGGCACATGACGGGAGAAAAGTCTATGTTCCAAGGCCTCAAACTTAAAGCTGGCGGCTTCGTCACCTTTGGTGGAAATCAGAGAGGTAAAATAGTTGGAATATGTAAGATTGATAAGCATCATTTTCCCTCTATTGATAATGTACTTCTAGTTGAAGGATTGAAACATAATCTGTTTAGTATAAGTCAGTTATGTGATAGTGGATCAAATGTTTCATTCAGCCAAGAAGAATTTATAGTTAAGAACTCTAACGGATCCATACTCTTCTCTGCTAAAAGGCAAAACAATCTTTACAAGATTGATTTAGAAGATCTCTCAGATCAGAATGTATCTTGTCTAGTATCCATAAAAGGAGAACAATGGATATGGCACAAGAAGCTTGTTCATGCAAGCTTGAGGTTAATCTCAAAGCTAAATAAGCATAACCTCGTGAGAGGACTACCAAAACTTGTGTACAAATCAGATGTTCTATGCGAAGCATGTCAAAAGGGGAAACAAATAAAAAACTCTTTTGAGTCCAAAAATGTTGTTTCTACCTCTAAACCACTAGAACTGTTACATCTTGATCTTTTTGGTCCAACGAGAACTGCCTCATTGAATGGGAAGAAATATGGTCTTGTCATAGTAGATGACTATATTAGATGGACATGGGTTATGTTCCTAGCTCATAAGGATGAGTCCTTTAGAGTCATTTCTATATTCTATAAAAGAATTCAAAATGAAAAAGGCATGTGTATCAACTTAATCTGAAGTGATCATAGAGGAGAATTTGAGAATGAGAGCTTTCAATTGCTCTGTGAAGAAAGTGGTATCCTTCACAACTTCTCTGCCCCAAGAACACCACAGCAAAATGGTGTGGTAGAAAGAAAAAATAGATATCTTCAAGAGATGGCTAGAACAATGCTCAATGACAACTCAACCTCCAAACACTTCTGGGCTGAAGCTGTTAACACTACATGTTATATTCAAAACAGAATATATATTAGACCCGTATTAAATAAGACTCATTATGAATTGTGGAAAGGACAAAAACCCAACATTTCCTATTTTCACTCTTTTGGATGTTAATGCTTTATTTTAAATACCAAGGATTCTTTAGGAAAGTTTGATGCTAAAGTTGATCGTGGTATTTTCTTAGCATACTCTGAAACTTCAAAAGCATATAGAGTGTATAACTCTCGCTCTTTGACTGTTGAAGAATCTATCCATGTTAAATTTAATGAGAAACAACTTGATAAAAATTTATCAGAGCTAGATGAGTCTTTTGCAGAATTAAACCTTAATGATAAAGGAGAGGGAACATCGTCAATAAACAAAGAAGCTTTGGACGATGAAAGAAAAGAAGAAAACACAACAAGAAATGAAGTTAAAAAAAGTTGGCACTTCAAAACATATCATCCGGAAGACCAAATCATTGGTAATCCAGAAGATAAAGTGCGTACAAGATCTACCTTTAGAGAATACTCTGATGTAGCCTTCATCTCAGAAATGGAACCAAAGAAAATTGAAGAAGCTCTGTTGGACGAAGCGTGGATATTAGCTATTCAAGAAGAGTTAAATCAATTTACAAGAAACGAAGTTTGGACGCTGGTTCGAAAGCCCAAAGACAAGACCATCATTGGCACAAAATGGGTATTCAGAAATAAATTGGACGAAGATGGCAAAGTTATGAGAAATAAGGCAAGGTTAGTTGCCCAAGGGTACTCGCAACAAGAACGTATTGATTTCACTGAAACCTTTGCCCCTATAGCTAGATTAGAAGCCATACGCATCTTACTTTCATTTGCTGCTCATCACAGCATGAGGCTATATCAAATGGATGTACAGAGTACTTTTCTAAATGGCATAATCAATGAAGAAGTTTTTATCAAACAACCACTTGGTTTCGAGGATCAAAACCACCTAGAGCATGTCTTTAAATTGAAAAAGGCTCTGTGTGGACTAAAACAAGCTCCTCGTGCATGGTATGAAAGATTAAGCACTTTTCTAATGGAAAATGAATTTTCTAAAGGAAAAGTTGATACTACTCTTTTTCGTAAAGACAAAAGCTCATATTTTATCATAGTCCAAATTTATGTAGATGATATTATTTTTGGAGCTACAGATGAATCTCTTTGTAAGGAGTTTTCCAAATTGATGCAGAAGGAGTTCGAAATGAGTTTAATGCGAGAATTAAAATTCTTCCTGACTTGCAAGTAAAGCAAACATTGGACGGAATCTACATTCATCAGATAAAATACGCAAATGAACTCCTGAAGAAGTTCAAAATGGATGATTGCAAAACTATGAGCACACTGACAAGAGGTTGTCGAGACCTATCAAATAATAAAATAACCGGTTCACAAACTAATTTGTAGTATAGAGAATGAACCGAATCGTCTCTCAAGGATCCAAAAACAAAGATTTAATTAGATCAAGATAATTAGAAAATGGGGGTTTTGTTGTTGATTAACAAGATTAATAAAAGTATGAGACTTAAAGTTGTACACAAATCTAAAGAAACAACCAATCCAAGGAAATTTACCGATCTTGAGTTTAACTCATCATTGATCACAAGGAATTCACTTAATTGCTAACCATGTTCTTGGCCTTAGATCACATCAAGAAGCCCTAACATGATCTAAGAATTCTCTACTAGATAAGCATCTAGGATTTGATTAACCAAGGTTAGATAAAGTAAGCACCATCCAACATAGATTAACTTAAGATCTAGAATTTAACCAAGCTAAACAATCTATCAAAAAGCTTTAATATATTGTTTAATCTTTGTGATCCTCTTTGAATACATGATAATAAAGCTATTATCACATCAACATCTAAATCAAATTAAGCAATTTAATCTAGATAAAAATCAAAAGAGGAAGAAGAGAAACTTGAATAACAATTAAGCAATATGAACAAGCGAAACAAGATCTCCAAATTAAACATCAAGATGGCTAATCCCTTGGATTGATTATGAGAGCCTAGCCTTCCTTGGATGGGAAGGAAGAACTCAGAAATAAAAGAACAAAAACGAAATTGTAAAGAGAATGGAGAAGAAGAGAAAGAAAACTCTCACAAATACTGAAACTTTCTTCAAACTTACTTAAAATTGAATGATGATAATACAAAGAGATTGACTCTATTTATACTAATCCTAGAAGCCAATTTGTACATGTACATAATCTGAATACAACCTATAAAAATATGGAAATTGTCAAATATGGAAGCTTGATGCATGGTTGGTGGGTTGTGCATGGTAGGTGGGTTGGTGTATGGTTGGTGGCTTTTAGTCAACAACTCTTATCCGACTTCTGGCTTGATTTTCATAATTTAGACGGTGCATTTTGCCTTGGAGGTCTTCATGAAAGTTGTAGCCAGTTGTCTCCTTGAAATTTTGCAATTGGAATCATGCCATTTGGACGTTTAGAACTCCAGATATGCCAAAAACATTGAACCTACCTTAAGTTAGGTTGGCAGAACGTGTTTCCAAATTCAAACCAACTTGTAGCTTCATTATCATGCCCAAAATGACATCTATTTCCAATGGCCAAGTTTCAGCCCAAGAGGAGGCCTATAACTCACTATGTAGTCCAATATGTGCACACTGCCCAGATTTTCGTGACAGCAAACCCACTTTGCATTGCAGGGATATTTTGGACCATTAGAAGTCTGATCCAACTCTTGAGTTCTTCATGAAACTTGTAGAGCATTGTCTTAGCTTTCCAAAGACACCAAGATCACCTCAAATGGATCACCGAGTCCCAAGTTATGGCCTAACCAAGGAAGAAAGGTCAAAATGCATCAAAATCCGAAAATTATTCAATATTTGCATTAAAGCCCAATGAAGCCCAACAACATTAAACTTATCTAAAACACTAATATTGGGCACAATAAACATCTAATAAAGCCTAATACAAAGCTAACATAAGTGTCTCAAATTGATCGATCAAATTCCCCCACACTTAAGCTTTTGCACTCTTGGGCAAAACACATAAGAACAAAACTGAAGAAAAACAAGAAACATCAAATTATTAAACTAAAAGCATAAAAACTGATTATACCTAATCTAATCCATTTTCGTAGGAAAACACGATGGCACTTAGCATATGCCACAAGCCTTTAAACCCCTAGGTGTCCCTAGTGGACGAGTTATAGTCGCGTGAGGGTTTACTAGGATGATACCCACAAACATGTAATACTTTATTTAATCAATTCAACTAATTTTTTAAATAAAAGCTTTGTATCAAATATAAACCATAATTAATAAGTTAAGTATGCTTAACAAAGAATAGTTGAATCAAACCAATTGAGAATAAAGTATAGCATAATCATGCTTTAATAAAAAATAGGCATGTTCAGATTGAGTAAAATTCTTCACAAGTGACACTCAAATCACACAAGGTGTTTAGGTTAACTGTTTAGGCTCAATTCAGTCAAATTATGAAAGTATTTTACCATAGGCTTGCATATACATCAATTCTCCACTACTTAGATCAAATAAATTGCAAAAATCAAGAGGTCTTTCAAAAAGGTTGTAATGGAACTTATAAGGTGAAGGAAGGGAACAATATGGATAATAGCAGGTTAAAACCAAAGAGAATAAAAGAGCATTGAGGAGTAACTCAAGTAGAAAGCATAAATTTTTTACCCAAAACCATAAAATGCTCATTCTCTTGACACATTTCTTCCTTTTCTATTCTTTTCTTTTTCTTCTTTTTTTTTTAGTTTTTAGTTTTTTTTTTAGTTTTTTTTTTGGTACCAAGCATTTCGTATCAACAAACCAATTCCCCCACACTTAAATCGTTGCAAGCAAAAGAACTCCTCTAATAAGAAAATCAATGCTTTCCCATTCCCTAAGGTAAGGTAAAACATAGTTTTTCACTCAAAGCTTGTAATGAGCTAAGAACAAAGAATGGGCAAATAGGCTCAGAGGGAGTTTAATAATTGGATAAATGCAAGGTAGGTTTATTTGGCCAAAGCAGCTAAGTCAAGAAAAAATGCCTCTGTCATTTTCATGCAATATACAGACCAATGTAATCTCAAATCGATTCAATGCAAGTTCTAGAAAATAAATTCATAATTGACATCACTCATGAAAGAAAATAAACCAAGTGTAAGTATCAAACTTGGAAAAGCCCAAAACTCACAAAGGTATGGAACATTCACTCAATTCAACCATGTTTTCTTCCTAATATCCCGAGTCATATACACATGTATATCATGAAAATGATTCAACTATAAACTGTTTTGCATACTATTATTATCAATTAAGCTCAGATTCAGCACATGCTTGCATCAAAATTAATTGAAAAGATCAAAATAATTTAAGACATACTATGAAATGCAAGTTAAGATGCGTCTCAAGTGCAAAATTACTCCTTACTCTGCCATCATACATCTAATAATCTAGTAACAATAAAGATTAGCTGGTTAGTTTTTTTTTTTCTAACTAAACTATGTACATGGTGTTGTCAACTATCCCTCCCCCCAACTAATTTAAGACATTGTCCCCAATGTCAAAATAAAGATAGGTAGAGTGTAGAAGGTCTTACCAGAAAACTGCAAATCGGGCCTGAAATAAGAAAAAAATTACAAAAAACTAAAACCATAAGAGAAAACAAAAATTCACAAGGACAAAGTCAAATCAAGTTTTTGCTTTTTGCTGCTGCTGCCTTGTTCCCAATTCAGTGGAGTCATTGCTGGATGACGTTGGGGGACAAATTCATGTAGTTGATCAAGCAATTGTTCAGGGGTTGCAGCGGTTACAAGAATTTGACGTGTCGCTTGTGAGATGAACCTTTGTTCTACAGCATGATCAAGAAAACAAAACAAACTGTCATAAAAACCATTAATATTTAAAATACCTATGGGTTTTTGGTGAAAGTTCAGTTGTGACCAGGATGTAATTAGGAAGAGCTCTTCTAAAGTTCCAAAACCACCAGGTAGGGCAATAAAGGCATCAGCATTGGCTATCATAATGTTCATGCGTTGGTGCATGCAAGATACCATTACTTCTTGACCTACTGTTTTTCCAGTGGGATTGCCAATAGCTAAAGGATTAGGAATGACGCCAAGGACTTTGCCACCTCCCAAATGTGCAGCTGTTGCTACACAACCCATTAACCCAAGACTACCTCCTCCATAAACTAAATGGATTTCTCTCTCAGCTAGCACTCGACCAAGATAGTGTGCAATATTTACAAACTTTTATCTTTCCCAGGATTAGATCCACAAAAGACACAAACACTCTTGATCCGACGAACTGAAGTGACTTCCATTTTTTTTTCTTTTTTTTTTTGTACTCTCACCTTATCAATGATCTGAAGAGAGCAAAGTGCATTATTTAAAGAATCAAAAATCAAATGTAATAATTACACCTATAAAGGAGGGGTAAATCCGTGTGTCAGACAAGTTTGAAAAGAAGCAAAGCAATAATAATAGCTATATGACAAGGATAAAAGACTAATCTATATGTGTCAGAAGAAGTTTGAAAATACGCAACACATATTTAAAAAACAATACGGCTAAATTTTTTTATATTTTTTTATATTTTTTATATTTTTTGGAATTTATTATTTTTTTGAAATTTTTTTTTGAATTTTCTTTTAATAAACAAGAAGAAAAAGGAAAAATAAAAAATAATAATTACAGGAGGTGTGATTATGGCTCTCATTTTCCTTTGGTTTTACGTCCAGTAACGGCTTGAATGCTCTTTATGGGCTGATGGACGGTTTCCCATCCAATTTTCTTAAAAATTGGCAAACAGGGTCTTTTTGAGTCAAATTCTCGAGACTATAACGCTCATGTTCATCTTGGAATATTGGCCATAAATCGAGAAGTACTCTCTGCACATCTCCACTAGGATGCATCTCAAGAGTCAATAGAATGTTATCTAAAGACTCCTTAGTCATGCCATCCTTAATGAAGTGAATTTTATCAAGTCGATTTATGGACGCCATTCCAATCGATCTGCATTTTGTGTTACATGTCCATCTTGCACATTTAAAGCAGACACGTAACCTTTTTGCTATTCTTTTCTTTGCATATGAACTTTTGCCTAGCCCTGGCATATATGAAACAAGAGCGTCAGAAAATTCTCCTGTGATTCGGACCTTTGCTTCGATCAACCAGCGTATATTCGCAGGGATGCCTTTGTGCATAAGCATCCTTAATCTCTCAAACCTTGCACAATAAATGTTAGTTAAAGCATTTTGAGGGAGAGAAGGGAATTGCTTGCGGAGGCTAAAAAGCTGATTATCCATTTCGAAAGAAAGAAGAAAGAGAGAAATGTCAAATTGAGTAAAATTATATACAGATTTAAGTGTTTGTGGGTAACTGAAGGAACCGAAAAAGATTTTCATAGAGTACTGATCAATCAATTTGAGACACTTATGTTAGCTTTGTATTAGGCTTTATTAGATGTTTATTGTGCCCAATATTAGTATTTTAGATGAGTTTAATGTTGTTGGGCTTCATTGGTTTTTAATGCAAATATTGAATAATTTTCGGATTTTGATGCATTTTGACCTTTCTTCCTTGGTTAGGCCATAACTTGGGACTCAGTGATCTATTTGAGGTGATCTTGGTGTCTTTGGAAAGCTAAGACAATGCTCTACAAGTTTCATGAAAAACTCAAGAGCTGGATCGGACTTCTAAGGGGCCAAAATATCCCTGCAATGCAGAGTGGGTTTGCTATCAAGAAAATCTGGGCAGTGTGCACATATTGGACTACATAGTGAGTTATAGGCCTCCTCTTGGCTGAAACTTGGCCATTGGAAAGATAAGACCCATATCTCCAACTTCACTGAAGACCATTTAGTCAATAGATGTCGTTTTAGGCATGATAATGAAGCTACAAGTTGGTTTGAATTTGGAAACACGTTCTACCAACCTAACATGAGGTAGGTTCAGTGTTTTTGGCATATCTGGAGTTCTAAACGTCCAAATGGCATGATTCCAATTGCAAAATTTCAAGGAGACAACTGGCTAACTTTCATGAAGACCTCCAAGCCAAAATCCACCGTCTAGGTGATGAAAATGAAACCAGAAGTGGGATAAGAGTTGTTGACTAAAAGCCACCAACCATACACCAACCCACCTACCATGCACCAACCCACCAACCATGCATCAAGCTTCCATATTTAACAATTTCCATATTTTTATAGGTTGTATTCAGATTATGTACATGTACAAATTGGCTTCTAGGATTAGTATAAATAGAGCCAATCTCTTTGTATTATAAAAATTCAATTTTAAGTAAGTTTCAAGAAAGTTTGAGTATTTGTGAGAGTTTTCTTTCTCTTCTTCTTCTTTCTCTTTAGAATTTCGTTTTTGTTATTTTATTTCTGAGTTCTTCCTTCCCATCCATGGAAGGCTAGGCTCTCATAATTAATCCAAGGGATTAGCCATCTTGATGTTTAATTTGGAGATCTTGTTTCGCTTGTTCATATTGCTTAATTGTTATTCAAGTTTCTCTTCTTCCTCTTTGAATTTTGATCTAGATTGAATTGCTTAATTTGATTTAGATGTTGATGTGATAATAGCTTTATTATCATGTATTCAAAGAGGATCACATAGAATAAACAATTTATTAAAGCTTTTTGATGGATTGTTTAGCTTGGTTAAATTCTGGATCTTAAGTTAATCTATGTTTGGATGGTGCTTACTTTATCTAACCTTGGTTAATTAAATCCTAGATGCTTATCTAGTAGAGGATTCTTGGATCATGTTGAGGCGTCTTGATATGATCTAAGGCCAAGAACATGGTTAGCAATTAAGTGAATTCCTTGTGATCAATGATGGATTAAACTCAAGATCGGTAAAATTTCCTTGGATTGGTTAATTTGTTAATTACTTTCCTTTAATTCAATTAGTGTATTATCTTTTCAAATCATCAAAACCCCCTTTTAATTATCTTGATCTGATTAAATATTTGTTCTTTTTGGATCCTTGAGAGACGATTCGGTTCATGCTCTATACTACAAATTAGTTTGCGAACCGGTAAATTTTATTATTTGACGAGGTCTCGACAACCTCTTGTCAAGTACCGTTATCTGCCATTTAACCGGTGAAAAATCATCTGTCAAAGAAAAACAAACAAAATAAAGACAGAAAAATCAAACTTTGATAGATTTTCTCACTTGGCACCGTTTTTTTCTGTCTCGATTCCTGTGATAGCAAATAAGTCAAAGTTTGAAAAAAGAAAAAGTTAGAAAACTTTGGGTTGCCTCCCAAGAAGCGCTACTTTTAATGTCATCAGCCAGCGTGATTGAAGATTTTGCACGATCGATGGGTCCTCCCCAGTAATGATTCAATTTCTGGCCATTGACCTTAAACGTGACTTCTTCTTTTTTTTTCTTTTTTTTTTCAACAAAGTAGTGATCAATCATGGTAGATGGCCGCCTGCAGTTGAACTTCCTCCACGAGGTTCTCTTGAGCTCCTTCATAAAAATTCTTGAGGCGATGACCATTAACTTTGAACACTTTGTTGGTGGCTTCACTCTTAATTTCTACTGCACCATGAGGAAAAACATTAATAACAATGAAAGGACCAAGCCACCTAGAACGAAGCTTACCGGGCATAAGTTTGAGGCGAGAGTTGTAGAGAAGGACTTTTTGACCAATGGTGAACTCTTTTCGCACCAACATCTTATCATGAAGGAGTTTAGTCTTCTCCTTGTAGATCCGGGAGTTCTCATATGCCTCTAGTCGAAGCTCCTCAAGTTCCTGAAGTTGGAGTTTCCTTTGAGATCCGAATTGACTCAAGTCAAGGTTACACTGTTTCACCGCCCAATAGGATTTATGCTCAATTTCCACCCAATGGTGGCACGCCTTCCCAAAGACAATCCGGTATGGGGACATCCCTATCGGTGTCTTGTAGGCAGTTCGGTAAGCCCACAGAGCATCCTCAAGTCTCAGGCTCCAGTCCTTCCTATTAGGTTGGACTGTCTTCTCAAGTATGTGCTTGATCTCTCGGTTTGAGACCTTGGCTTGCCCGTTTGTCTGGGGGTGATAAGGTGAAGAAACCTTGTGCAAGACACTGTACTTTCTCATCAAAGCCTCTATTCTCCGGTTACAAAAGTGTGAACCCTGATCACTGATAATGGCCCTCGGGATTCCAAACCTGCAGAAAATCTGTGATCTAACAAAGTCCACAACAACTTTGGAATCATCAGTCCGAGTGGCTTTTGCCTCCACCCATTTAGATACATAATCAACAGCCAACAAAATATAAATAAAACCAAAGGAAACAGGGAAAGGGCCTATGAAATCAATACCCCAAACATCAAAGATCTCACAAGACAAAGATAGGTCGCCGAGGCATCTCATTCCTGTGTGAAATTGTCCCTGTTCTCTGGCACTGTTCACAAGACTTACAAAACAGATATGCATCATGAAATAGGGTAGGCCAATACAATCCAGAGTCCAAAACCTTCCTAGCTGTACGTTGGGAGCAAAAGTGCCCACCACATGCAAATGTATGACAAAAGCTAAGAATAGAATGAAACTCATGATCAGAGACACATCTTCTAATAATCTGGTCACTACAAAGCTTCCACAGATAAGGATCATCCCATACATAGTACTTAGACTCTCTTTTCAATTTATCAGATTGAGCTTTAGTAAAATATGCAGGAAGAACACCAGCAACCAAAAAATTAACCATATCTGCAAACCAAGGGGAGGTGTTCTTACCTTGTAGCTGCAGAAGCTGCTCATCTGGGAAGGAGTCCTGTACAGGGAAGGGATCTGAAGCCCTTTCAATGCGGCTCAAGTGATCTGCCACTAGATTTTCTGCTCCACTCTTGTCATGGATCTCTATATGAAACGCAGTAGCATCCACCTTATTAGTCGAGGCTTTGCCTCTGGTTTCTTCAAAAGAAACTTAAAAGCTGCATGATCAGTAAACATAACAACCTTAGAGCCAAGCAAATATGATCTAAACTTATCCAAAGCAAAAACAATGGCTAACAGCTCTTTTTCAGTTGTGGTATAGTTGGCCTGAGCAGAATCCAGAGTTCTGGAAGCATAGTATATCACATGAGAAGCTCTCCCCACTCTCTGTGCCAAGACTGCTCCTACTGCATAGTTAGAAGCATCACACATTAACTCAAATGGCAATGTCCAGTCAGGTGGCTGGATGATAGGGGTACTGGTCAAGGCCTGCTTCAAGTGGTTGAAAGTTGCCTGGCACTTGTCATCAAAATTAAACTCTACATCTTTCTGCAGGTGGTGGGAAAGTGGAAGGGCAATCTTGCTGAAGTCGGCAATGAAGCGCCTGTAGAAACCTGCATGACCAAGAAAAGAACGTACTTCCCGCATGCATGTGGGGTAAGATAAACAAGTAATTACATCAATCTTGGCAGGATCTACCTCAATGCCCTTACTGGATACTACATGGCCTAAAACTATACCCTGTTCTACCATAAAATGGCATTTCTCAAAATTTAGCGCAAGGTTAGTCTCAATGCATCTTTGCAGCACTCTAGATATGCTAGCTAAACATGAATCAAAAGAAGAACCATAGACAGTGAAGTCATCCATAAAAACCTCCATGCACTCCTCTAAGAAATCAGAAAATATGCTCACCATGCACCTTTGGAAGGTACTAGGGGCATTGCAGAGGCCAAAGGGCATCCGTCTGTAAGCAAAGGTGCCGAAGGGACAGGTAAATGTGGTCTTCTCCTGATCCTCTGGTGCAATGTGGATCTGGAAGTATCCAGTGTAACCATCCAAAAAGCAGTAATGGCACTTACCAGCCAGCCGTTCCAGCATCTGATCGATGAACGGAAGGGGGTAATGATCTTTCCGAGTGACTTGGTTGAGACGTCTGTAGTCAATGCAAACTCTCCAGCTATTCTGCGCTCGGGGTGGAATGAGCTCATTCTTCTGGTTGGCCACGACAGTCACCCCGGATTTCTTTGGAACTACTTGCATCGGGCTCACCCACTTGCTGTCAGAGATGGGATAGATAATGCCAGCCTGCAGTAGCTTGGTCACCTCTTTTTTCACCATATCTGGAATGAGAGGATTCAGTCTCCTCTGGGGTTGTCTCACTGGTTTAGTTTCCTCCTCAAGTAATATCCTGTGCATGCATGTGGAGGGGTTAATACCAGGAATGTCTACAAGTGTCCAACCAATTGCCCTTTTGTGTTGCTTCAAAACTTCCAATAATCGGCAGGGGCTTAAGTTCAATGGAGGGTGGTTGCTGGACTGACGGTACTAGTTTTGGAACCGAAACTAAATCTGCTAAATTCTCAGTAGTTGCACTTGCTGCACTTGTACCTGCAAGCTGTGCACAATCTTGCAAAACAACATCATCATATCCTATGGAATCAAAAGAATCACACTTAGCAGCAGGATGAATGACAACATCATTAATAACAGCATCATTGCCATTAATAACAGAAACCGAATCATCAATGTCAGCAGAAATAACAACAGCACATGACAAGTATGTAGAAATCTCAGCACAGGCTGCACACATTGCATTGGGTTTACAACCAGAAAGTCTGAAACAGGCGGAACAAGTATCGCAAGCTATGCTATCAGTGTATCCTACAATTTCAGGAAACTCTGCCAACATATCAGCATGCATATCATCAACCAGTAAATCAATGACATCAAAATGAAAAACAGAATGATCCTCTAAAGGGTATTTCATGGCATCAAAAATGTTAAACTGAATGATATCATCACCAAATTCCATGGAAAGGGTACCAGCATGCACATCAATCTTAGTTTTAGTAGTTTTCAAAAATGGCCTACCTAAGATCAATGGGGGTGGGGAAGAGGCAGATTCATCTTCCATATTCAACACATAAAAGTCAGCTGGGAATATTAAATTATTTACCCGAACCAGGACGTCCTCCAATACTCCTGCAGGTTGAGCAGTGCTCCGGTTTGTTAACTAAATGACAATGCCGGTGGACTTTAGCTTTCCCATATGCAAGGAAGTGTAAACTGACTTTGGCATTACATTGATGGAGGCTCCCAAGTCTAGCAAGTAATGAGTGAACTGTTGGTGCCCTATGGTGCAAGGGATGGTAAAAGTGCCTGGGTCTTTGCATTTGGGAGGCAGGTTAGGCTGAATCAAAGCAGAGACATTTCTCCTCATACTCACTTTTTCAGTGCCCTTTAGCTTCCTCTTATGGGTGCACATCTCTTTCAAAAACTTGGCATACTTGGGGATTTGTTTAATTGCCTCCAAGAGAGGTATATTCACCTCAACCTTCTGAAAAGTCTCCATAATTTCCTTATCCAAGTCAGTCTCAATCATATGCCTCGGCTGTATCATTCGGTTAGGAAAAGGAAGAGGAATGTTGGAAGCTGACTTTTGTGAATGTTCACTTTTTTGCTGTACTGAATTTTCTATCAACCGCTGGTTTGATCTGGTTTTCTGCTTGGCTGTTGTAGGATCATTTGCTGTTGAATCTGCTACAGCATCTAAATTTGCTACAGAACTTGAATTTGCTGCAGAATCAATGGTAGAATTTGGAATTATATGCTGCACTGGTCCATTGATTTGCTTACCACTGCGCAAAGCTATAGCACTAACATTGCCTCTAGGGTTTGGAGTGGTTTGAGAAGGTAATTGGCCAGAACCCTGTGACTTTAATTCATGAATAGCTGTGGCAAGTTGACCAATTTGAGTCTCCAAGTTCTGAATGGTGGTTTCAGTTCTCTGTTGAAACTGGATGTTATTGGTGGCCAACTGTTTCACCAAATCCTCCAATGAGGGCTCAGATTTCGTGGCTTCAGGACCTTGCTGCTGGAATGGTAGTCTATATTGGTTTGGTGGCTGCTGATTTGATGCATTCCCATATCTCAGATTGGGATGGTCCCTCCATCCAAGGTTGTAAGTATTGGAGAATGGATCATATTTTTGTTGTTGCTGCTGATGGAACTGTGGCTTCCCAGGAAATATACCAGCTGCAGCCACAGATTGGTCTTGAAACTCAGAATCATCTTGCAATGTGGGGCACGAATCTGTAGGATGAGAGGAACTAGAACATATGCTACAAACTCTTGCAGGGGTTTGCATAGGTGGTTCGTGTTGTCCTATTGCCATCTGTCTAACCAAAAAAGTGAGCTCATCCAATCTATGTTCCACCCTTTGTTGATAAGGATGTGAAGAGGTATTAACTTCATTGACTACTCTGGTTGCAGCACCCATTCGAGTACCAAATTGCTGAGAATTTGCTGCCACGTTTGCAATTAAGTTTCTGGCAGCAGCTGGAGTTTTATCTACCAATGCTCCACCACTTGCAGCATCAATCATACTCCTTTCCATTGGCATCAATCCTTCATTGAAGTAATAGATCAGCAGTTGATCACTAATTTGATGGTGTGGGCAGCTTGAGCACAATTTCTTGAATCTCTCCCAATACTCATGGAGAGTTTCACCACTGATTTGCCTTATGCCACAAATATCTTTCCTTATTGCAGCAGTTCTTGATGCAGGAAAGTACTTCTCCAGAAATAGTCTTTTCATGTCATTCCAAGAAGTGATGGCAGTAGGTTGTAAGTAATACAACCAATCCTTAGCAGCACCATCCAAAGAGAAAGGAAATGCCCTTAGCTTGATGTGATCTTCTGCTATTCCATGAGGTTTCATGGTGGAGCAGACAACATGGAACTCCTTCAAATGCTTATGTGGATCTTCACCTGCAAGACCATGAAACTTGGGCAGCAAGTGTGTCAATCCAGATTTCAACTCAAAATCAACATTAAGTTTAGGATATTGAATGCACAAAGGTTGATAATTCACATCAGGTGCAGCCAATTCCTTAAGAGTTCTATTGTTATAGTCAGCCATAGTAAAATTAGCAGACTCAGTATCAGACACAGAAGTACTAACAGAAGCAGACTCAACAGGATTAAAAGAATCAACAAGATTAGGTGCAATGTCAAGTTCAAGCCCAATTCCAGAAGTAATTCTATTAGCTATATGAATACTACTACCAGTCCTATGAATTCTATGAAGTGTATGAAATGTTCTATCAATTTCAGGATCAAATGAATGCAAGGTACCAGGATCAGACCTAGTCATACAGCATGCAGTTCATAAGAAGGTATTAGAAAAGCAATAAAAACTAAAACACTAAAAATTTCTAAAACAAATACTCCAAAAAAAATTAAACAAAAATAAAAACAGTATCAAATGAATTTTAAAAATTATGGAACCACCACATGATAAAATCTACACAAAAATGCTATCCAACAAAATAATAAAACATCTTAAAAAATTGAAAAAGTGATCTAAACGATTGAATTTGGCTAAAATAATGGTGACCTCACTACAATAGTGAGCATTTCTCAGAATAATATTTTCCATTCGTGTACCAAAATTCAAATCAATCAGAGATGCTATACCGAACCGAAATTCTTGACACAATGCCCTTTATCCAATTTCAGCCGAATTCCACTTGAAAAAGCTTCAAAAACAAAACAAACACATTTGTTAGAGTTAGATGTGATCTTGAAATGATCAAATAGTTGCCTTGGATCCCCGGCAACGGCGCCAAATTTGACAAGAGGTTGTCGAGACCTATCAAATAATAAAATAACTGGTTCACAAACTAATTTGAAGTATAGAGAATGAACCGAATCGTCTCTCAAGGATCCAAAAACAAAGATTTAATTAGATCAAGATAATTAGAAAAGGGGGGTTTTGTTGTTGATTAACAAGATTAATAAAAGTATGAGACTTAAAGTTGTAAACAAATCTAAAGAAACAACCAATCCAAGGAAATTTACCGATCTTGAGTTTAACTCATCATTGATCACAAGGAATTCACTTAATTGCTAACCATGTTCTTGGCCTTAGATCACATCAAGAAGCCTTAACATGATCCAAGAATTCTCTACTAGATAAGCATCTAGGATTTGATTAACCAAGGTTAGATAAAGTAAGTGTTACGCTAAAATCACACTTAAGGGCAAGTGCACCCTGTCGCACAAGTAATAAAGGAGTATTTGGGACTCCAAGTATCGAACCCACAAGGATTGTTGGCAATTACTAAGTTAATTAATCCCTTATGTTATCTAGACAATGAAATTCGAATGAGAAATGAGAAATTATCAAGCAATTATGAGAAAGTGAGGAAATCAAAGATTATCAAGCAAAGATTCAATTATGGAAAGCCTAGGGTGTCTGGTTTCACTTATGTCAAAACACATAAAATTACCCAATTCCTCAATAATATGTGTTCCGATTGATTGCCAATCACCTGCTCTAATGCTATTAATACCCAATGGTCATGCAATATTAATATTCTTTTTCTCAATCTGAAACCCCCAATGGTCATGCAAGGCAAACAGTCAAGAAAAGCATAAAGAACCAGCAGATTTGTTAATTAAATAACTGATTGAAAACAAAGGATTGAGTTTGGTCCACACAACCCCAAATCCGATTAATCCTAGAGTTCCGTTAACTAATTGTGGTACGGTCGCCAGTCAATCAATTAACTTTTTAAAGGGTGCGCAAACCTTATTGGAAAACAAAGCACTAGGAAAAATCCAATCAATTGGGGAAACACAAAATTATTTAGAATTAGGAGAACATTATAAGAATTTGAACATAAGATCCACCATAACCCTAGTTATGGATTTAGCTAAGCATAGTCAAAGAGAACAAAGCATAAACTAAAACCAAATTCAAATCCATAAAAGAACAATAGAAAAACTAAAACCCAGAAACCCCCTTGCAGTGAAACAGATCCTTCACGAACAATTGGGGAGACGGTCCTTCACTTGATAGCTTCAAAAACCTCCAAAGCTCCGCTACAACTCTCTAATCAAGCAAAGGGCTATAGCTACTTTCTTTCCCTGAATGCCGGATACTTCTCCTTGCGCTGCCACTCCTCCTTTATAATATTTTAGTGGCCCAACAACTCTACAATCTTTTCTTCTAGGGTTTCCTAATTGTGCACAAATTCATTTAATGTGCAATTCTTGGATAACAGGGAAAGTAAATTGCTTTCCCACTTTGAGTATTCTTAATTAATGGGAGATAAGAGGGAAAATCTTCCAAGAATATAAAAATAGGAAACTTCCACAACTGGATTGATGATATCTTTGTAGGATCTTGCCAAAATCTTTCATAATTAGGTTGCTGATATCTTTGTATCTTTCCCAAGATTGCTTCCATTTTAACACTTTAAAGCTTGATTCTTATAAATCTTCAACCTGCAATATTCAAAGGAAATTGGGTAAGTTTCCCTTATAAAATCTTCAAATAAATACCAAATCAAACTCAAATTCCTAGCATTTAAGTATATAAAATGGCAGTTTATCAACCTTCCCACACTTAAAGATTGCTTGTCCTCAAGCAATAATCCTGGCCCCAAAGAATAGGGAAATCAAATAATAAATCGACCAAGGATTCCATCCATACCAAAGAAATGACAAACAAATCAATCTCAACAGATAAGAGAATAACCATGAGTTAGCCCAATTAGAGGCTTTAGGTTCCCAAAAATCAAACTTTCCACTGGATAGGGTCACTCTTCTCCCATCTCTCAATGTGTATGAGGGTAAAGACTTAACACTCAATTTCCCTAAAGAAAGCACATTACCATAGGCTTGATAATAAACCAAATCTCCACTAAGGAGACCACATGCATGCATAAATCAAGAGGTCTTTCCATTGGTTGTAACTTGGCCATGGGTCAGATGACGTAAAGGTAAGGTAAAGAAAGAAAGGATAAACACAAAGGGATTAATCAAAATTTACATTAAACAAAGTACCATTTTAGAACAAAGATGGAGCAACAAAATTTCATTCCCACCTTACAAGCATTCATCATAAATTCCTTTTCTCTCCTCACTTGAATTTTCCTTTTTCCATTCTTTTCTTTTCTTTATTTTTCAAACTTTGTTCAACAAATTTTTTTTTCTTCTCTGTTTTTTTTTTCATCATTCTGACAATTGTCATTTTGATTTGAATTTTTTTTTTCTTCTTCTTTTTTGTTTTTCAACACGATTGAAGGGAAAGGCAAAGATCTGCTAGCAACACAATTATTTTCTTTCCAAACCAAATTTCCAACTAATTGCTCCATCCTTTTTCCAAAAGGTTACCTGCATATGCTTGAATTAAAGACAAGGGTACCAAGGAATATCAGTATTCATAAAGCTCAAAATGGGCAACTAGTGGATAAGCAAATCAGAAGGCATTGAATAATACCTAAAGTGCCTCAATCATATTTAAGCATGCATGCGATCCAAATTCGCCTTGAAATGGTTACAAAGCAAGTTCTAGAATGCACAATCTTTGGGAAAATCACTCAAACAAAGAAAGGGATAATACAATATCAAGCACAAATCCCTGTAATGGTCCAATTCTCACCTTTAGAAGTTCAATTCAGTGGAAAGATTTTCAAAAAGGGAACTTTATGCTAATTTTTAGCTTTCTCAGGATTAACCCAAATCAATTTCGATCAAATGTTTATAAAAAAAAAAATCTTTAAATTGGGATCCTTGACGACAGAAATTGTTAATTCCCAAAATAAATGGGTCAGACTCATTACTTAAAGACAAACTTTGAGTATCAGTTCAAGCAATCATATGCAAACAGATATATTCAATGAATGAGCATGCATTTAATTAGTTGAAGACTTAACAAACTTTGAACCCCCTTCCCACACTTAGAGACCAGCATTGTCCCCAATGCAGAAAATAAATAAAATAAAAAGATAATGAAGGGAGAGGGATGAAAAGAGCACTTCCTGGTAGGCAGCTAACGACAGAAGTATTCCGAGTGCATCAGCAGAAACGCAGCTTGGCAGGTCTTAAGTTTAAAAAAAGAAAAAGAAAAAAGAACAAAACACACAAGAGATAACAAAAAGGGAAAGAAACACAGGTTGCCTCCTGCAAAGCGCTTGTTTAACGTCGCGAGCCTGACGGTTAGGCCCCCAAGGGGCTTATTCCAAGAGCATAGTTTGGCGCTCAGGTACCGCACCATCCTCATAATGCTTAGCTCTCTGTCCATTAATTTTGAAAGTCTCATGACCATCACTGGTAACTTCAAGCACGCCATATGGGAAGACTTTGACAACTTCATAAGGGCCAATCCATCTTGACTTCAGTTTTCCTGGAAACAAACAAAGTCGTGAGTTAAAGATTAAAACTTTATCACCCACAGAAAACTTACGCTTTTGAATATGTTTGTCATGCCATCTTTTTGTGCGCTCCTTGTATAACTTGGCATTTTCATATGCCTCTAGATGGAATTCATTCATCTCATTAAGCTGCAATAAACATCTTTCACGTTGTGCATATGAAATATTAGGGGGAATGATATCTGGGGGCTTTTTAATTGACTGCTTTGGCATTTGTGAATTAAGCCCCTCTAGAACATTGAATTGTCTCGTCCCTTTCCATCTCTCTTGGACCATTCCTACCTTCAATGTAATTATGTCATCTATAACCTCTTCGGACTCCATAAGTTCATCCCTGTCAAAAATTAAAATTTTCTCAAGGGGATCTTGAATTAATTGTTCCTGAAAGTGAGAAGATATCAATGCAGTAGTATTATCCAAAGAATTAATAAAATTACAAGAATGAAAAGTGGAAGGAATTTTCAAAGAATCAAAAATTTTAAAAACAACTTCCTCATTATCAAGCCTTAAAGTAAGCTTCCCTTGCTGAACATCAATAATGGTTTACGCGTGGCCAAAAAGGGCGCCCAAAATTATGGGAACCTCTTCATCTTCCTCCATATCAAGTACTATAAAGTCAGCAGGGAAGATAAACGTGTCAACCTTGACTAGAACATCCTCCACTATACCCCTGGGGTAGGTGATGGACCTATCAGCAAGCTGCAACGAAACAGTAGTGGGTTTAGGCTCTTGCATACCTAACCTGCGAAAAACAGATAAAGGCATCAAATTAATGCTTGCACCTAAATCACATAAAGCTTTTTCAAAATAAGAAGGACCAATAGAGCAAGGAATAGTAAAACTCCCTGGATCTTTAAGTTTAGGTGGTAACTTCTTCAAGAAGATGGCAGAACACTCTTCATTAAGCCTTACCGTTTCAAACTCCTCTAATTTCTTTTTATTACTCAATATCTCCTTGAGGAACTTTACATATTTAGGCATTTGTGCAATAGCTTCCACAAAAGGGATATTTATCTGCAGCTGCTTTAACAAATTCAAGAACTTGGTAAATTGTGGGTCATGTTGGCTATCCTTCAACCTCTGAGGAAAAGGAATTTTCGGCTTTTGAGTTTGAATAGGAGCTTCTTTTTCTAAGACTCCCTTCACCACATTGCCAACTTTCTCATCTTCTTTTGGGCTCCCATCAGTAGGAACCTTTTTTTCCTCCTCTAATCTTTCATCTTTCTTACCATGAGGGCCTTCGACTTCTTTACCGCTTCTAAGGGTAATTATGTTAACCTGCTCCTTTGGATTTGGTTCTGATTGACTAGGTAAGGTCCCTTGTGCTCTCTGAGTCATCAATGTCGCAAGAGCAGAGATTTGATTTTCCAATGTCTTGATCCTGTCATCAGTTTTCTCCATGAATTGCATCATAGTATCATGGAGATTAGGTTTCTTTTCTTCTTGCCTGCCGCCTTGGTTTTGCAAATGAGGCGGCCTATAGACATTTTGATTTTGGTTTTGACCTTTCTGTTGACCTCCCCAAGAAAAATTGGGTTGATTTCTCCAACCAGGATTATAAGTGTTGGAATATGGATCGTTCTGCCCCCAGTTAAAGTTACCCAAATAGTTGGCCTCCTCAGCTGATTCAACAAAGCGATTAGCCACCTGACAATTCTTGCTTTCATGCCCCGCCATGCCGCAAAGATCACAAAGAGATGGAGAGACAGGTGTGAATTGTGATTGTGCCTGCATCAGTGTTTCCAATTTCTTTGTAATGACATCCAATTTGAGATCCAATGCTGCATTTGACTCCACCTGACATACCCCAGGTTGTCTCTTGACCACATGCCTGTCACCAGATTTCCACTGATAACTAGAAGTCATTTGCTCTATCAAATCATAGGCTTCTTGTGGCCGCTTGCGCCAAATACTACCCCCTGCTGCCGCATCAATCATGGCCTTATTAGAAGAAGATAACCCATCATAAAAGGATTGAACCAATTGCCACACCGGAAAGCCATGATGAGGACACTTTTTCAGCAATTCCTGGAATCGTTCCCATGCTTCATATAGAGATTCCATCTCCACCTGCACAAAAGTAGATATGTCATTACGCAATTTAGCAGACTTTGCAGGTGGAAAATATTTATCTAAAAATTTAATTGAAAGCTGATCCCAGGTAGTAATGGATCCAGTTGGCAGAGACTTTAGCCATAGTTTGGCCTTGTCGCGCAATGAAAAAGGGAATAGGCGCAACCTAATGGCATCATTAGAGACCCCATTATATTTTATAGTGTCACAAATCTCCAAAAATTTATTTAAATGCAAGTGAGGGTCATCACTTGGTGACCCGCTAAACTGAATGGAAGATTGCAACATAGAGATCAAGGCTGGCTTAATCTCAAAGTTATTAGCCTCTACAGTAGGCCTAGTAATACTCCCTGTCAGATTTGTTGCCATAGGCCGAGCAAAGTCCAGCATAGTCCTCTGGTCTTCTTCAGCCATGGTTCCTCTCTGTCTTCTAATCCTGCGAAGAGTTCTATCAATTTCAAGGTCGAACTACAAAACAAGATTAGGAGAGCACGTTAGGATAAAAAAATAAAATAAAACAAAATAAAAATAAAAATTGGCGTCTAAATTAACTAGGAATTAATTTCCCTAATATCACCAAAAACAATCCCCGGCAACGGCGCCAAAAACTTGTTACGCTAAAATCACACTTAAGGGCAAGTGCACCCTGTCGCACAAGTAATAAAGGAGTATTTGGGACTCCAAGTATCGAACCCACAAGGATTGTTGGCAATTACTAAGTTAATTAATCCCTTATGTTATCTAGACAATGAAATTCGAATGAGAAATGAGAAATTATCAAGCAATTATGAGAAAGTGAGGAAATCAAAGATTATCAAGCAAAGATTCAATTATGGAAAGCCTAGGGTGTCTGGTTTCACTTATGTCAAAACTCATAAAATTACCCAATTCCTCAATAATATGTGTTCCGATTGATTGCCAATCACCTGCTCTAATGCTATTAATACCCAATGGTCATGCAATATTAATATTCTTTTTCTCAATCTGAAACCCCCAATGGTCATGCAAGGCAAACAAATAAGAAAAGCATAAAGAACCAGCAGATTTGTTAATTAAATAACTGATTGAAAACAAAGGATTGAGTTTGGTCCACACAACCCCAAATCCGATTAATCCTAGAGTTCCGTTAACTAATTGTGGTACGGTCGCCAGTCAATCAATTAACTTTTTAAAGGGTGCGCAAACCTTATTGGAAAACAAAGCACTAGGAAAAATCCAATCAATTGGGGAAACACAAAATTATTTAGAATTAGGAGAACATTATAAGAATTTGAACATAAGATCCACCATAACCCTAGTTATGGATTTAGCTAAGCATAGTCAAAGAGAACAAAGCATAAACTAAAACCAAATTCAAATCCATAAAAGAACAATAGAAAAACTAAAACCCAGAAACCCCCTTGCAGTGAAACAGATCCTTCACGAACAATTGGGGAGACGGTCCTTCACTTGATAGCTTCAAAAACCTCCAAAGCTCCGCTACAACTCTCTAATCAAGCAAAGGGCTATAGTTACTTTCTTTCCCTGAATGCCGGGTACTTCTCCTTGCGCTGCCACTCCTCCTTTATAATATTTTAGTGGCCCAACAACTCTACAATCTTTTCTTCTAGGGTTTCCTAATTGTGCACAAATTCATTTAATGTGCAATTCTTGGATAACAGGGAAAGTAAATTGCTTTCCCACTTTGAGTATTCTTAATTAATGCGAGATAAGAGGGAAAATCTTCCAAGAATATAAAAATAGGAAACTTCCACAACTGGATTGATGATATCTTTGTAGGATCTTGCCAAAATCTTTCATAATTAGGTTGCTGATATCTTTGTATCTTTCCCAAGATTGCTTCCATTTTAACACTTTAAAGCTTGATTCTTATAAATCTTCAACCTGCAATATTCAAAGGAAATTGGGTAAGTTTCCCTTATAAAATCTTCAAATAAATACCAAATCAAACTCAAATTCCTAGCATTTAAGTATATAAAATGGCAGTTTATCAGTAAGCACCATCCAACATAGATTAACTTAAGATCTAGAATTTAACCAAGCTAAACAATCTATCAAAAAGCTTTAATATATTGTTTAATCTTTGTGATCCTCTTTGAATACATGATAATAAAGCTATTATCACATCAACATCTAAATCAAATTAAGCAATTTAATCTAGATAAAAATCAAAAGAGGAAGAAGAGAAACTTGAATAACAATTAAGCAATATGAACAAGCGAAACAAGATCTCCAAATTAAACATCAAGATGGCTAATCCCTTGGATTGATTATGAGAGCCTAGCCTTCCATGGATGGGAAGGAAGAACTCAGAAATAAAAGAACAAAAACGAAATTGTAAAGAGAATGATGATAATACAAAGAGATTGACTCTATTTATACTAATCCTAGAAGCCAATTTGTACATGTACATAATTTGAATACAACCTATAAAAATATGGAAATTGTCAAATGTGGAAGCTTGATGCATGGTTGGTGGGTTGGTGCATGGTAGGTGGGTTGGTGGCTTTTAGTCAACAACTCTTATCCGATTTCTGGCTTGATTTTCATGATTTAGACGGTTCATTTTGGCTTGGAGGTCTTCATGAAAGTTGTAGCCAGTTGTCTCCTTGAAATTTTGCAATTGGAATAATGCCATTTGGACGTTTAGAACTCCAGATATGCCAAAAACACTGAACCTACCTCAAGTTAGGTTGGCAGAACGTGTTTCCAAAGTCAAACCAACTTGTAGCTTCATTATCATGACTAAAACGACATCTATTGACTAAATGGTCTTCAGTGAAGTTGGAGATATGGGTCTTATCTTTCCAATGGCCAAGTTTCAGCCAAATAAGAGGCCTATAACTCACTATGTAGTCCAATATGTGCACATTGCCCAGATTTTCGTGACAGCAAACCCACTTTGCATTGCAGGGATATTTTGGACACTTAGAAGTCAGATCCAGCTCTTGTGTTCTTCATGAAACTTGTAGAGCCTTGTCTTAGCTTTCCAAGGACACCAAGATCACCTTAAATGGATCACCGAGTCCCAAGTTATGGCCTAACCATGGAAGAAAGAGCAAAATGCATCAAAATCCGAAAATTATTCACAATTTGCATTAAAGCCCAATGAAGCCCAACAACATTAAACTCATTTAAAATACTAATATTGGGCACAATAAACATCTAATAAAGCCTAATACAAAGCTAACATAAGTGTCTCAAATTGATTGATCAAATTCCCCCACACTTAAGCTTTTGCACTGCTGGGCAAAACACATAAGAACAAAACTAAAGAAAAACAAGAAACATCATATTATTAAACTAAAAGCATAAAAACTGATTATACCTAATCTAATCCACTTTCGTAGGAAAACACGATGGCACTTAGCATGTGCCACAAGCCTTTAAACCCCTAGGTGTCCCTAGTGGACGAGTTATAGTCTCGTGAGGGTTTACCAGGATGATACCCACAAACATGTAATACTTTATTTAATCAATTCATCTAATTTTTAAATACAAGCATTGTGTCAATTATAAACCATAATTAATAAGTCAAGTATGCTTAACAAAGAATAGTTGAATCAAACCAATTGAGAATAAAGTATAGCATAATCATGCTTTAATAAAAAATAGGCATGTTCAAATTGAGTAAAATTCCTCACAAGTGACACTCAAATCACACAAGGTGTTTAGGTTAACTATTTGCACTCAACTCAGTCAAATTATGAAAGTATTTTACCATAGGCTTGCATATACATCAATTCTCCACTACTTAGATCAAATAAATTGCAAAAATCAAGAGGTCTTTCAAAAAGGTTGAAATGGCTATAAGGTGAAGGAAGATAACAATATGGAAAATAGCAGGTTAAAACCAAAGAGAATAAAAGAGCATTGGGGAGTAACTCAAGTAGAAACCATAAAATTTTACCCAAAACCATAAAATGCTCATTCTCTTCACATATTCCTTCCTTTTTCTATTATTTTCTTTTTCAACCTTTTGGCTTTATTTTCTTATTATTTTTTTTTCAAGCATTTCACATCAGCACACCAATTCCCCCACACTTAAATCATTGTAAGCAAAATAGCTCCTCCAATAGGAAAATCAATGCTCTCGTATTCCCTAAGGTGAGGTAAAACATAGTTTTTCACTCAAGGCTTATAATGAGCTAAGAACAGAATGGGCAAGTAGGCTCAGAGGGGGTTAACAATGGGATAAATGCAGGGTAGGTTTATTTGGCCAAAGCAGCTAAGTCAAGAAAAATGCCTTTGTCATTTCATGCAACATACAAACCAATGTAATCTCAAATCGATTCAATGCAAGTTCTAGAAAATAAATTCATAATTGACATCACTCATGAAAGAAAATAAACCAAGTGTAAGTATCAAACTTGGAAAAGCCTAAAACTCACAAAGGTATGGAACATTCACTCAATTCAACCTTGCTTTCTTCATAATATCCACAGTCATATACACATGTATATCATGAAAATGATTCAACTATAAACTGTTTTGCATACTTTTATTATCAATTAAGCTCAGATTCAGCACATGCTTGCATCAAAATTAATTGAAAATATCAAAATGAAATTTTTTTTTTAATATGCAAGAACAAAATAATTTAAGATATACTATGAAATGCAAGTTAAGATGCGTCTCAAGAGCAAAACTGCACCTTACTCTGCCATCATACATCTAATAAGCTAGTAACAATAATGATTAGCTGGTTAGTTTTTTTTTTTTAATTAAACTATGTACATGGTATTTTCAACTATACCTCCCCTCAACTAATTTAAGACATTGTCCCCAATGTCAAAATAAAGATAGGTAGAGTGTAGAAGGTCTTACCAGAAAACTGCAAATCGGGCATGAAATAAGAAAAATTACAAAAAAACTAAAACCATAAGAGAAAACAAAAATTCACAAGAACAAAGTCAAATCAAGTTTTTGTTTTTTACTGCTGCTGCCTTGTTCCCAATTCAATGGAGTCATTACTGGATGACGTTGTGGGATAAATTCGTGTAGTTGATCGAGCAATTGTTCAGGGGTTGCAGCGGTTACAAGAATTTGACGTGTCGCTTGTGAGATGAATCTTTGTTCCACAACATGATCAAGAAAACAAAAACAAACTGTCAAAAACAACCATTAACATTTAATATACCTATGGGTTTTTTGTGAAAGTTCAGCTGTGACCAGGATGTAATTTGGAAGAGCTCTTCCAAAGTTCCAAAACCACCAGGTAGGGCAATAAAGGCATCAACATTTGCTATCATAATGTTCATGCGTTGGTGCATGCAAGATACCATTACTTCATCCCCTACTGTTTTTCCAGTGGGATTGCCAATAGCTAAAGGACTAGGAATGACACCAAGGACTTTGCCACCTCCTAAATATGCAGCAGTTGCTACACAACTCATTAACCCAAGACTACCTCCTCCGTAAACTAAACGGATTTCTCTCTCAGCTAGCACTCGACCAAGATGGTTTGCAATATTTACAAACTCTTTATCTTTCCCAGGATTAGATCCACAAAAGACACAAACACTCTTGATCCGACGAACTGAAGTGACTTCCATTTTCTTTTCTTTTTTTTTCTCTTTGTTTTTTTTGTTTGTACTCTCACCTTATCAATGATCTAAAAAGAGTAAAGTGCATTATTTAAAGGAATCAAAACTCAAATGTAATAATTACACCTATAAATGAGGGGTAGATTCGTGTGTCAGACAAATTTGAAAAGAAGCACAACAATGATAATAGCTATATGGCAAGGATAAAAGACTAATATATATGTGTCAGAAGAAGTTTGAAAATACGCAACGCATATTTCAAAAAAATACGGCTAAATATTTTTTTTTAATTTTTTCTAATAAACAAGAAGAAAAAGGAAAAATAAAAAATAATACTTACAGGAGGTGTGATTGTGGCTCACATTTGCCTCTGGTTTTACGTCCAGTAACGGCTTGAATGCTCTCTATGGGCCGATGGTCGGTTTCCCATCCAATTTTCTTAAAAATTGGCAAACAGGGTCTTTTTGAGTCAGATTCCCGAGACTATAACGCTCATGTTCATCTTGGAATATTGGCCATAAATTGAGAAGTACTCTCTGCACATCTCCACTAGGATGCGTCTCAAGAGTCAATAGAATGTTATCTAAAGACTCCTTACTCATGCCATCCTTAATGAAGTGAATTTTATCAAGTCGATTTATGGACGCCATTCCAATTGATCTGCATTTTGTGTTACAGGTCCATCTTGCACATTTAAAGCAGACTCGTAACCTTTTTGCTCTTCTTTTCTTTGCATATGAACTTTTGCCTAACCCTGGCATACATGAAACAAGAGCGTCAGAAAATTCCCCTGTGATTCGGACCTTTGCTTCGATTAACCAGCGTATATCCGCAGGGATGCCTTTGTGCATAAGTGATCAATCAATTTGAGACACTTATGTTAGCTTTGTATTAGGCTTTATTAGATGTTTATTATGCCCAATATTAGTATTTTAGATGAGTTTAATGTTGTTGTACTTCATTGGGCTTTAATGCAAATTGTGAATAATTTTTGGATTTTGATGCATTTTGACCTTTCTTCCTTGGTTAGGTCATAACTTGGGACTCGGTGATCCATTTGAAGTGATCTTGGTGTCTTTGGAAAGCTAAGACAAGGATCTACAAGTTTCATGAAGAACTCAAGAGCTGGATCGGACTTCTAAGGGCCCAAAATAGCCTTGCAATGCAGAGTGAGTTTGCTGTCACGGAACCATCTGGGCAGTATGCACATATTGGACTATATAGTGGGTTATAGGCCGCCTCTTGGGCTGAAACTTGGTCATTTGAAAGCTAAGACCCATATCTCCAACTTCACTGAAGACCATTTTGTCAATAGATGTCGTTTTAGGCATGCTTCTGAAGCTACAAGTTGGTCTGAATTTGGAAACACGTTCTTCCAACCTAACTTGAGGTAGGTGCAGTGTTTTTGGCATTTCTGGAGTTCTAAAAGTCCAAATGGCATGATTCAAATTGGAGATTTTCAAGGAGACAACTGGCTACAACTTTCATGAGATATCCAAGCCAAAATGCACCGTCTAGGTGATGAATTTGAAGCCAGAAGTCGGATAAGAGTTGTTGACTAAAAGCCACCAACTATACACCAACCCACCTACCATGCACCAACCCACCTACCATGCATCAAGCTTCCATATTTGACAATTTCCTTGTTTTTATAGCTTGTATTCAGATTATGTACATGTACAAATTGGCTTCTAGGATTAGTATAAATAGAGCTAATCTCTTTGTATTATCATTCATTCAATTTTAAGTAAGTTTCAAGAAAGTTTGAGTATTTGTGAGAGTTTTCGTTCTCTTCTTCTCCATTCTCTTTGCAATTTCGTTTTTGTTCTTTAAATTCTAAGTTCTTCCTTCCCATCCATGGAAGGCTAGGCTCTTATAATCAATCCAAGGGATTAGCCATCTTGATGTTTAATTTGGAGATCTTGTTTCGCTTGTTCATATTGCTTAATTGTTATTCAAGTTTCTTTTCTTCCTCTTTTGATTTTTATCTAGATTAAATTGCTTAATTTGATTTAGATGTTGATGTGATAATAGCTTTATTATCATGTGTTCAAAGAGGATCACAAAGACTAAACAATATATTAAAGCTTTTTGATGGATTGTTTAGCTTGGTTAAATTCTAGATCTTAAGTTAATCTATGTTGGATGGTGCTTACTTTATCTATCCTTGGTTAATCAAATCCTAGATGCTTATCTAGTAAAGAATTCTTGGATCATGTTGAGGCTTCTTAATGTGATCTAAGGCCAAGAACATGATTAGCAATTAAGTGAATTTCTTGTGATCAATGATGGATTAAACTCAAGATCGGTAAATTTCCTTGGATTGGTTGTTTCTTTAGATTCGTTTACAACTTTAATACTCGTACTTTTGTTAATCTTGTTAATCATCATCAAAAACCCCCCATTTCTAATTATCTTGATCTAATTAAATCTTTGTTTCTTTTGGATCCTTGAGAGACGATTCGGTTCATTCTCTATACTACAAATTAGTTTGTGAACCGGTTATTTTTATTATTTGATAGGTCTCGACAACCTCTTGTCAAATTTGGCGTCGTTGCCGGGGATCCAAAGGCAACTATTTGATCATTTCAAGACCCCATCTAACTCTAACAATTGTGTTTGTTTTGTTTTTGAAGCTTTTTCAAGTGGAATTCGGCTGAAATTGGGTAAAGGGTATCGTGTCAAGAATTTCGGTTTGGTAATGTATCTCTGATTGACCTGAATTTTGGTACCCTAATAGAAAACGTGAGTTTGAGAAAGGCTCACTGTTTACAGTGAGGTCACCCTTAGTTTAGCCAAAATCCATCGTTTAGACCACTTTTTCAATTTTTTAAGATTTTTTATTATTCTGTTGGATAGAATTTTTGTGTAGATTTTACCCTGTGGTTGTTCTATAATTTTTAAAATTCGTTTGATACTGTTTTTTTTATTTTTGTTTAATTTTTGGAGTATTTGTTTACTTTCTATACCTTTTTATGAACTGCATGCTGTATGACTAGGTCTGATCCTGGTGCCATGCATTCATTTGATCCTGAAATTGATAGAACCTTTCATACACTTCATAGAATTCATAGGACTGGTAGTAGCATTCATAGAGCTAATAGAATTACTTCTGGAATTGGACTTGAACTTGACATTGCACCTAATCTTGTTGACTCTTTTAATCCTGTTGAGTTACGTTAGTACTTCAAAGGTTCCGATACCGAGTCTGCTGATTTTACTATGGCTGACTATAACAATAGGACCCTTAAGGAATTGGCTGCACCTGATGTGAATTATCAACCTTTATGCATTCAATATCCTGAACTTAATGTTGATTTTGAGTTGAAATCTGGATTGATACACTTGCTGCCCAAGTTTTATGGTCTTGCAGGTGAAGATCCACATAAACATTTGAAGGAGTTCCATGTTGTCTGCTCCACCATGAAACCTCATGGAATAGCTGAAGATCACATCAAGCTAAGGGCCTTTCCTTTCTCCTTGGATGGTGCTGCTAAGAATTGGTTGTATTACTTACAACCTGCTGCCATCACTTCTTGGAATGACATGAAAAGACTATTTCTGGAGAATTTCTTTCCTGCATCAAGAACTGCTGCAATAAGGAAAGATATTTGTGGCATAAGGCAAATCGGTGGTGAAACTCTCCATGAGTATTGGGAGAGATTCAAGAAATTGTGCTCGAGCTGCCCACATCATCAAATTAGTGATCAACTGCTAATCCAATACTTCTATGAAGGGTTGATACCAATGGAAAGGAGTATGATTGATGCTGCAAGTGGTGGAGCATTGGTAGATAAAACTCCAGCTGCTGCAAGAAACTTAATTGCAAACATGGCAGCAAATTCTCAGCAATTTGGTACTCGAATGGGTGCTGCAACCAGAGTGGTCAATGAAGTTAATACCTCTTCACATGCTGGTCAACAAAGGGTGGAACATAGATTGGATGAGCTCACTTCTTTGGTCAGACAGATGGCAATGGGACAACACGAACCACCTGTGCAGACTCCTGCAAGAGTTTGCAGTATATGCTCTAGCTCATCCCATCTCACAGATTCGTGCCCCACATTGCAAGATGATTCTGAGTTTCAAGACCAATCTGTGGCTGCCGCTGGTATATTTCCTGGGAAGCCACAGTTCCATCAGCAGCAACAACAGAAATATGATCCATTCTCCAACACTTACAACCCTGGCTGGAGGGACCATCCCAATCTGAGATATGGGAATGCATCAAATCAGCAGCCACCAAGCCAATATAGACCACCATTCCAAAGAAGAAGCAAGGACAAATCGGTTTTGACCACACTGGACCAAGTAGACCACCATTCCAAAGAAGAAGGACTCAGAGCCGCAAAATCTGAGCCCTCATTGGAGGATTTGGTGAAACAGTTAGCCACCAATAACATCCAGTTTCAACAGAGAACTGAAACCACCATTCAGAACTTGGAGACTCATATTGGTCAACTTGCCACATCAATTCATGAATTAAAGTCACAGGGTTCTGGCCAATTACCCTCTCAAACCACTTCAAACCCTAGAGGCAATGTTAGTGCTATAGCTTTGCGCAGTGGTAAGCAAATCAATGGACCAGTGCAGCAGATAATTCCAGATTCTACCCTTGACCCAGAGAAACAAGATTCTACAGCAACTTCAAGTTTTGCAGCTAATTCAGATGCTGTAGCAGATTCAACAGCAAATGATCCTACAACAGCCAAGCAGAAAACCGAATCAAATCAGCAGTTGATAGAAAATTCAGTACAGCAGAAAAGTGAACATCCAAAAAAGTCAGCTTCCAACATTCCTCTTCCTTTTCCCAACCGAATGATACAGCCGAGGCATATGGTTGAGACTGACTTGGATAAGGAAATTATGGAGACTTTTCAGAAGGTTAAGGTGAATATACCTCTCTTGGAGGCAATTAAACAAATCCCCAAGTATGCCAAGTTTTTGAAAGAGATGTGCACCTATAAGAGGAAGCTAAAGGGGACTGAAAAAGTGAGTATGGGGAGGAATGTCTCTGCTTTGATTCAGCCTAACCTACCTCCCAAATGCAAAGACCCAGGCACTTTTACCATCCCTTGCACCATAGGGCACCAATAGTTCACTCATGCCTTGCTAGACTTGGGAGCCTCCATCAATGTAATGCCAAAGTCAGTTTACACTTCCTTGCATATGGGAGAGCTAAAGCCCACCGGCATTGTCATTCAGTTAGCAAACCGAAGCACTGCTCAACCTGCAGGAGTGTTGGAGGACGTTCTGGTTCGGGTACATACTTTAATATTCCCAACTGATTTTTATGTGTTGAATATGGAAGATGAATCTGCCTCTTCCCCACCCCCATTGATCTTAGGTAGGCCATTTTTGAAAACTGCTAAAACTAAGATTGATGTGCATGCTGGTACCCTTTCCATGGAATTTGGTGATGATATCATTCAGTTTAACATTTTTAATGCCATGAAATACCCTTTAGAGGATCATTCTGTTTTTCATTTTGATGTCATTGATTTACTAGTTGATGATATGCATGCTGATATGTTGGCAGAGTTCCCTGAGATTATAGGATACACTGATAGCATAGCTTGTGATACTTGTTGTACCTGCTTCGGACTTTTTGGTAGTAAACCCACTGCAATGTGTGCAGCCTGTGCTGAGATTTCTACATACTTATCATGTGCTGTTGTTAATTCTGCTGACATTGATGATTCTGTTTCTGTTATTAATAGCAATGATGTTGTTATTAATGATGTTGTCATTCATCCTGCTACTAAGTGTGATTCTTTTGATTCCATAGGATATGATGATGTTGTTTTGGAAGATTGTGCACAGCTTGCAGGTACAGGTGCCGCAGGTGCAACTGCTGAGAATTCGACAGATTTACTTTCGGTTCCAAAACTAGTACCGTCAGTCCAGCAACCATCCTCCATTGAACTTAAGCCCTTGCCCGAGCATTTGAAGTATGCATTCTTAGAGGAGGATGAGAAGCTCCCGGTGATAGTGGCCAAACACCTCCAACCTGAGCAAGAAACCAGATTATTGGAAGTCTTGAAGCAACACAAAAGGGCAATTGGTTGGACACTTGCAGACATCCCTGGTATTAACCCCTCCACATGCATGCACAAGATATTACTTGAGGAGGAAACTAAACCAGTGAGACAACCCCAGAGGAGACTGAATCCTCTCATTCTAGATGTGGTGAAAAAAGAAGAGACCAAGCTACTGCAGGCTGGCATTATCTATCCCATCTCTAACAGCAAGTGGGTGAGCCCGGTGCAAGTAGTTCCAAAGAAATCCGGGGTGACCGTCGTGGCCAACCAGAAGAATGAGCTCATTCCAACCCGAGTGCAGAATAGCTGGAGAGTCTGCATTGACTACAGACGCCTCAACCAAGCCACTCGGAAAGATCATTACCCCCTTCCGTTCATTGAACAGATGCTGGAACGGTTGGCTGGAAAATCCCATTACTGCTTTTTAGATGGCTACACTGGATACTTCCAGATCCACATTGCACCGGAGGATCAGAAGAAGACCACATTTACTTGTCCCTTCGGCACCTTTGCTTACAGACGAATGCCCTTCGGCTTCTGCAATGCCCCTGGTACCTTCCCGCGGTGTATGGTGAGCATATTTTCTGATTTCTTAGAGGAGTGCATGGAGGTATTTATGGATGACTTCACTGTCTATGGTTCTTCTTTTGATTCATGTTTAGCTAGCCTATCTAGAGTACTGCAAAGATGCATTGAGACTAACCTTGTGCTAAATTTTGTGAAATGTCATTTTATGGTAGAACAGGGTATAGTTTTAGGCCATGTAGTATCCAGTAAGGGCATTGAGGTAGATCCTGCCAAGATTGATGTAATTACTTGTTTATCTTACCCCACATGCGTGCGGGGAGTGCGTTCTTTTCTTGGTCATGCAGGTTTCTACAGGCGCTTCATTGCCGACTTCAGCAAGATTGCTCTTCCACTTTCCCACTTACTGCAGAAAGATGTATAGTTTAATTTTGATGACAAGTGCAAGGCAGCTTTCAACCACTTGAAGCAGGCCTTGACCAGTACCCTCATCATCCAGCCACCTGACTGGACATTGCCATTTGAGTTAATGTGTGATGCTTCTAACTATGCGAGAGGAGCGATCTTGGCACAGAGAGTGGGGAAAGCTTCTCATGTGATATACTATGCTTCCAGAACTCTAGATGCTGCTCAGGCCAACTATACCACAACCGAAAAAGAACTTTTAGCCATTGTTTTTGCTTTGGATAAGTTTAGATCATATTTGCTTGGTTCTAAGGTTGTTGTGTTTACTGATCATGCAGCTCTGAAGTTGCTTTTGAAGAAGCCAGAGGCAAAGCCCCGACTAATAAGATGGATGCTCTTGCTCCAAGAGTTTCACATAGAGATCCGTGACAAGAGTGGAGCGAGAGAACCTAGTGGCAGATCATTTGAGCCGCATTGAAAGGGCTTCGTGATCCCTTCCCCAGACGGACTCCTTCCCGAGATGAAGCGACTTATGCATGCAAGGTAAGAACACCTTCCCTTGGTTTGCTGATATGGTGAATTTCTTGGTTGCTACAGTTTTTCCCTTATATTTCACTCGTGCACAAATTTATAAACTTAAGAGTGAATCAAAATATTATGTGTGGGATGATCCATATACGTGGCGATTTTGTAGTGACCAAATTATTAGGCGATGTGTGCCTAATCAAGAGTTTCATTCTGTTCTTAGCTTTTGTCATGCATTTGCATGTGGTGGACATTTTGGGCCTCAACGTACAGCTAGGAAAGTTTTAGACTCGGTTTATATTGGCCTACCTTGTTTCATGATGCATATTTGTTACGTAAGTCTTGTGAACGTGTCGGAGAACAGGGAACATTTCTCGCAGGAATGAGATGCCCTGACAACCTCTACTTGTATTGTGAAATCTTTGACGTATGGGGTATTGATTTCATGGGACCTTTTCCTGTTTCCTTTGGTTATGTTTACATTTTGCTAGTATTGATTATGTATCAAAATGGGTGGAGGCTAAAGCCACTGAATCGATGATTCCAAAGTTGTTGTGGATTTTGTTAGATCACGATTTTCTGCGCAGTTTGGAATCCCGAGAGCTATCATCGGCGATCAAGGCACCCATTTCATGTAATCGAGCATGGAGGGATTGATGAGGAAATATGGCGTGTTGCATAAAGTTTCTACACCTTACCATCCCTGCACTAATGGTCAAGCCGAGGTCTCCAATAGAGAGATCAAGCGCATACTTGAAAAAACAGTCCAACCTAATCGGAAGGATTGGAGCATGAGGCTTGAGGATGCTCTTTGGGCTTATCGGACCGCTTACAAAACTCCAATCGGGATGTCTCCATATCGGATAGTCTATGGTAAGGCATGCCACTTGCCAGTAGAAATTGAGCACAAAGCATATTGGGCTGTGAAGCAATGCAACATGAATTTGGCCTAGGCGGCATAGAGCGGAAGTTGCAGTTACAGGAATTGGAAGAGATCTGCCTAGATGCCTATGAGAGCTCCCGACTCTACAAAGAAAAGACCAAAGCCTTCCATGATAAGTTTATTCTTTGGAAGGAGTTTTCAGTTGGGCAAAAAGTTCTCTTGTTTAATTCTCGCCTTAAGTTGATGCCTGGTAAATTAAGGTCTAGGTGGGACGGTCCGTTTGTTGTTACTAACATTTTTCCTCATGGTGCAGTGGAAATTAAGAGTGAGGCCACCAACAAAGAATTCAAAGTCAATGGTCATCGCCTCAAGAATTTTTATGAAGGAGCCCATGAGAACCTCATGGAGGAGGTCCAACTGCAGGAGGTCATCTACCATGATTGATCACTACTTTGTAAAAGTAGTAAAAAATAAAATAAAATAAAAATTTCAAGCCATGTTTAAGGTCAATGGCCAGCAATTGAATCATTATTGGGGAGGACCCATCGATTGTACAAAATCTTCAATCACGCTGGCTGATGACATTAAAAGTAGCGCTTCTTGGGAGGCAACTCAAGTTTTCTAACTCTTTCATTTTTCAAACTTTGACTTATTTGCATTCATAGGAATCAAGACAGAAAATCAGTGCCAAGCAAGAAAATCTATCAGAGTTTGATTTTTCTGTCTTAATTTTGTTTGTTTTTCATTGACAGATGATTTTTCACCGGTTAAATTGCGGATAACGGTACTCCGTGAAAATCTTTTTCGGTCCTTTCAGTTACCCACAAACACTGAAATCTATATATAATTTTATTGAAATTTTTTTTTTCTTTTCTTCTTTCTTTATTTCAAAATGGATAATCAGCTTATTAACCTCCGCCAACAATTCCCCTCTCTCCCTCAAAATGCTTTAACTAACATTTACTGTGCAAGGTTTGAGAGATTAAGGATGCTTATGCACAAAGGCATCCCTGCGGATATACGGTGGTTGATCAAAGCAAAGGTCCGAATCACAGGGGAATTTTCTGACGCTCTTGTTTCATATATGCCAGGGCTAGGAAAAAGTTCATATGCAAAGAAAAGAAGAGCAAAAAGGTTACGAGTCTGCTATAAATGTGAAAGATGGACCTGTAACACAAAATGCAGATCAAGTGGAATGACGTCTATAAATCGACTTGATAAAATTCGCTTCATTAAGGATGGCATGAGTAAGGAGTCTTTAGATAACATTCTATTGACTCTTGAGACGCATCCTAGTGGAGATGTGCAGAGAGTACTTCTCGATTTATGGCCAATATTCCAAGATGAACATGAGCGTTATAGTCTCTGAATCGACTCAAAAGACCTACTTGCCAATTTTTAAGAAAATTGGATGGGAAGCCGACCATCGGCCTATAGAGAGCATTCAAGCTGTTACTGGACGTAAAACCAAAGGACAATGTGAGCCACAATCACACCTCCTGTAAGTATTCTTTTTTTTCTTTTTCTTCTTCTTCTTCTACTTCTTCTTCAAAAAAAATAATAAATAATAATAATAAAATAAAATAAAATAAAATTCAAAAAAAAATTGCCGTATTTTTTTTTGAAATATGCATTGTGTATTTTCAAACTTCTTCTGACACATATAGATTAGTCTTTTATCCTTGTCATATAGCTATTATCATTGCTGTGTTTATTTTCAAACTTACCTGACACATGCATCTACCCCTCCTTTATAGGTGTAATTATTACATTTGAGTTTTGATTCCTTTAAATAATGCCTTTTGCTCTCTTCAGATCATTGATAAGGTGAGAGTACAAAAAAAAAGAAGAGAAAAACAAAAGAAAATGGAAGTCACTTCAGTTCGTCGGATCAAGAGTGTTTGTGTCCTTTGTGGATCTAATCCTAGGAAAGATAAAGAGTTTGTAAATATTGCAAACCATCTTGGTCGAGTGCTAGCTGAGAGAGAAATCCATTTAGTTTACGGAGGAGGTAGTCTTGGGTTAATTGGTTGTGTAGCCACTGCTGCACATTTAGGAGGTGGCAAAGTCCTTGGTGTCATTCCTAGTCCTTTAGCTACTGGCAAACCCACTGGAAAAACAGTAGGGCATGAAGTGATGGTATCTTGCATGCACCAACGCATGAACATTATGATAGCAAATGCTGATGCCTTTATTGTCCTACTGGTGGTTTTGGAACTTTGGAAGAGCTCTTCCAAATTATATCCTGGTCCCAACTGAACTTTCACCAAAAACCCATAGGTATATTAAATATTAATGGTTTTTATGACAGTTTATTTTGTTTTCTTGATCATGCTGTGGAAAAAAGGTTCATCTCACAAGCGACACGTCAAATTCTTATAACTGCTGCAACCCTGGAACAATTGCTCGATCAACTACACGAATTTGTACCACAACGTTATCCAGCAATGACTCCACTGAATTAGGCACAAGGCAGCAGCAGCCGCAAAAAGCAAAAACTTGATTTGACTTTGTCCTTGTGAATTTTTTCTCTTATGGTTTGAGTTTTTTTTTGTAATTTTTCTTATTTCAGGCCCGATTTGCAGTTTTCTGGTAAGACCTTCTACACTCTACCTATCTTTATTTTGACATTGGGGACAATGTCTTAAATTAGTTAGGGGGAGGTATAGTTGACAATACCATGTACATAGTTTAGTTAAAAAAAAAAAAAAACTAACCAGCTAATCTTTATTGTTACTAGCTTATTAGATGTATAATGGCAGAGTAAGGAGTAGTTTGCTCTTGAGACGCATCTTAACTTGCATTTCATAGTATGTCTTAAATTATTTTGTTCTTACATATTAAAAAAAAAAACAAAATTTGATCTTTTCAATTGATTTTGATACAAGCATGTGCTGAATCTAAGCTTAATTGATGATAAAAGTATGCAAAACAGTTTATAGTTGAATCATTTCATGATATACATGTGTATATGACTGTGGATATTAGGAAGAAAACATGGTTGAATTGAGTGAATGTTCCATACCTTTGTGAGTTTTGGGCTTTACCAAGTTTGATACTTACACTTGGTTTATTTTCTTTCATGAGTGATGTCAATTATGAATTTATTTTCTAGAACTTGCATTAAATCGATTTGAGATTACATTGGTCTGTATGTTGCACGAAAATGACAGAGGCATTTTTCTTAACTTAGCTGCTTTGGCCAAATAAACCTACCCTGCATTTATCCCATTGTTAACCCCATCTGAGCCTACTTGCCTATTCTTTGTTCTTAGCTCATTACAAGCCTTGAGTGAAAAACCATGTTTTACCATACCTTAGGGAATAGGAGAGCATTGATTTTCTTATTGGAGGAGTTCTTTTGCTTGCAATGATTTAAGTGTGGGGGATATTGGTGTGCTGATGCGAACTGCTTGGTAAAAAAAAAAATAAAAAAAATAAAGCCAAAAGGTTGTAAAAGAGAAGAATCGAAAAAGGAAGGAATGTGTAAAGAGAATGAGCATTTTATGATTTTGGGTAAAAATTTTATGCTTTCTACTTGAGTTACTCCCCAATGCTCTTTTATTCTCTTTGGTTTTAACCTGCTGTTATCCATATTGTTCCCTTCCTTCACCTTATAGTCTCATTACAACCTTTCTGAAAGACCTCTTGATTTTTGCAATTTACTTGATATAAGTAGTGGAGAATTGATGTATATGCAAGCCTATGGTAAAATACTTTCATAATTTGACTGAGTTGAGCGTAAACAGTTAACCTAAACACCTTGTGTGATTTAAGTGTCACTTGTGAGGAATTCTACTCAATTTGGACATGCATATTTCTGATTGAAGCATGATTATGCTATACTTTATTCTCAATTGGTTTGATTCAACTATTCTTTGTTAAGAATACTTGACATTATGGATTAAATTTGATACAATGCTTGTATTTAAAAATTAGTTGAATTAATTGAATAAAGTATTACATGTTTGTGGGTATCATCCTGGTAAACCCTCACGAGACTATAACTCGTCCACTAGGGACACCTAGGGGTTTAAAGGCTTGTGGCACATGCTAAGTGCCATCGTGTTTTCCTACGAAAGTGGATTAGATTAGGTACAATCAGTTTTTCTTTAGTTTTGTTCTTGTGTGTTTTGCCCAGGAGTGCAAAAGCTTAAGTGTGGGGGAATTTGATCAATCAATTTGAGACACTTATGTTAGCTTTGTATTAGGCTTTATTAGATGTTTATTATGCCCAATATTAGTATTTTAGATGAGTTTAATGTTGTTGTACTTCATTGGGCTTTAATGCAAATTGTGAATAATTTTTGGATTTTGATGCATTTTGACCTTTCTTCCTTGGTTAGGTCATAACTTGGGACTCGGTGATCCATTTGAAGTGATCTTGGTGTCTTTGGAAAGCTAAGACAAGGATCTACAAGTTTCATGAAGAACTCAAGAGCAGGATCAGACTTCTAAGGGCCCAAAATAGCCTTGCAATGCAGAGTGAGTTTGCTGTCACGGAACCATCTGGGCAGTATGCACATATTGGACTATATAGTGGGTTATAGGCCTCCTCTTGGGCTGAAACTTGGTCATTTGAAAGATAAGACCCATATCTCCAACTTCACTGAGACCATTTTGTCAATAGATGTTGTTTTAGGCATGCTTCTGAAGCTACAAGTTGGTCTGAATTTGGAAACACGTTCTTCCAACCTAACTTGAGGTAGGTGCAGTGTTTTTGGCATTTCTGGAGTTCTAAAAATCCAAATGGCATGATTCAAATTGGAGATTTTCAAGGAGACAACTGGCTACAACTTTCATGAAGACATCCAAGCCAAAATGCACCATCTAGGTGATGAATTTGTAGCCAGAAGTCGGATAAGAGTTGTTGACTAAAAGCCACCAACCATACACCAACCCACCTACCATGCACCAACCCACCTACCATGCATCCAGCTTCCATATTTGACAATTTCCTTTTTTTTATAGCTTGTATTCAGATTATGTACATGTACAAATTGGCTTCTAGGATTAGTATAAATAGAGCTAATCTCTTTGTATTATCATTCATTCAATTTTAAGTAAGTTTCAAGAAAGTTTGAGTATTTGTGAGAGTTTTCGTTCTCTTCTTCTCCATTCTCTTTGCAATTTCGTTTTTGTTCTTTAAATTCTAAGTTCTTCCTTCCCATCCATGGAAGGCTAGGCTCTTATAATCAATCCAAGGGATTAGCCATCTTGATGTTTAATTTGGAGATCTTGTTTCGCTTGTTCATATTGCTTAATTGTTATTCAAGTTTCTTTTCTTCCTCTTTTGATTTTTATCTAGATTAAATTGCTTAATTTGATTTAGATGTTGATGTGATAATAGCTTTATTATCATGTGTTCAAAGAGGATCACAAAGACTAAACAATATATTAAAGCTTTTTGATGGATTGTTTAGCTTGGTTAAATTCTAGATCTTAAGTTAATCTATGTTGGATGGTGCTTACTTTATCTAACCTTGGTTAATCAAATCCTAGATGCTTATCTAGTAAAGAATTCTTGGATCATGTTGAGGCTTCTTAATGTGATCTTAGGCCAAGAACATGATTAGCAATTAAGTGAATTTCTTATGATCAATGATGGATTAAACTCAAGATCGGTAAATTTCCTTGGATTGGTTGTTTCTTTAGATTCGTTTACAACTTTAATACTCGTACTTTTGTTAATCTTGTTAATCATCATCAAAACCCCCCCATTTCTAATTATCTTGATCTAATTAAATCTTTGTTTTTTTTGGATCATTGAGAGACGATTCGGTTTATTCTCTATACTACAAATTAGTTTGTGAACCGATTATTTTTATTATTTGATAGGTCTCGACAACCTCTTGTCAATAAGCATCCTTAATCTCTCAAACCTTGCACAATAAATGTTAGTTAAAGCATTTTGAGGGAGAGAAGGGAATCGCTTGCGGAGGTTAACAAGTTGATTATCCATTTTGAAAGAAAGAAGAAAGAGAAAAAAAATTGAGTAAAATTATATACAGATTTCAGTGTTTGTGGGTAACTGAAGGGACCGAAAAAGATTTTCACAGAGTACCGTTATCCGCCATTTAACCGGTGAAAAATCATCTGTCAAAGAAAAACAAACAAAATTAAGACAGAAAAATCAAACTTTGATAGATTTTCTCACTTGGCACTGATTTTCTGTCTCGATTCCTGTGATAGCAAATAAGTCAAAGTTTGAAAAATGAAAGAGTTCGAAAACTTGGGTTGCTTCCTAAGAAGCGCTACTTTTAATGTCATCAGCTAGCGTGATTGAAGATTTTGCACGATCGATGGGTCCTCCCCAATAATGATTCAATTTCTGGCCATTGACCTTAAACGTGGCTTAAATTTTTTTTTTCTTTCAACAAAGTAGTGATCAATCATGGTAGAGGTCCACTTGCAGTTGAACTTCCTCCACAAGGTTCTCTTGAGCTCCTTCATAAAAATTCTTGAGGCGATGAGCATTAACTTTGAACACTTTGTTGGTGGCTTCACTCTTAATTTCTACTGCACCATGAGGAAAAACATTAATAACAATGAAAGGACCAAGCCACCTAGAACGAAGCTTACCGGGCATAAGTTTGAGGCGAGAGTTGTAAAGAAGGACTTTTTGACCAATGGTGAACTCTTTTCGTACCAACATCTTATCATGAAGGAGTTTAGTCTTCTCCTTGTAGATCCAGGAGTTCTCATACGCCTCTAATCGAAGCTCCTCAAGTTCCTGAAGTTGGAGCTTCCTTTGAGATCCGACTTGACTCAAGTCAAGGTTACACTGTTTCACCACCCAATAGGATTTATGCTCAATTTCCGCCGGAAGGTGGCACGCCTTCCCAAAGACAATCCGGTACGGGGACATCCTTATCGGTGTCTTGTAGGCAATTCGGTAAGCCCACAGAGCATCCTCAAGTCTCAGGCTCCAGTCATTCATATTAGGTTGGACTGTCTTCTCAAGTATGTGCTTGATCTCTCGGTTTGAGACCTCGGCTTGCCCGTTTGTCTGGGGCTGATAAGGTGTAGAAACCTTGTGCAAGACGCTGTACTTTCTCATCAAAGCCTCTATTCTATGGTTACAAAAGTGTGAACCCTGATCACTGATAATGGCCCTCGGGATTCCAAACCTACAGAAAATCTGTAATCTAACAAAGTCCACAACAACTTTGGAATCATCAGTTTGAGTGGCTTTTTCCTCCACCCATTTCGATACATAATCAACAGCAACAAAATAGAAATAAAACCAAAGGAAACTGGGAAAGGGCCCATGAAATCAATACCCCAAACATCAAAGATTTCACAAGACAGCATAGGCTGCTGAGGCATCTCATTCCTGTGTGAAATTGTCCCTGTTCTCTGGCACTATTCACAAGACTTACAAAACAGATATGCATCATGAAATAGGGTAGGCCAATACAATCCAGAGTCCAAAACCTTCCTAGTTGTACGTTGGGAGCCAAAGTGCCCACCACATGCAAATGTATGACAAAAGCTAAGAATAGAATGAAACTCATGATCAGAGACACATCTTCTAATAATCTGGTCACTACAAAGCTTCCACAGATAAGGATCATCCCATACATAGTACTTAGACTCACTTTTCAATTTATCAGATTGAGCTTTAGTAAAATATGCAGGAAGAACACCAGCAACCAAAAAATTAACCATATCTGCAAACCAAAGGGAGGTGTTCTTACCTTGCAGCTGCAGAAGTTGGTCATCTGGGAAGGAGTCTTGTACAGGGAAGGGATTTGAAGCCCTTTCAATGCGGCTCAAGTGATCTGCCACTAGATTTTCTGCTCCACTCTTGTCACGGATCTCTATATGAAACTCTTGGAGGAGTAGCATGCACCTTATTAGTCGGGGCTTTGCCTTTGGCTTCTTCAAAAGAAACTTAAGAGTTGCATGAATAGTAAACACAACAACCTTAGAGCCAAGCAAATATGATTTAAACTTATCCAAAGCAAAAACAATGGCTAAAAGCTCTTTTTCGGTTGTGGTATAGTTGGCCGGAGCAGCATCCAGAGTTCTGGAAGCATAGTATATCACATGAGAAGCTCTCCCCACTCTCTGTGCCAAGACTGCTCCTACTGCATAGTTAGAAGCATCACACATTAACTCAAATGGCAATGTCCAGTCAGGTGGCTGGATGATGGGGGTACTGGTCAAAGCTTGTTACAAGTGGTTGAAAGCTACCTTGCACTTGTCATCAAAATTAAACTCTACATCTTTCTGCAGTAAGTTGGAAAGTGCAAGGGCAATCTTGCTGAAGTCGGCAATGAAGCGCCTGTAGAAACCTGCATGACCAAGGAAAGAACACACTTCCTGCACGCATGTGGGGTAAGATAAACAAGTAATTACATCAATCTTGGTAGGATCTACCTCAATGCCCTTATTAGATACTACATGGCCTAAAACTATACCTTGTTCTACCATAAAATGGCATTTCTCAAAATTTAGCACAAGGTTAGTCTCAATGCATCTATGTAGCACCCTAGATAAGCTAGCTAAACATGAATCAAAAGAAGAACCATAGACAGTGAAGTCATCCATAAATACCTCCATGCACTCCTCTAAGAAATCAGAAAATATGCTCTCCATGCACCGTTGGAAGGTACTAGGGGCATTGCAGAGGCCGAAGGGCATCTGTCTGTAAGCAAAGGTGCCGAAGGGACAGGTAAATGTGGTCTTCTCCTGATCCTCTGGTGCAATGTGGATCTGGAAGTATCCAGTGTAACCATCCAAAAAGCAGTAATGGGACTTACCAGCCAACCGTTCCAGCATCTGATCAATGAATGGAAGGGGGTAATGATCTTTCCGAGTGGCTTGGTTGAGGCATTTGTAGTCAATGCAAACTCTCCATCTATTCTGCACTCGAGTTGGAATGAGCTTATTCTTTTGGTTGGCCACGACAGTCACTCCGGATTTCTTTGGAACCACTTGCACCGGGCTCACCCACTTGCTGTCAGAGATGGGATAGATAATGTCAGCCTGTAGTAGCTTGGTTACCTCTTTCTTCACCACTTCTAGAATGAGAGGATTCAGTCTCCTCTGGGGTTGTCTCACTGGTTTAGTTTCCTCCTCAAGTAATATCCTGTGCATGCATGTGGAGGGGTTAATACCAGGAATGTCTGCAAGTGTCCAACCAATTGCCTTTTTGTTTTGCTTCAAGATTTCCAATAATTTGATTTCCAATAATTTGGTTTCTTGCTCGGGCAAGGGCTTATGTTCAATGGAGGGTGGTGCTGGACTAACGGTACTAGTTTTGGAACCAAAACTAAATCTGTCAATATCTCAGCAGTTACACTTGCTGCACTTGTACCTGCAAGCTGTGCACAATCTTGCAAAACAACATCATCATATCCTATGGAATCAAAAGAATCACACTTAGCAGCAAGATGAATGACAACATCATTAATAGCAGCATCATTGCCATTAATAACAGAAACAAAATCATCAATGTCAGCAGAATTAACAACAGCACATGACAAGTATGTAGAAATCTCAGCACAGGATGCACACATTGCATTGGGTTTACAACCAGAAAGTCTGAAGCAGGCAGAACAAGTATCGCAAGCTATGCTATCAGTGTATCCTACAATTTTAGGAAACTCTGCCAACATATCAGCATGCATATCATCAACCAGTATTTCATGGCATCAAAAATGTTAAATTGAATGATATCATCACCAAATTCCATGGAAAGGGTACTAGCATGCACATCAATCTTAGTTTTAGCAGTTTTCGAAAATGGCCTACCTAAGATCAAAGGGGATGGGGAAGAGGCAGATTCATCTTCCATATTCAACACATAAAAATCAGCTGGGAATATTAAATTATTTACCCGAACCAGAACGTCCTCCAATACTCCTACAGGTTGAGCAAAGGTTCTCGGTTTGCTAACCCGAATGACAATCTTTGGTGGACTTTAGCTCTCCCATATGCAAGGAAGTATAAACTGACTTTGGCATTACATTGATGGAGGCTCCCAAGTCTAGCAAGGCATGAGTGAACTGTTGGTGCCCTATGGTGCAAGGGATGGTAAAAGTGCCTGGGTCTTTGCATTTGGGAGGCAGGTTGGGCTGAATCAGAGCAGAGACATTTCTCCCCATACTCACTTTTTCAGTGCCTTTTAGCTTCCTTTTATGGGTGCACATCTCTTTTTAAAACTTGTTTAATTGCCTCCAAGAGAGGTATATTCACCTCAACCTTCTTAAAAGTCTCCATAATTTCCTTATCCAAGTCAGTCTCAACCATATGCCTTGGCTGTATCATTCGGTTGTGAAAAGGAAGAGGAATGTTGGAAGCTGATTTTTGTGAATGTTCACTTTTCTGCTGTACTGAATTTTCTATCAACTGCTGGTTTGATCTGGTTTTCTTAGGATCATTTGCTGCTGAATCTGCTACTACATTTGAATTTGTTGCAGAACTTGAATTTGCTGCAGAATCTTGTTTTTCTGGGTCAATGGTAGAATTTGGAATTATCTGCTGCACTGGTCCATTGATTTGCTTACCATTGCGCAAAGCTATAGCACTAACATTGCCTCTAGGGTTTGGAGTGGTTTGAGAAGGTAATTGGCCAGAACCCTGTGACTTTAATTCATGAATAGATGTGGCAAGTTGACCAATTTGAGTCTCCAAGTTCTGAATGGTGGTTTCAGTTCTCTGTTGAAACTGGATGTTATTGGTGGCCAACTGTTTCACCAAATCCTCCAATGAGGGCTCAGATTTCGTGGCTACAGGACCTTGCTGCTGGAATGGCGGTCTACTTGGTCCAGCATGTGGCTGAAACTGATTTATCCTTACTTGTTGCTGGAATGGTGGTCGATACTGGTTTGGTGGCTGTTGATTTGATGCATTCCCATATCTCAGATTGGGATGGTCCCTCCAGCCAGGGTTGTAGGTATTGGAGAATGGATCATATTTTTGTTGTTGCTGCTGATGGAACTGTGGCTGCCCAGGAAATATACCAGCTGCAGCCACAGATTGGTCTTGAAACTCATAATCATCTTGCAATGTGGGGCACGAATCTGTGGGATGAGAGGAACTAGAACATATGCTACAAACTCTTGCAGGGGTTTGCACAGGTGGTTCGTGTTGTCCCATTGCCATCTGTCTGACCAAAGAAGTGAGCTCATCCAATCTATGTTCCACCCTTTGTTGATCAGCATGTGAAGAGGTATTAACTTCATTGACTACTTTAGTTGCAGCACCCATTTGAGTACCAAATTGCTGAGAATTTGCTGCCATGTATGCAATTAAGTTTCTAGCAGCAGCTGGAGTTTTATCTACCAATGCTCCATGATCAATCAATTTGAGACACTTATGTTAGCTTTGTATTAGGCTTTATTAGATGTTTATTGTGCCCAATATTAGTATTTTAGATGAGTTTAATGTTGTTGGGCTTCATTGGGTTTTAATGTAAATATTGGATAATTTTCGGATTTTGATGCATGTTGACCTTTCTTCCTTGGTTAGGCCATAACTTGGGACTCGGTGATCCAATTGAAGTGATCTTGATGTCTTTGGAAAGCTAAGCAAGGATCTACAAGTTTCATGAAGAACTCAAGAGCTGGATCGGACTTCTAAGGGCCCAAAAAAGCCTTACAATACAGAGTGAGTTTGCTGTCACGGAACCATCTGGGCAGTATGCACATATTGGACTATATAGTGGGTTATAGGCCTCCTCTTGGGCTGAAACTTGGACATTTGAAAGATAAGACCCATATCTCCAACTTCACTGAAGACCGTTTTGTCAATAGATGTCGTTTTAGGCATGCTTCTTAAGCTAAAAGTTGGTTTGAATTTGGAAACATGTTCTTCCAACCTAACTTGAGGTAGGTGCAGTGTTTTTGGCATTTCTGGAGTTCTAAAAGTCCAAATGACATGATTCAAATTGGAGATTTTCAAGGAGACAACTGGCTACAACTTTCATGAAGACATCCAAGCCAAAATGCACCGTCTAGGTGATGAATTTGAAGTCAGAAGTCGGATAAGAGTTGTTGACTAAAAGCCACCAACCATACACCAACCCACCTACCATGCACCAACCCACCTACCATGCATCAAGCTTCCATATTTGACAATTTCCTTGTTTTTATAGCTTGTATTCAGATTATGTACATGTACAAATTGGCTTCTAGGATTAGTATAAATAGAGTCAATCTCTTTGTATTATCATCGATTCAAATTTTGAAGTAAGTTAGAATTCAATTTTGTAGTAAGTTTGAGTATTTGTTAGTTTTCTTTCTCTTCTTCTCCCTTCTCTTTAGAATTTCATTTTTGTTCTTTATTTTCTGAGTTCTTCCTTCCCATCCATGGAAGGCTAGGCTCTCATAATCAATCCAAGGGATTAGCCATCTTGATGTTTAATTTGGAGATCTTGTTTTGCTTGTTCATATTGCTTAATTGTTATTCAAGTTTCTCTTCTTCCTCTTTTGATTTTTATCTAGATTAAATTGCTTAATTTGATTTAGATTTTGATGTGGTAATAACTTTATTATCATGTATTCAAAGAGGATCATAAAGATTAAACAATATATTAAAGCTTTTTGATATATTGTTTAGCTTGGTTCAATTCTAGATCTTAAGTTAATCTATGTTGGATGGTGCTTACTTTATCTAACCTTGGTTAATCAAATCCTAGATGCTTATCTAGTAAAGAATTCTTGGATCATGTTAAGGCTTCTTGATGTGATCTAAGGCTAAGAACATGGTTAGCAATTAAGTGAATTCCTTGCGATCAATGATGAGTTAAACTCAAGATCGGTAAATTTCCTTGGATTGGTTGTTTCTTTAGATTTGTTTTCAATTATAAGTCTTGTACTTTTTTTTCAATCTTATTAGTCAACAACAAAACCCCCTTTTTAATTATCTTGATCTGATTAAATCTTTGTTCTTTTTGGATCCTTGAGAGACGATTCGGTTCATGCTCTATACTACAAATTAGTTTGCGAACCGGTAATTTTTATTATTTGACGAGGTCTCGACAACCTCTTGTCAAATTTGGCGTCGTTGCCGGGGATCCAAGGGCAACTATTTGATCATTTCATCTAACTCTAACAATTGTGTTTGTTTTGTTTTTGAAGCTTTTTCAAGTGGGATTCGGCTGAAATTGGATAAAGGGCATTGTGTCAAAATTTTCGGTTTGGGCATCTCTGATTGATCTGAATTTTGGTACACAAATGGAAAATGTTATTTTGAGAAAGACTCACTAATTATAGTGAGGTCACCCTTATTTTTGCCAAATTCCATCGTTTAGACCACGTTTTCAATTTTTTAAGATTTTTTATTATTCTGTTAGATAGAATTTTTGTGTAGATTTCACTCTGTGGTAGTCCCATAATTTTAAAAAATCTGTAGATATGTTTTCTGTAATTATTTTGTGTGTATATTTAGACTTGTTTTTGTGATTTTGTGTTTGATCTCTAATCTGATGGAGCATAAACTTGATGAGCTGGCTTATCTGGTGGGGCAGTTGGCAGTGGAACAACATCACTTACCTGTGCAAGAACCTGCAAGATTTTGTAGTATATGCTGTAGTTCTTATCATCCCACATATGCTTGACCACATTACAATATGATGGTTCTGTATTTCATGACCATTCTGTTGATGCAACAGGTGTATTTCTTGGTGAACCACAATACCCACAGCTTGGATATGATCCTTATTCTACCACATATAACCATGATTGGGGAGATCATCCTTGGTTCGAACCTTATGTTGAACCAATCAATCTATACCAGCAACTTATGCAGCAGCAGCAAGCCCCAATAAGCATGGAATCTGAGCCTACACTAGAGGATTTGGTGAAACAATTTGCTCAGAACAACATCCAATTCCAGCAGAGAACAGAAGCTATAGTACAAAACGTGAAGACCCAAGTTGGTCAACTTACATCTTCATTGAGTCAGTTGAGCAAGCAATGAGATGCGTAACTGATTCTGCAAAACATGAGATCATTGATGAGAAAAAATCAATTGATGATTTGTGTGCTGAATTTGCTAGTTTTACTGATTTTGATAATTCTTTTTGTTGTACTGGTTGTGATGGTGATATGTTGTGTAACGCATGTGCTGAGATTGCTGCCTTTTTGAGACATGATGAATCTTTTTCAGCAGATTATGCAGCAATTCAATCTACAGAAATAGTGAAGCCAACAAAATTGGAGTCCATTGTGGCTAAAAACCTCCTTACTGATGAGGAGGAGAGGTTGCTACCCATTTTGAGGGAGAATCTGAGAGCATGCACACTTGCAGACATTTCAAGCGTTAGCCCTTCCATATGCATGCGTAGGATTTTACTTGAAGATGGAGTTAAGCCAATAAAGCAGCTCCCGAGGAGACTAAACCCTCTGATTCTGGATGTGGTGATCCATTACACTGGCTATGGTGTGGCCGCCGGGATTTTGTTGCTTCTGCTATCCATAGGGACTTTTCTTTCCACACTTTTATTTCATTTTTCTAGTTGTTTTCTTTTTGTTTTTACTGTTTTGCTACTGTTTTCAATCCTATTTTTGTTTTTATTTTACTGTTACTGTTACTCTTTTCTGTTGCTATCATTTTTTCTGTTTGTTGTCTCTGTTTTGATTCTGTTTGCTGTATTTCATTTTTGTTTTCTGTTTTATTTGTTGTTTCTGTTTTCTATTTAAATTTTTGTTTTGAAAAAAAAAAGAGGTGCGATTTTCATGTGTTTAGTCCCTTCCAATCATGTTTTAAGAATTATGAAAGTCATGAGTTTGCATTAATTGAAGTTCAAGTTTCCTAACATAAATGAATGAATTGTTTTTCGCCTTGAATTCCACATGCTTGGTGTTGGATTTTGGATTAGTGGATTGAGTTTGATAGATGCATCCATACCTTGTGAGATTTTGAACTTATTGATGAATGGATGTTACATCTATGTCATTTTCTTCCTTTCTTATGTGAGTTTCACTCATGGATTTTGTCACTCTAGAACTTACTTTGATTCTTTTTTAGGCTACATTTTCATATGCATGCATGAACTTGATTGAGGCATTTTTCTTGAATTAGCTACTTTATCCAAATAGCCTACCTTGCATTTATTCCATTGTTAACCCCCTTTGAGCCTAATTGCCCATTCTTGTTCTTAGCTCATTACAAGCCTTGAGTAAAAAAAAAAAAATTCATGTTTTACCTCACCATAGTGAATAGGAGAGCATTGGTTTTCTTATTGGAAGAGTTCTTTTTGCTTGAGGACAAGCTATGGTTTAAGTGTGGGGGGACGTTTATGCAAAATGTTTGGTGCAAAAGAAAAAAACAAGTGAAAAAAAAAAGAAAGAAAAAGAAAAAGTGGCTAATTTTAATTAAAACAAAAAAAAAAGAAAGTGGAAAAAAAAAAGAATCAAGCCAAAAGGTTGTAAAAGAAAATAATAGAAAAAGGAAGGAATGTGTTAAGAGAATGTGTATTTTATGGTTTGGGGTAAACTTCTATGCTTGTTACTTGAGTTCCTCCCCATTGCTCTTTTATTCTCTTTGGTTTTAACTTGTGTATATCCATATTGTTCCCTTCCCTTACCTTGGCCCAATTACAACCTTGAATAATGCCCTCTTGATTTGTGTGTGCATGTGTTTTGAGTAGTGGAGAAGTAGAAGATGAGCAAGCTTATGGTAGTGCAATTTTTCATGAGTTGATTTGAGTGTAAACACAAACCTAAACACTTGAGAGATTGAGAGTGTATCTTGTGAGATTCTATCATGCTTGATCCATGATTCTACTTGAATTCACCTTGCTTGTTAATTTGGGATATAAATGCATATCACTTCATGAATGTTTGGAATCCTTGAAACTATGGTTATTATTATTTCTCTGGTATTTAAAAATTAGTTGAATTGATTGAATAAAGTATTACATGTTTGTGGGTATCATCCTGGTAAACCCTCACGAGACTATAACTCGTCCACTAGGGACACCTAGGGGTTTAAAGGCTTGTGGCACATGCTAAGTGCCATCGTGTTTTCCTACGAAAAATGGATTAGATTATGTATAATCAATTTTTATGTTTTTAGTTTAATAATATAATGTTTCTTGTTTTTTACTTTAGTTTTGTTCTTATGTGTTTTGCCCAGGAGTGCAAAAGCTTAAGTGTGGGGGAATTTGATCAATCAATTGGAGACACTTATGTTAGCTTTGTATTAGGCTTTATTAGATGTTTATTGTGCCCAATATTAGTATTTTAGATGAGTTTAATGTTGTTGGGCTTCATTGGGTTTTAATGTAAATATTGGATAATTTTCGGATTTTGATGCATTTTGACCTTTCTTCCTTGGTTAGACCATAACTTGGGACTCGGTGATCCAATTGAAGTGATCTTGATGTCTTTGGAAAGCTAAGACAAGGATCTACAAGTTTCATGAAGAACTCAAGAGCTGGATCAGACTTCTAAGGGCCCAAAAAAGCCTTACAATACAGAGTGAGTTTGCTGTCACGGAACCATCTGGGCAGTATGCACATATTGGACTATATAGTGGGTTATAGGCCTCCTCTTAGGCTGAAACATGGTCATTTGAAAGATAAGACTCATATCTCCAACTTCACTGAAGACCGTTTTGTCAATAGATGTCGTTTTAGGCATGCTTCTTAAGCTAAAAGTTGGTTTGAATTTGGAAACACGTTCTTCCAACCTAACTTGAGGTAGGTGTAGTGTTTTTGGCTATTCTGGAGTTCTAAAAGTCCAAATGACATGATTCAAATTGGAGATTTTCAAGGAGACAACTGGCTACAACTTTCATGAGACATCCAAGCCAAAATGCACTGTCTAGGTGATGAATTTGAAGCCAGAAGTCCGATAAGAGTTGTTGACTAAAAGCCACCAACCATACACCAACCCACCTACCATGCACCAACCCACCTACCATGCATCAAGCTTCCATATTTGACAATTTCCTTGTTTTTATAGCTTGTATTCAGATTATGTGCATGTACAAATTGGCTTCTAGGATTAGTATAAATAGAGTCAATCTCTTTGTATTATCATCGATTCAAATTTTGAAGTAAGTTAGAATTCAATTTTGTAGTAAGTTTGAGTATTTGTTAGTTTTCTTTCTCTTCTTCTCCCTTCTCTTTAGAATTTCATTTTTGTTCTTTATTTTCTGAGTTCTTCCTTCCCATCCATGGAAGGCTAGGCTCTCATAATCAATCCAAGGGATTAGCCATCTTGATGTTTAATTTGGAGATCTTGTTTTGCTTGTTCATATTGCTTAATTGTTATTCAAGTTTCTCTTCTTCCTCTTTTGATTTTTATCTAGATTAAATTGCTTAATTTGATTTAGATTTTGAAGTGGTAATAGCTTTATTATCATGTATTCAAAGAGGATCATAAAGATTAAACAATATATTAAAGTTTTTTGATAGATTGTTTAGCTTGGTTAAATTCTAGATCTTAAGTTAATCTATGTTGGATGGTGCTTACTTTATCTAACCTTGGTTAATCAAATCCTAGATGCTTATCTAGTAAAGAATTCTTGGATCATGTTAAGGCTTCTTGATGTGATCTAAGGCCAAGAACATGGTTAGCAATTAAGTGAATTCCTTGTGATCAATGATGAGTTAAACTCAAGATCGGTAAATTTCCTTGGATTGGTTGTTTCTTTTGATTTATTTTCAATTATAAGTCTTGTACTTTTTTTTCAATCTTATTAGTCAACAACAAAACCCCCTTTTTAATTATCTTGATCTGATTAAATCTTTGTTCTTTTTGGATCCTTGAGAGACGATTCGGTTCATGCTCTATACTAAAATTAGTTTGCGAACCGGTAATTTTTATTATTTGACGAGGTCTCGACAACCTCTTGTCACTCCACCACTTGCAGCATCAATCATACTCCTTTCCATTAGCATCAACCCTTCATAGAAGTATTGGATTAGCAGTTGATCACTAATTTGATGGTGTGGGCAGCTCGAGCACAATTTCTTGAATCTCTCCCAATAATCATGGAGAGTTTCATCACTGATTTGCCTTATGCCACAAATATCTTTCCTTATTGCAGCAGTTCTTGATGCAGGAAAGAACTTCTCCAGAAACAGTCTTTTCATGTCATTCCAAGAAGTGATGGCAGCAGGTTGTAAGTAATACAACCAATCCTTAGCAGCACCATCAAAGGAGAAAGGAACGACCCTTAGCTTGATGTGATCTTCAGCTATTCCATGAGGTTTCATGGTGGAGCAGACAACATAGAACTCCTTCAAATGCTTATGTGGATCTTCACCTGCAAGACCATGAAACTTGGGCAGCAAGTGTATTAATCCAGATTTCAACTCAAAATCAACATTAAGTTCAGGATATTGAATGCACAAAGGTTGATAATTCACATCAGGTGCAGCCAATTCCTTAAGGATCTTATTGTTATAGTCAGCCATAGTAAAATCAGCAGACTCAGTATCAGACACAGAAGTACTAACAGAAGCAGACTCAACAGGATTAAAAGAGTCAACAAGATTAGGTGCAATGTCAAGTTCAAGCCCAATTCCAGAAGTAATTCTATTAGCTCTATGAATGCTACTACCAATTGACAAGAGATTGTCGAGACCTCGTCAAATAATAAAAATTGCCGGTTCGCAAACTAATTTGTAGTATAGAGCATGAACCGAATCGTCTCTCAAGGATCCAAAAAGAACAAAGATTTAATCAGATCAAGATAATTAAAAGGGGGGTTTTGATGATTGGAAAAGATAATACACTAATTGAATTAAAGGAAATGCAATTATCAAATTAACAAATCCAAGGAAATTTACCGATCTTGAGTTTAATCCATCATTGATCACAAAGAATTCACTTAATTGCTAACCATGTTCTTGGCCTTAGATCATATCAAGAAGCCTTAACATGATCCAAGAATTCTCTACTAGATCAAATTTGACAAGAGGTTGTCGAGACCCCGTCAAATAATAAAAATTACCGGTTCGCAAACTAATTTGTAGTATAGAGCATGAACCGAATCGTCTCTCAAGGATCCAAAAAGAACAAAGATTTAATCAAATCAAGATAATTAAAAGGGGGTTTTGATGATTTGAAAAGAAAATATACTGGTTGAATTAAAGAAATGCAATTAACAAATTAACCAATCCAAGGAAATTTTACCGATCTTGAGTTTAATCCATCATTGATTACAAGGAATTCACTTAATTGCTAACCATGTTCTTGGCCTTAGATCATATCAAGACGCCTCAACATGATCCAAGAATCCTCTACTAGATAAGCATCTAGGATTTAATTAACCAAGGTTAGATAAAGTAAGCACCATCCAAACATAAATTAACTTAAGATCCAGAATTTAACCAAGCTAAACAATCCATCAAAAAGCTTTAATAAATTGTTTATTCTACGTGATCCACTTTGAATACATGATAATAAAGCTATTATCACATCAACATCTAAATCAAATTAAGCAATTCAATCTAGATCAAAATTCAAAGAGGAAGAAGAGAAACTTGAATAACAATTAAGCAATATGAACAAGTAAAACAAGATCTCCAAATTAAACATCAAGATGGCTAATCCCTTGGATTGATTATAAGAGCCTAGCCTTCCATGGATGGGAAGGAAGAACTCAGAAATGAAATAACAAAAACGAAAATGTAAAGAGAATGAAGAAGAAGAGAAAGAAAACTCTCACAAATACTCAAACTTTCTTCAAACTTACTTAAAATTGAAAATGATCATAATACAAAAAGATTGACTCTATTTATACTAATCCTAGAAGCCAATTTGTACATGTACATAATCTGAATACAAGCTATAAAAATATGAAAATTGTCAAATATGGAAGCTTGGTGCATGGTAGGTGGGTTGGTGTATGGTTGGTGGCTTTTAGTCAGCAACTCTTATCCGACTTCTGGCTTGATTTGTATGATCTTGACGATGCATTTTGGCTCGGAGGTCTTCATAAAAGTTGTAGCCAGTTGTCTCCTTGAAATTTGGCAATTGGAATCATGCCATTTGGATGTTTAGAACTCCAGATATGCAAAAACACTGAACCTACCTCAAGTTAGGTTGGCAGAACATGTTTCCAAATTCAAACCAACTTGTAGCTTCATAATCATGCCTAAAACGACATCTATTGACTAAATGGTCTTCAGTGAAGTTGGAGATATGGGTCTTATCTTTCCAATGGCCAAGTTTCAGCCGACGAAGAGGCCTATAGCTCACTATGTAGTCCAATATGTGCACACTGCCCAGATTTTGTGACAGCAAACCCACTCTGCATTGCAGAGATATTTTGGACCCTTAGAAGTCCGATCCAGCTCTTCAGTTCTTCATGAAACTTGTAGAGCATTGTCTTAGCTTTCCAAAGACACCAAGATCACCTCAAATGGATCACCGAGTCCGAAGTTATGGCCTAACCAAGGAAGAAATGTCAAAATGCATCAAAATCCGAAATTTTTTCAATATTTGCATTAAAGCCCAATGAAACCCAACAACATTAAACTCATTTAAAATACTAATATTGGGCACAATAAACATCTAATAAAGCCTAATACAAAGCTTACATAAGTGTCTCAAATTGATTGATCAAATTCCCCCACACTTAAGCTTTTGCACTCCTGGGCAAAACACATAAGAACAAAATTAAAGAAAAACAAGAAACATCATATTATTAAAATAAAAGCATAAAAACTGATTATTCCTAATCTAATCCATTTTCGTTGGAAAACACGTTGGCACTTAGCATGTGCCACAAGCCTTTAAACCCCTAGGTGTCCCTAGTGGACGAGTTATAGTCTCGTGAGGGTTTACCAGGATGATACCCACAAACATGTAATACTTTATTTAATCAATTCAACTAATTTTTAAATACAAGCATTGTATCAAATATAAACCATAATTAATAAGTTAAGTATGCTTAACAAAGAATAGTTGAATCAAACCAATTGAGAATAAAGTATAGCATAATCATGCTTTAATCAGAAATAGGCATGTTCAGATTGAGTAAACTTCTTCACAAGTGACACTCAAATCACACAAGGTGTTTAGGTTAACTGTTTACGCTCAACTTAGTCAAATTATGAAAGTATTTTACCGTAGGCTTGCATATACATCAATTCTCCACTACTTAGATCAAATAAATTACAAAAATCAAAAGGTCTTTCAAAAAGGTTGTAATGGGACTTATAAGGTGAAGGAAGGAAACAATATGGATAATAGCAATTTAAAACCAAAGAGAATAAAAGATCATTGAGGAGTAACTCACGTAGAAAGCATAATTTTTTTACCCAAAACCATAAAATGCTCATTCTCTTCACACATTCCTTCCTTTTTCTATTCTTTTTTTTTCTTTTTTTTTGTTTCTTTTTTTGTTTTTTTTTGTTTTTTTTTTGTACCAAGCATTTCGTATCAACACACCAATTCCCCCACACTTAAATCATTGCAAGCAAAACAACTCCTCCAATAAGAAAATCAATGCTCTCCCATTCCCTAAGGTAAGGTAAAACATGGTTTTTCACTCAAAGTTTGTAATGAGCTAAGAACAAAGAATGGGCAAATAGGCTCAGAGAGGAGTTAATAATTGGATAAATGCAAGGTAAGTTTATTTGGCCAAAGCAGCTAAGTCAAGAAAAAAAATTGCCTCTGTCATTTTCATACAACATACAGACCAATGTAATCTCAAATCGATTCAATGCAAGTTCTAGAAAATAAATTCATAATTGACATCTCTCATGAAAGAAAATAAACCAAGTGTAAGTATCAAACTTGGAAAAGCCTAAAACTCACAAAGGTATGGAACATTCACACAATTCAACCATGCTTTCTTCATAATATCCACAGTCATATACACATGTATATCATGAAAATGATTCAACTATAAATTGTTTTGCATACTTTTATTATCAATTAAGCTCAGATTCAACATATGCTTGCATCAAAATTAATTGAAAAGATAAAAAAAAAATTTTATATGCAAGATCAAAATAATTTAAGACATATTATGAAATGCAAGTTAAGATGCGTCTCAAGAGCAAAATTACTCCTTACTCTGCCATCATACATCTAATAAGTTAGTAACAATAAAGATTAGATGGTTAGTTTTTTTTTTCTAACTAAACTATGTACATGGTGTTGTCAACTATCCCTCCCCCCAATTAATTTAAGACATTGTCCTCAATGTCAAAATAAAAGATAGGTAGAGTATAGAAGGTCTTACCAAAAAACTACAAATTGGGCCTAAAATAAGTAAAATTACAAAAAAAAAAACTAAAACCATAAGAGAAAACAAAAATTCACAAGGACAAAGTCAAATCAAGTTTTTGCTTTTTGCTGCTGCTGCCTTGTTCCCAATTCAGTGGAGTCATTGCTGGATGACGTTGGGGGACAAAATCATGTAGTTGATAGAGCAATTGTTCAGGGGTTGCACTGGTTACAAGTATTTGACGTGTTGCTTGTGAGATGAACCTTTGTTCTACAGCATGATCAAGAAAACAAAACAAGCTGTCATAAAAACCATTAATATTTAATATACCTATGGGTTTTTGGTGAAAGTTCAGTTGTGACCAGGATGTAATTTGGAAGAGCGCTTCCAAAGTTCCAAAACCACCAGGTAGGGCAATAAAGGCATCAGCATTTGCTATCATAATGTTCATGCGTTGGTGCATGCAAGATACCATTACTTCATCTCCTACTGTTTTTCCAGTGGGATTGCCAATAGATAAAGGACTAGGAATGACACCAAGGACTTTGCCACCTCCTAAATGTGCAGCAGTTGCTACACAACCCATTAACCCAAGACTACCTCCTCCGTAAACTAAATGGATTTCTCTCTCAGCTAGCACTCGACCAAGATGGTGTGCAATATTTACAAACTCTTTATCTTTCCCAGGATTAGATCCACAAAAGACACAAACACTCTTGATCCGACGAACTGAAGTGACTTCCATTTTCTTTTTTTTTTTTTCTTTTTTTCTTCTTTTTTTGTGTACTCTCACCTTATCAATGATCTGAAGAGAGCAAAGTGCATTATTTAAAGGAATCAAAACTCAAATGTAATAATTACACCTATAAAGGAGGGGTAGATCCGTGTGTCAGACAAGTTTGAAAAGAAGCACAACAATGATAATAGCTATATGACAAGGATAAAAGACTAATATATATGTGTCAGAAGAAGTTTGAAAATACGCAACGCATATTTCAAAAAAAATACGACTACATTTTTATTTTTTTTTAATAAACAAAAAGAAAAAGGAAAAAGGAAAAATAAAAAATAAAAAATAATACTTACAGGAGGTGTGATTGTGGCTCACATTTTCCTCTGGTTTTATGTCCAGTAACGGCTTGAATGCTCTCTAGGGGCCGATGGTCGGTTTCCCATCCAATTTTCTTAAAAATTGGCAAACAGGGTCTTTTTGAGTCAGATTCCCGAGACTATATCGCTCATGTTCATCTTGGAATATTGGCCATAAATCGAGAAGTACTCTCTGCACATCTCCACTAGGATGCATCTCAAGAGTCAATAAAATGTTATCTAAAGACTCCTTACTCATGCCTTCTTTAATGAACTTAATTTTATCATCTCGGTTTATAGACGTCATTCCAATTGATTTACATTGTGTTACAGGTCCATCTTGCACATTTATAGCAGACCCGTAACATTTTTGCTCTTCTTTTCTTGGCATATAAACTTTTACCTAGCCCTGACATATATGAAACAAGAGCATAAGAAAATTCACCTCTGAGTCGGACCTTTGCTTCGATCAACCAGCGTATATCCGCAGGGATGCCTTTGTGCATAAGCATCTTTAATCTCTCAAACCTTGCACAATAAATGTTAGTTAAAGCATTTTGAGGGAGAGAAGGGAATCGCTTGCGGAGGTTAACAAGCTGATTATCCATTTTGAAATAAAGAAAGAGAAAAAAAAATATTTGAATAAAATTATATACAGATTTCAGTGTTTGTGGGTAACTGAAGGGACCGAAAAAGATTTTCACGGAGTACTGTTATCCGCCATTTAACCGGTGAAAAATCATCTGTCAATGAAAACAAACAAAATTAAGACAGAAAAATCAAACTCTGATAGATTTTCTTGCTTGGCACCGATTTTCTGTCTTGATTCCTGTGAATGCAAATAAGTCAAAGTTTGAAAAATGAAAGAGTTAGAAAACTTGGGTTGCCTCCCAAGAAGCGCTACTTTTAATGTCATCAGCCAGCGTGATTGAAGATTTTGCACAATCGATGGGTCCTCCTAAAAAATGATTCAATTTCTGGGCATTGACCTTAAACGTGGCTTTTTTTTTTTCAACAAAGATTTATATAGAAAACAGAAAATAAAAACAGCAGACAAAACAAAAAATAAAAACAGAAACAGAAAATAAAAAGTAATAAAAGACAAACATCAAGAAGACAAAGAAAATAGAAGCGAAATAGAAACAGACAACACAAACAAGAAACAACAAGAAGAATAAAAGAGTAAATTGTAACAGTCAAATAAAAACAGAAACAATATTAAAAACAATAGCAAAACAGTAAAAACAAAAAGAAAACAACAACTAGAAAAATGAAATAAAGTGTGGAAAGAAAACTCCCTATGGATAGCAGAAGAAATAAAGTCCCGGCAGCCACACCATAACCAGTGTAATGGATCACCACATCCAGAATGAGAGAGTTTAGTCTCCTCGGGGCCGCTTTATTGGCTTAACTCCATCTTCAAGTAAAATCCTACGCATGCATATGGAAGGGCTAACGCTAGGAATGTCTGCAAGTTTGATGGCTCTTTGATTCTCCTTTAAAATTTGCAGCAACTTCTCCTCCTCATCAGTAAGGAGGTTCTTAGCCACAATAATCTCCAATTTTGGTGGCTTCACTACTTCTGCAGATTGAGTTGCTGCATAATCTGCTGAAAAAGATTCATCATGTCTCAAAAAGGCAACAATCTCAGCACATGCATTACACAACATATCACTATCACAACCAGTACAACAAACAGAATCATCAAAATCAGTAAAACTAGCAAATTCATCACACAAATCATTAATTGGTTTTTTCTCATCAATGATCTCATGTTTTGCAAAATCAGATTTCTGCATATGTTGCTTGCTCAACTGACTCAATGAAGATGTAAGTTGACTAACTTGGGTCTCCAAGTTCTGTACTATAGCTTCTGTTCTCTGCTGGAATTGGATGTTGTTATGAGCCAATTGTTTCACCAAATCCTCTAAGGTAGGCTCAGATTCCATGCCTATTGGGGCTTGCTGCTGTTGCTGCATAGGCTGCTGGTATAGATTGATTGGTTCAACATAAGGTTCGAACCAGGGATGTTCTCCCCAGTCATGGTTATATATGGTAGAATAAGGATCATATCTAAGCTGTTGGTATTGTGGTTCACCAAGAAATACACCTGTTGCATCAACAGAATGGTCATAAAATACAGAACCATCATCTTGTAATGTGGTGCAAGCATATGTTGGATGATAAGAACTACAGCATATATTACAAAATCCTGCAGGTTTTGCACATGTAACTGATGTTGTTCCACTGCCAACTGCCCCACCAGATGAGCCAGCTCATCAAGTTTATGCTCCATCAGATTAGTGATCAAACACAAAATCACAAAAACAAGTCTAAATATACACACAAAATAATTACAGAAAACATATCTATAGATTTTTAAAAGTTATGGGACTACCACAGAGTGAAATCTACACAAAAATTCTATCTAACAGAATAATAAAAATCTTAAAAAATTGAAAATCTTGACAGGATGCCCTTTACCCAATTTCAGCCGAATTCCACTTTAAAAAAAAATCTTCAAAAACTAAACAAACACAATTGTTAGAGTTAGATGGGGTCTTGAAATAATCAAATAGTTACCTTGGATCCCCGGCAAAGGCGCCAAATTTGACAAGACGTTGTCGAGACCTCGTCAAATAATAAAAATTACGGGTTCGCAAACTAATTTGTAGTATAGAGCATGAACCGAATCGTCTCTCAAGGATCCAATAAAAACAAAGATTTAATCAGATCAAGATAATTAAAAGGGGGGTTTTGATGATTGGGAAAGATAATACACTAATTGAATTAAAGGAAATGCAATTAACAAATTAACCAATCCAAGGAAATTTTACCGATCTTGAGTTTAGTCCATCATTGATCACAAGGAATTCACTTAATTGCTAACCATGTTCTTGGCCTTAGATCATATCAAGACGCCTCAACATGATCCAAGAATCCTCTACTAGATAAGCATCTAGGATTTTATTAACCAAGGTTAGATAAAGTAAGCACCATCCAAACATAGATTAACTTAAGATCCAGAATTTAACCAAGCTAAACAATCCATCAAAAAGCTTTAATAAATTGTTTATTCTATGTGATCCTCTTTGAATAAATGATAATAAAGCTATTATCACATCAACATCTAAATCAAATTAAGCAATTCAATCTAGATCAAAATTCAAAGAGGAAGAAGAGAAACTTGAATAACAATTAAGCAATATGAACAAGTAAAACAAGATCTCCAAATTAAACATCAAGATGGCTAATCCCTTGGATTGATTATAAGAGCCTAGCCTTCCATGGATGGGAAGGAAGAACTCAGAAATAAAAGAACAAAAACGAAATTGTGAAGAGAATGAAGAAGAAGAGAAAGAAAACTCTCACAAATACTCAAACTTTTTTCAAACTTACTTAAAATTGAAAATGATCATAATACAAAGAGATTGACTCTATTTATACTAATCCTAGAAGCCAATTTGTACATGTACATAATCTGAATACAAGCTATAAAAATATGGAAATTGTCAAATATGGAAGCTTGATGCATGGTTGGTGGGTTGGTGCATGGTAGGTGGGTTGGTGTATGGTTGGTGGCTTTTAGTCAGCAACTCTTATCCGATTTCTGGCTTGATTTTCATGATCTAGACGATACATTTTGGCTTGGAGGTCTTCATGAAAGTTGTAGCCAGTTGTCTGCTTGAAATTTTGCAATTGGAATCATGCCATTTGGACGTTTAGAACTCCAGATATGCCAAAAGCACTGCACCTACCTCAAGTTAGGTTGGCATAACGTGTTTCCAAATTCAAACCAACTTGTAGCTTTATAATCATGCCTAAAACGACATCTATTGACTAAATGGTCTTCAGTGAAGTTGGAGATATGAGTCTTATCTTTCCAATGGCCATGTTTCAGCCCAAGAGGAGGCCTATAGCTCACTATGTAGTCCAATATGTGCACACTGCCCAGATTTTCGTGACAGCAAACCCACTCTACATTGTAGGGATATTTTGGACCCTAAGAAGTCCGATCCAGCTCTTGAGTTCTTCATGAAACTTGTAGAGCATTGTCTTAGCTTTCCAAAGACACCAAGATCACCTTAAATGGATCACCGAGTCCCAAGTTATGGCCTAACCAAGGAAGAAAGGTCAAAATGCATCAAAATTCAAAAATTATTCAATATTTGCATTAAAGCCCAATAAAACCCAACAACATTAAACTCATTTAAAATAATAATATTGGGCACAATAAACATCTAATTAAGCCTAATACAAAGCTAACATAAGTGTCTCAAATTGATTGATCACCAGTCCTATGAATTCTATGAAGTGTATGAAATGTTCTATCAATTTCAGGATCAAATGAATGCAAGGTACCAGGATCAGACCTAGTCATACAACATGCAGTTCATAATAAGGTATTAGAAAAGCAATAACAACTAAAACACTAAAAATTCCTAAAACAAATACTCCAAAAATTAAACAAAAATAAAAACAGTATCAAATGAATTTTAAAAATTATGGAACCACCACAGGGTAAAATCTACACAAAAATGCTATCCAACAAAATAATAAAAAATCTTAAATAATTGAAAAAGTGGTCTAAACGATGGAATTTGGCTAAAATAAGGGTGACCTTGTGAGCCTTTTTCAAAATAATGTTTTCCATTAGTGTACCAAAATTCAAGTCAATCAGAGATACTTTACCGAACCGAAATTCTTGACACAATGCCCTTTACCCAATTTTAGCCGAATTCCACTTGAAAAAGCTTCAAAAACAAAACAAACACAACTGTTAGAGTTAGATGGGGTCTTGAGATGATCAAATAGTTGCCTTGGATCCCCGGCAACGGGGCCAAATTTGACAAGAGGTTGTCGAGACCTGTCAAATAATAAAAATTACCAGTTCACAAACTAATTTGTAGTATAGAGAATGAACCGAATCGTCTCTCAAGGATCCAAAAAGAACAAAGATTTAATCAAATCAAGATAATTAAAAGGGGGTTTTGATGATTTGAAAAGAAAATATACTGGTTGAATTAAAGAAATGAAATTAACAACTTAACCAATCCAAGGAAATTTAACCGATCTTGAGTTTAATTCATCATTGATCACAAGGAATTCACTTAATTGCTAATCATGTTCTTGGCCTTAGATCATATCAAGACGCCTTAACATGATCCTAGAATCCTCTACTAGATAAGCATATAGGATTTAATTAACCAAGGTTAGATAAAGTAAGCACCATCCAAACTTAGATTAACCTAAGATCCAGAATTTAACCAAGCTAAACAATCCATCAAAAAGCTTTAATAAATTGTTTATTCTATGTGATCCTCTTTGAATACATGATAATAAAGCTATTACCACATCAACATCTAAATCAAATTAAGCAATTCAATCTAGATAAAAATCAAAGAGGAAAAAGAGAAACTTGAATAACAATTAAGCAATATGAACAAGCGAAACAAGATCTCCAAATTAAACATCAAGATGGCTAATCCCTTGGATTGATTATAAGAGCCTAGCCTTCCATGGATGGGAAGGAAGAACTCAGAAATAAAAGAACAAAAACGAAATTGTAAAGAGAATGAAGAAGAGAAAGAAAACTCTCACAAATACTCAAACTTTCTTCAAACTTGCTTAAAATTGAATGATCTATAATACAAAGAGATTGGCTCTATTTATACTAATCCTAGAAGCCAATTTATAATTGAAAATAATCTGAATACAAGTTGTAAAAACATGGAAATTGTCAAATAAGGAAGCTTGATGCATGGTAGGTGGGTTGGTGCATGGTAGGTAGGTTGGTGTATGGTTGGTGGCTTCAAGTCAGTAACTCTTATCTGACTTCCAGCTTGATTTTCATGACCTAGACGGTACATTTTGGCTTGGAGGTCTTATGAAAGTTGTAGCCAGTTGTCTCCTTGAAATTTTGCATTTGGAAACATGCCATTTGGACTTTTAGAACTCCAGATATGCCAAAAACACTGCACCTACCTCAAGTTAGGTTGGCATAATGTGTTTCCAAATTCAAACCAACTTGTAGCTTCATAATTATGCCTACAACGACATCTATTGACTAAATGGTCTTCAATGAAGTTGGAGATATGGGTCTTATCTTTCCAATGGCCAAGTTTTAGCCCAAGAGGAGGCCTAGAACCCACTATATAGTCCAATATGTGCACACTGCCCAGATTTCCGTGACAGCAAACCCACTCTGCATTGTATGGATATTGTGGACCCTTAGAAGTCCGATCCAACTCTTGAGTTCTTCATAAAACTTGTAGAGCCTTGTCTTAGCTTTCCAAAGACACCAAGATCACCTCAAATGGATCACCGAGTCCCAAGTTATGGCCTAACCAAGGAAGAAAGGTCAAAATGCATCAAAATCCAAAAATTACTCACAATTTCCATTAAAGCCCAATGAAGCTCAACAACATTAAACTCATCTAAAATACTAATATTGGGCACAATAAACATCTAATAAAGCCTAATACAAAGCTAACATAAGTGTCTCAAATTGATTGATCATGTTCCAAAAAGGTTAATAAACACAATTCAACCCCCCTTCTTGTGTTTCACTTGTTTACTTCAAAAAGATCATCATCAGTAAACGAAGAAGCATTAGATTATGGAGAAAAGAAAGGAACAACACCAAATGAGAATGTTTAATGAAATTGGCAGTTCAAAACCTATCATCTAGAGGATCAAATCATTGGCAATCCTACTGATAGTGTAAGAACAAGGTCAACATTCAAAGAATATTTAGACATGACATTCATTTCGGAATTGGAACCAAAGACAATTGATGAAGCTCTATCGGATGAAGGTTGGAAACTGGCTATGCAAGACGAGCTAAATTAATTCAAAAGAAATTATGTTTGGACGCTAGTTCCTCCACCTAAAGACAAATCCATTATTGGGACAAAATGGGTCTTCAGAAACAACCTGTACGAAGATGGTAAGGTTGTTAGAAACAAGGCAAGGTTAGTTGCCCAAGGGTACTCACAACAAGAAGGTATTGATTTCACTGAAACCTTTGCCCCTGTAGCTAGATTAGAAGCCATACGCATCTTACTTTCATTTGCTACTCATCACAGCATGAGACTTTATCAAATCGATGTAAAGAGTGCTTTTCTAAATGGAATAATCAATGAAGAAGTTTTTTTTAAACAACCACCTGGTTTCGAGGATCAAAACCACCTAGAGCATGTCTTTAAACTGAAAAAGGCTCTGTATGGACTAAAACAAGCTTCTCGAGCATGGTATGAAATATTAAGCACTTTTCTAATGGAAAATGAATTTTCTAGAGGAAAAGTTGATACTACTCTTTTTCGTAAAGACAGAAACTCACATTTTATTATAGTCCAAATTTATGTAGATGATATTATTTTTGGAGCTATTGATGAATCTTTTTGCAAGGAGTTTTCCAAATTGATGCAGAAAGAGTTCGAAATGAGTTTAATGCGAGAATTAAAATTCTTCCTGGGCTTGCAAGTAAAGCAAACATTGGACGGAATCTACATTCATCAGACATAATACGCAAATGAACTACTGAAGAAGTTCATAATGGACGATTGCAAAACTATGAGCACACCAATGCATCCAACGTCCACACTAAGATTGGATGATAAACATCAAAAGGTGGACGAAAAGGTATACAGAGGTATGATTGGATCACTCTTATATCTCACTGCATCTAAACCAGATATAATGTTTAGTGTGTGTCTCTGAACACGTTTTTAATCTGATCCTAGTGAATCACATCTAATTGCTGTTAAAAGAATATTCATATACTTGAAAAGGACTACTAATCTGGGTTTGTTATTTAAGAAATCTCATGAGTACAGATTAGTTGGTTTTTGTGACGCTGAACATGCTGGAGATAGAATTGAAAGAAAAAGTACTAGTGGAGGATGTCACTTCATTGGAGGAAACCTAGTATCATGGTCCAGCAAAAGACAAAGCACAATTGCTCTTTCAACAGCTAAAGCTGAATATATTTCTGCGTCCAGTTGCTGCTCTCAACTACTTTGGATCAAACATCAATTGGAAGATTACAACATCTTTGAAAGTAAGATTCCTTTACTCTGTGATAATACTGCTGGAATTAACTTATCAAAAAATCCCATCTTACATTCAAGAGCAAAACACATTGAAATTAAATATCACTTTATAAGAGATTATATCCAAAAAGGTGTGCATTTTGTAAGGAATTGACATCTATGCGTCCATTGATAATGTGCGTCCAATATAATTTGTACTTGTTAAAGTTTGTTGAGAATTTTCTAATAAGTAAATTGACATATATCTTTTGCATTTAACCTGCATTCTTTTTGTCTCATTTGAATCTTTTCAAATTTCCCACGCTTAGTCAGTTTACGAAAGGTCATAGAAGTTACTTTTTACTACGGACGTGACAGTTACTTTTAATACACATTATTGTGACGTTTGAAAAACGATTCTTTTTTTTTTAAGAAAAAAAACATTGCAATGTAAGCTTTGTTTTCTCTTATAAATATTTCATCTCCTTTCAAGATTAAATTTTTATGCTTTCAAGTGTTTGAGAAACCCTTTGCTGAAAAACATTCGACAAATTCCTTTCTTCTCAAAAATTCAAAATCCCTTTGCAAAAAATTCTAAGAGATGGCCGGAGGAAAGAAAACCCTGTTAAACGAAGCTGAGGTAGCCATGGAATACCTGTTCCAGTCATCTATTCTAGCTGAGTATGGAATAGACATTGCTGAAAATCTACAAGGAGCAGGGTGGGAAAGCTACTTCAAAGAAGCAGTTGAAGTTTATCCCAAGCTTATCTGTGAGTTCTGGCAAAGTGCAGTAGTTTCTAAAACAACTGTTATAGGAAAGGTACTGGGGAAGAAAGTGACTGTGTCAGAGATCAAAATTTCAGATGCGACCCAGTGCTGGCTAGAAGGAGCCAAGCACACTAAAGAGTGGACAAGAGACATTGGGGGAGTCGACAGTGTGTTCAAAATCCTTCTGAAGGACCCAAACCAAGGAAGCAAGAATATTGTTGCCTCTCAAATGCATGATAAGACCAGAGTTCTTCACCAGCTACTGAATAAGGTGATACACCACAAAGCTGGGTCCAAGGACTCAGTCTCAAGCATACATGCATTCTGCTTGTGTCACTTGATGCTGTGCCAGCAGATCAACCTCCCTCATATTCTATTTAAACACTTCAAGAAGAGTGTTCAAGGGAAGGGAAAGATGTTGGAACCAAAGAACCTTTGTGAAATTAGGTTTGGAACAAATTTGTTTAAAAAATTAATACCCCATAAAGTTTTGAAGATAACAAAAGTTTTAATTTAGAATGAATAAGTAAAAAAGACTCACGTAACTTGTTTCTAAACTGTTTTAACAAGAAAACAAAGTGTTAACAAATAGTTACTAATACGTGCGTCCATTCTTTCTTGAGCTAAAGGAAACTGAGTATTCGTCCAATACCTTTTGAATTGTTTTTCAAAGAATATTATATTGGATCGTCCAAAGTTTTCTTTACTAAAGCTCCGGTTCAAAGTGTTTGTCCAAAAGCCAAAACTCAAATGTGAAGAAACTGTTCATCATTAAATGCTGAGAAGGACTCTAACAACGTACACTACGAAAGAAGTCAACTGAGCCGCTTAGCTAACATCGCTAACAACTACAAAGAACTGTAAATAAGGAACTTTCTGGCGCTCAAATAAGACAGGACTAAGCTATCATATTCTTGGACATTCCTGATAATCAAAGTGTCTTTTCAGAAGAAGTTCCACACGATATTAGCTTATGCATTTACTACTGCTCAGAACGGTAATAAATGTTTTCGTTGGACGAAGAAGCTTATGAGGACTGCTCCAAATGCTCTCACGTATATATACAAATGTCTTCAAAGAAAAAAAGAAGAGAAGATAACAATCTGTTTGATCAAAAGTGTAAAAGAATCAAAGCTTTTATTCTTCCTAGTACTCTTACTCTTTTAAAGAGTACAAGTCTTGAGATTTATTTTCTATCATCACCTGTAGTGAGTTAACAATGCAAGCACTTCTACATCTTTTATTCAACTTGGTTGTTTAAGCCTGGAAAGGCTGAGTATAAAAGAATACTTGGATCGTAGAACCTGAAGAGGTTGAGAATACTTGTAAACCTGAAGAGGTGGATAATACTTGTAATCTTTGTAAAAGATTAGTGGAAAATCCTTCTAGTTCAAGGGACTGGACGTAGCTCTCGGTTTGTGAAAATCCTTCTACATCCTCTTGTGTTTTATTTTTTCACTAACATCTGGGCATTGCCATTGTTTTCTTAACAAATGTTGTAAGATAAAACTTAGAACTCCTTCACTGCGTTTAAAGTGATTTATTACAAAATCTTTTTAGCGTCCAATTGGACTAAGAAGTTTTTTTCGTCCATTGCGTTTTATTGATTCAACCTTTGTCTTAACGATTTGCTATTTAACGAAAAGTTTTCCAAAAAGGTTACGAAACACAATTCAACCCCCTTTCTTGTGTTTCACTTGTTTACTTCAAAAGAAAGCCACCATTTCTTATGGTGTGCTTCTAACAAAGATCTTCAGAGATCAAGGGGTTTTCAGTCAGTTTGGAGCCCTTGGAAGTGAAGAAAAATTGAAGACGTTTGGATGAACCCAATTGCAAAAGGTTTTTGGGCAGAGTAATTTGATGAAGATGAAACTTCAATTTGTGATGAGCTCTGTTGGACGGAAAGAAAGTCCAAAGCCTTTGGTCACTGTCGCTGAGCCTTCACAGAAAGAAAATGCCCTGTCCACTCAAGCTCCTCCAAAAAGAAGGCTGACAATGGACGCTCTGACGATGACCAACCCATCGCGAAAAGGATGAGGATTGCGTCCAAGGTGACTATTCCAAAGGGGACTCGGACGAAGTTACCCATCAAGAGAAAACTCACTGCCAAACCTGCGTCCAATCCTGAGGAACCCATTCTTACTCCTATTTCTTCACCACCTTTACCTTCTTCTCAACCTGAACCTCAAATTTCTTCATCATACTCTCCAATACCTTCCTCTCCATCAAACACTGAACCCTCCTCACAAACACAGATTATACCACACAAACCTCCTTCACCTTCACCTTCAAAACACTTTACCTCAACCGCTCCTATCCCAAACTTTTTCTCTGTGGGAGTCACTGACAAGAGGTTATCGAGACCCGTCAAATAATAAAAATTACCGGTTCACAAACTAATTTGTAGTATAGAGAATGAACCGAATCGTCTCTCAAGGATCCAATAAAAACAAAGATTCAATCAGATCAAGACAATTAAAATGGGGGGTTTTGTTGTTGATTAACAAGATTGACAAAAGTATGGGACTTAAAGTTATAAACAAATCTAAAGAAGCAACCAATCCAAGGAAATTTACCGATCTTGAGTTTAATTCATCATTGATCACAAGGAATTCACTTAATGGCTAATCATGTTCTTGGCCTTAGATCACATCAAAATGCCTCAACATGATCCAAGAATCCTCTACTAGATAAGCATCTAGGATTTAATTAACCAAGGTTAGATAAAGTAAGCACCATCCAAACATAGATTAACTTAAGATCCAGAATGTAACCAAGCTAAACAATCCATCAAAAAACTTTGATATATTATTTATTCTTTGTGATCCTGTTTGAATACATGATAATAAAGCTATTATCACATCAACATCTAAATCAAATTAAGCAATTCAATCTAGATAAAAATCAAAAGAGGAAGAAGAGAAACTTGAATAACAATTAAGCAATATGAACAAGCGAAACAAGATCTCCAAATTAAACATCAAGATGGCTAATCCCTTGGATTGATTATAACAGCCTAGCCTTCCATGGATGGGAAGGAAGAATTCAGAAATAAAAGAACATAAACGAAATTCTAAAGAGAATTGAGAAGAAGAGAAAGAAAACTCTCACAAATACTCAAACTTACTTCAAATTGAATGATGTCTAATACAAATAGATTGGCTCTATTTATACTAATCCTAGAAGCCAATTTGTAATTGAAAATAATCTAAATACAAGTTGTAAAAACATGGAAATTGTCAAATATGGAAACTTTATGCATGGTTGGTGGGTTGGTACATGGTAGGTGGGTTGGTGTATGGTTGGTGGCTTCTAGTCAGCAACTCTTATTCGACTTCTAGCTTGATTTTCATGACCTAGATGCTGCATTTAGGCTTGGAAGTCTCATGAAAGTTGTAGCCTGTTGTCTCCTTGAAATTTTGGCATTGGTTTCATGCCATTTGGACTTTTACAACTCCAAATATGCCAAAAACACTGCACCTACCTCAAGTTAGGTTGGCAGAACGTGTTTCTAAATTCAAACCAACTTTTAGCTTCATTAATCATACCTAAAACGACATCTAAAGGAGGCCTATAACCCACTATATAGTCCAATATGTGCACACTGCCCAGATTCCAGTGGCAGCAAACCCACTCTGCATTGCAGGACTATTTTGGTCCCTTAGAATTCCGATCCAGCTCTTGAGTTCTGCATGAAAGTTGTAGAGCCTTGTCTTAGCTTTCCAAAGACACCAAGATCACCTCAAATGAATTAACGAGTCCCAAGTTATGGCTTAATCAAGGAGGAAAGGTCAAAATGCATCAAAATCCAAGAATTATTCACAATTTGCATTAAACCCAATGAGGCCCAACAACATTAAACTCATTTAAAATACTAATATTGGGCACAATAAACATATAATAAATCCAAGTACAAAGCTAACATAAGTGTCTCAAATTAATTGATCAAATTCCCCCACACTTAAGCTTTTGCACTCCTGGGCAAAACACACAAGAACAAAACTAAAGAAAAACAAGAAACATCATAATATTAAACTAAAAGCATAAAAACTGATTATACCTAATCTAATCCACTTTTGTAGGAAGACACGATGGCACTTAGCATGTGCCACAAGCCTATAAACGCCTAGGTGTCCCTAATGGACGAGTTATAGTCTCGTGAGGGTTTACCAAGATGATACCCACAAAAATGTAACACTTTATTTAATCAATTCAACTAATTTTTAAATACAAGCATTGTATCAAATATAAACCATAATTAATAAGTTAAGTATGCTTAACAAAGAATAGTTCAATCAAACCAATTGAGAATAAAGTATAGCATAATCATGCTTTAATCAGAAATAGGCATGTTCAAATTGAGTAAAATTCCTCACAAGTGACACTCAAATCACACAAGGTGTTTAGGTTAACTGTTTACGCTCAACTCAGTCAAATTATGAAAGTATTTTACCATAGGCTTGCATATACATCAATTCTCCACTACTTAGATCAAATAAATTGCAAAAATCAAAAGGTCTTTCAAAAAGGTTGTAATGGGACTTATAAGGTGAAAGAAGGGAACAATATGGATAATAGCAGGTTAAAACCAAAGAGAATAAAAGAGCATTGGGGAGTAACTCAAGTAGAAAGCATAAATTTTTTACCCAAAACCATAAAATGTTCATTCTCTTCACACATTTTTTCCTTTTTCGATTCTTTTTTTTAATAACCTTGTGGCTTTATTTTCTTTTTCTTTTTCTTTTTCTTTTGTACCAAGCATTTCGCATCAGCACACTAATTCCCCCACACTTAAATCATTGCAAGCAAAAGAACTCCTCCAATAAGAAAATCAATGCTCTCCTATTCCCTAAGGTAAGGTAAAACATGATTTTTCACTAAAGGCTTGTAATGAGCTAAGAACAAAAAATGGGAAAATAGGCTCAGAGGGGGTTAACAACGGGATAAATGCATGGTAGGTTTATTTGGCCAAAGCAGCTAAGTCAAAAAAAATGCCTCTGTCATTTTCATGCAACATACAGACCAATGTAATATCAAATCGATTCAATGCAAGTTCTAGAAAATAAATTCATAATTGACATCAATCATGAAAGAAAATAATCCAAGTGTAAGTATCAAACTTGGAAAAGCCCAGAACTCACAAAAGTATGGAACATTCACTCAATTCAACCATGCTTTCTTCCTAATATCCACAGTCATATACACATGTATATCATGAAAATGATTCAATTATAAACTGTTTTGCATATTTTTATCATTAATTAAGCTCAGATTCAACACATGCTTGCATCAAAATTAATTGAAAAGATCAAAATGAAATTTTTATTTTTATATGCAAGAACGAAATAATTTAAGACCTACTACGAAATGCAAGTTAAGATGCGTCTCAAGACCAAAACTACTCCTTACTCTGTCATCATACATCTAATAAGGTAGTTACAATAAAAATCAGCTAGTTAGTTTTTTTTTAGTAAACTATGTACATGGCATTGTCAACTATTCCTCCCCCCTAACTAATTTAAGACATTGTCCCCAATGTCATGATAAAGAAAGGTAGAGTGTAGAAGATCTTACTAGAAAATTGCAAATCGAATAGAAAACAACAGTAGAAATAGTAATGCAATAGAAAAATAAAATCATAACAGTAAAATATAAGCAGAATGAGAACTAAAAACAATAAAAAAACAGTAAAAACAAAAAGAAAACAACAAATAGAAAAGTGAAATAAAAGTGTGGAAAGAAAACTCCCTATGGATAGCAGAAGTAACAAAATCCAAGCAGCCACACCATAGCCAGTGTAATGGGTCACCACATTAAGAATCTGATGGTTTAGTCTCCTTTGGGGCTACTTTATTGGCTTAACTCCATCTTCAAGTAAAATCCTATGCATGCATATGTAAGGGCTAATGCTAAGAATGCCTGCAAGTATGATGGCTCTTTGATTCTCCTTTCAAATCTGCAGCAACCTCTCCTCCTCATTAGTAAGGAAGTTCTTAGCTATAATGAACTCTAATTTTGGTGGCTTCACTACTTTTGCAGATTGAATTGCTGCATAATCTGCTGAATAGGATTCATCATGCCTAAAAAAGGCAGCAATCTCAGCATATGCATTACACAACATATCACCATCACAACGAATAGAATCATCAAAATCAGTAAAACTAGCAAATTCAGCACACAAATCATCGATTGATTTTTTCACATCAATGATCTCATGTTCTACAGAATCAGATATTTGCATATGTTGCTCGCTCAACTGACTTAATGGAGATGTTAGCTAACCAATTTGGGTTTTCAAATTCTGAATGGTGGTCTCAGTTCTCAATTGAAACTGCAGATTATTAGTTTCCAATTGCTTTTCTAAGTTCTCCAATGTAGGTTCAAATTCTGTGCCTACTAGAGCTTGTTGGGGCATAGGCTGCTGGTATAGACTGTAATACCTAGATCTTTAACCGCATAATTTATCAATTTGCAATCGCTTACGGGGATAATAATGTAACACCAACAACATTCGCATAAATAGATATCGTAAAGAGGTCTCCGACCTCGACAAAAACGTACAACATTATGTTCCGTGCACAAAACATAAATGTTAATAATAACAACAACCTTAACTGAGCCCAATTCACAAAAGTGTTATCTCAATTTCCACGACGGCATGAACGAAATACTAGTGGAACTGGGAACATTGACAATAATTCACCAGTTCCCCTACCATGCCCCCAACAAAATGAATGTACAATGTTGACCCAACAAATACATCAAGGAGCTCAGCTCCCCCAAAATAATGCAATATAATAAACGCTAAATCTACTACGGTGAGTTATCAACAACCCCGTACTTAGCCTGTAGAGGGCCCTGGCTCTACCTGTGAGTCTAAAGGTGAGGGGGAGCGAGATATAAATCCCAGTGAATATGAATGCACTCGTAATTAAGGTATGCATGAGAGTCAAGAGATGCAGCATAGAATTATCAATACATCTATTTCAATTGTGAATTTAAATGAATAGCTTGGAAATTTACATGGCGAATAGTAAAATTTATTATGGGGATAAGCATACCAGCGATAACATAGTGTATGGATGGTTCTTAAAGTATGAAAATGTCTTGATAGATTATAACTAAGTATGGGACCTTCACAAGCTAGAAAAGCATGGAATGAGGGCAATTCAACCATCGCTCAGCGATACAAGGTATTCCCTCAGCGAATTTTAACCAATTCGCTACTGACTTCCATCGTTCACCGAGACTTATAGTCGCTCAGCGACATTTCATTTCTGGGTTCTATCCCTCAGCGAGGGAATATTGTCGCTCAGCAAAATTAACCCAATTTGTTACTGACTTCCCTCGCTCAGCGAGGCCTATCGTCGCTCAGCGCCGTACCCTTTTTGGGTACCATCGCACAGTGATGGATTGTCATCACTCAACGACAACCAAATCTGGGTACCATCACTCAGCGATGACAGCTTTCAAGCTTCACACGAGTTGCCAATCAGCACCATCAATTTTCATCCCATTTCATCATGCACCCCACATTGCACCCACATAACTAGGGTTCATACTCCATGAACATACATATCACAATGCAATAACATAACTAGGGTTCACCCTACATCAACATACACCTCACAATGCAACAACATAACTAGGGTTCACCTTACATCAACATACACATCACAATGCAATAACATAACCAAGGGTCAATCCCCATCATCATACACCACAATGCCCAATGACTCTCAAGGTCCGACTTTTCCTCATCTGTGCCAAGGACTACATCATGGTCTGGCTTTTCCTTATATGTGCCAAGGACTACATCATGGTGCGGCTTTTCCTCATTTTTGGCCAGGACTACCTCACGGTCCGGTAATCCGTCATTTTTGCCAAGGACTACTCATGGTCCGGCTTTTCCTCGGTTTGCCAAGGACTACTCACGATCCGGCTTTTCCTAAATTTTTGCTTCCAACTCTCATGCATATCAAACTCACAATCACGCATCATCATCATTCATCTCAGCACCACAATCAAAACATTAATGCATGGTCTACCATTTCCCCATCATGATCACTAAATTCAACAATCATGCATTAACATTATTTATATCAAAATTGCAATCAACATAATAATGCACAAGTCACCCTTTTAGATAGGGCATGCCTCAACTTCCTATAACTAGGTCATACATCAATTCTCAAGATTAAGCAATTATCCATATTTTGGTACATGCTCTCAACCTCTCCATCCTACAACACTAACCGCATTCTTACACCATTAACAAGACTAAACAAGCATCAAACACATATTAAAGTCATAATTATTAGATTTCCCCCCCTCAACCCTCAAAAATCCTATCTTTCACAATGTCAAAGTTACAAGTAATCCACACTCACCTAAGGTGATTTGAGGCACCAAGCCACTACTTTTGAGGCCTCCAACAAGCACCAATCAACCCTCCCAAGTGCAGCCTTGCTCCCCAAATTTTCATACTCCAAGTGCTCCCAAATTTTGGTGGTAGACTCAAGAAACACTCCTCAACATTTCTTCTCAAAGGACCCAAGCCATCCAAACAACTTAGGCAATGGGTAGATTTCAATTTTGGGGAAGAAGGTGGAGGTTTCAAGATTTTGAAACCATGGAAATGTATAGGAATGTGAGGGGAACAATCTTTGTGAAGGAAGTTATGTGAATGGAGGTGAGGAAGAGGGTGTGCTTGGAGCTCAAAGTGAGCATCAATGGAGGATAGGTGAGGAGGAAGAAGATGAAAGCTCACTTCTCCTCCTCCATCGTCAGCCGCTTAGTGAGAAAAGGGGGGAAAATTGTTCTTCCAATTTCGCCCCCCAACCATTCCTAACTAGGACCAATTTTCCCTCCCATTACTAGTTATTCACAAAAATGCCATTAATGAGGGTAATGGACAAGAGTGTCCCTAATAGTTTCACATTGGTTCCTAAAATGTCCTCCTTCACTAATGTTTTTACTAGTTTGCCACCGGGTGTGGTCTTTTACCAAAATGCCGCTGTGGTCGGGCCGGAACCTCAAAACTTTAAAATTTCGTATTCTTTCTTTTTCAGTCCTGATTCTTCCAGGCAGGCCAAAGTTATTAAAATATTATTATAATTTCTTAAATCTTGATTCTCACCCCAATTTCCCAAAGTCATACCATCAGTTAACACAGTTCATATAAAATCTAAAGATTAAAAAAAATCAGGGATGTTACATAGACTGCTTGGTCCAACATAAGATTGGAACTGTTGTGAACTCATTGGTTGCTGGAATTACTGTATATAATGGTTTGGCTGCTGTTGTAATGCATTTTCATATCTCAAGTCGGGATAAACTCCCCAGCCAAGGTTATAGGTAGCAGAATAAGGATGATATCCAGGTTGTTGGTATTGTGGTTCACCAAGAAATACACCTGTTGCATCAACAAAATGGTCATGAAATACAGAACCATCATCTTGTAAAGTTGTGCATGCATATGTGGGATAAAAAGAACTACAACATATACTACAAAATCCTGTAGGTTCTTGCACGTGTAACTGATGCTGTTCCACTGCCAACTGCCTCACTAGATAAGCCAGCTCATCAAGTTTATTGTAACGGCCCGTGCTCCAGGTTTGACGACTGTCCCCACACACCAACACGAGTCTTTCATGTGCTTATGTCCTCACTCACACGCACCCTGAGAACTTCCCAGGGGGTCACCCATCCCAGAATTGCTCCAGGCCAAGCACGCTTAACCTTGGAGTTTCTAAGTTATAGGCTCCCGAAAAGAAGATGCATCTTGTTTATATAGGTAGTACCTATCAAATCTTATATGAGCTTCCTTAATTGCACAGTCCCATACCTGCACAATCTCGGAATTTCCCTCTTCTTCTGGTGTGGGCTCGTTTCATTCATGTCTCCCTCCGCCTAGAAGCCTGCCAGGAGCCTCTCATTATCCGTGCCTCTTTGCACTGGCAATCACTCCCCGCCCTCTTCAGCCCCGGGTATTACATGCCCACCAGCTTCCGCTTGGTTCATCCCCGAACCACACACCGTACTAGTAGAGGGTCGGCTTTGATACCAATTGTAACGGCCCGTGCTCCAGGTTTGACGACTGTCCCCACACACCAACACGAGTCTTTCAGCGTGCTTATGTCCTCACTCACACGCACCCTGAGAACTTCCTAGGGGGTCACCCATCCCAGAATTGCTCCAGGCCAAAACCTTGGAGTTTCTAAGTTATGGGCTCCTGAAAAGAAGATGCATCTTGTTTATATAGGTAGTACCTATCAAATCCTATATGAGCTTCCTTAATTGCACAGTCTCATACCTGCACAATCTCGGAATTCCCCTCTTCTTCTGGTGTGGGCTCGTTTCATTCATGTCTCCCTCCGCCTAGAAGCTTGCCAGGAGCCTCTCATTATCCGTGCCTCTTTGCACCAGCAATCACTCCCTGCCCTCTTCAGCCCCGGGTATTACATTTATGCTTCATCAGGTTAGTGATCAAACACAAAATTACAAAAACAAGTGTAAAAATATACACAAAACAATTACAAAAAACATATCTAGAGAATTTTAAAATTTATGGGACCACCACAGGATGAAAGATACTCAAAAATGTTATCCAACAGAATAATAAAAAATCTTTAAAAATTGAAAAAATGGTTTAAATGCCGGAATTTAGCTAAAGTACGAGTGACCTCACTGTAAACAGTATGCCTTTCTGACAATATTGTTTTCCATTAGTCTGCCAAAATTCAGGTCATTCAGAGATACTTTACCGAATCAAAATTGTTGACATGATGCCCTTTACCCAATTTCAGCTGAATTCCACTTGAAAAAACAAAACAAACACAATTGTTAGAGTTAGATGGGGTCTTGAAATGATCAAATAATTGCCTTGGATCCCCGACAATGGCACCAAATTTGACAAGAGGTTGTCGAGACCCATCAAATAATAAAAATTACCGGTTTACAAACTAATCTGTAGTATAGAGAATGAACCGAAAAGTCTCTCAAGGATCCAATAAAAACAAAGATTCAATCAGATCAAGATAATTAAAATAAGGGGTTTTGTTGTTGATTAACAAGATTGACAAAAGTACGGGACTTAAAGTTATAAACAAATCTAAAGAAGCAACCAATCCAAGGAAATTTACCTATCTTGAGTTTAATTCGTCATTGATCACAAGGAATTCACTTAATTGCTAATCATGTTCTTGGCCTTGGATCACATCAAGACACCTCAACATGATTCAAGAATCCTCTACTAGATAAGCATCTAGGATTTAATTAACCAAGGTTAGATAAAGTAAGCACCATCCAAACATAGATTAACTTAAGATCGGAGATTTAACCAAGCTAAACAATCCATAAAAAAACTTTGATATATTGTTTAGTCTTTGTGATCCTCTTTGAATACATGATAATAAAGCTATTATCACATCAACATCTAAATCAAATTAAGCAATTCAATCTAAATAAAAATCAAAAGAGGAAGAAGAGAAATTTGAATAAAAATTAAGCAATATGAACAAGCGAAACAAGATCTCCAAATTAAACATCAAGATGGCTAATCCCTTGGATTGATTATAAGAGCCTAGCCTTCCATGGATGGGAAGGAAGAACTCAGAAATAAAAGAACAAAAACGAAATTGTAAAGAGAATTGAGAAGAAGAGAAAGAAAACTCTCACAAATACTCAAACTTTCTTCTAACTTACTTATAATTGAATGATGTATAATACAAAGAGATTAGCTCTATTTATACTAATCCTAGAAGCCAATTTGTAATTGAAAATAATCAGAATGCAAGCTATAAAAACATGGAAATTGACAAATATGGAAGCTTGATGCATGGTTGGTGGGTTGGTGCATGGTAGGTGGGTTGGTGTATGGTTGGTGGCTTCTAGTCAGCAACTCTTATCCAACTTCCAGCTTGATTTTCATGACCTAGACGGTGCATTTTGGCTTGGAGGTCTCATGAAAGTTGTATCCAATTGTCTCCTTGAAAATTTGGCATTGGTTTCATGCCATTTGGACTTTTACAACTCCAAATATGCTAAAAACACTGCACCTACCTCAAGTTAGGTTGATAGAACGTGTTTCCAAATTCAAACCAACTTGTAGCTTCATAATCATGCCTAAAACGACATCTATTGACTAAATGGTCTCAGTGAAGTTGGAGATATGGGTCTTATCTTTCCAATGACCAAGTTTCAGCCCAAGAGGAGGCCTAGAACCCACTATATAGTCCAATATGTGCACACTGCCCAGATTCCAGTGGCAACAAACCCACTCTGCATTGCAGGCCTATTTTGGACCCTTAGAAGTCTGATCCAGCTCTTGAGTTCTGCATGAAAGTTGTAGAGCCTTGTCTTAGCTGTCCAAAGACACCATAATCACCTCAAATGAATCACCGACTCCCAAGTTATGGCCTAACCAAGGAGGAAAGGTCAAAATGCATCAAAATCCAAGAATTATTCACAATTTGCATTAAAGCCCAATGAGGCCCAACAACATTAAACTCATCTAAAATACTAATATTGGGTACAATAAACATCTAATAAAAGCCTAGTACAAAGCTAACATAAGTGTCTCAAATTGATTGATTAGTCACCCCCCACATTATTCCCAGCTGGGAATCAAAGGACTATTCTCTCTCTCTCACTGCAAGAAGGTCCAGATGTTGTGATGGGATCAGCACAAGGGTCCATATCTTCCCTGGCCAACTCTCCTTCAGACCAATGACCTTGGAAGAAATGGATCACTTTGCAAGTCCTTATGACACAATTTTTGTCAGTGTCATCAAAGGGAGTCTTCTGTTGAAGAATCTGCGATACGTACCCCCATCCATACGTATCACTCCTGCTACTGCCATCAAGATCCAGCCTGATCGAGTTTGTCCAAGACTGTCAATGGTGGATTTGAACAAGAACAAAGATTTGAAGAAGTACAGAAGCAAAACTACTTTGCCAAAATCGTTATGCTTCAAACCTACCTTTGGAATTCAAAAATCACCTGAAGTAGACTTGGCATTCTTATGGCAAGTTTCAAAGGGAGGAGAAGCAAAGGAGAATAAGGCCAAAACTTTCTGGGAAAAGCACATCTAGGACTGTGAGCAACAAGCCTCGTCGTCGGGTCTAAGTGAGGAAAAGAAGGAAGAAATAGTTACTGTGCTAGGACAGAGTTTTAAGTGTTTTCGTCCAATGTACATGGTGGAGGATATTCTCAGATTACCACTAAGAACGCCTGTGCCCACAATCTTTTCCTCTTAGAGCTATGTCTTCGGATCCCCTTCTGACAATCTTGGAAGACCATATCCTTGAGAACAAATGTTTGGATTTCGCAAAGATCCTATCCCTTGGAAATCTGACTTCCCTAGATCTGACAACGAAAAAGACACAGTTGAAATGGGTATGGAAGCAGAAGAACCAGAACGAGTTGTATCTAATATTACTCGAATTTCAGTTGCTCCTCCTGTAACTTCCTCTGATTTAACAATCGCTGCTGTGGACATTGAATTGGAACCATCTGCTAAGAGCCTTCCTCCTGCTAATCCCCAACTCACTGTGCCTCTGAAATTTCAAGCCTATGTCAACTCCCAGATGGACAATTTGTATAAGAGAGTCGAAGACCTCATCAAATCCTTCTTTCAACAAAGGCTTCCTCATCCTCCTTCTACCTCTTAGCAATTTTTTTTTTCTTCTTCTTTAAAAATTCTTTTCAACAATTTCTTTTTTGACAATGATGTTTTTCTTCACTTTTTTGTCTGATGACAAAGGGGGAGAAAATAGGAAATCTTGATTGATTAATTCATTTAATTCTTTTGTTTTTATCTCTGTTTATGTCTCTAATTAAATAATATGAGCAAATCTGAGCACCTCTTGTGATTGATCTAAACTTTGCTTATTATGTTATTACTTCAACAACTGTAGTGCTCTGTTTTTTTTTTTTTTTGCTTTTACATTCTCTGCTGATCTAAACTTTGCTTATACTCTTGTACTAATACTTGTTTTGCTATGATACGTATTGCTTCAACACTTTCCTTATAGTGTAGTTGAATTTGCGTTTTGATAAGGATGTGTATACTCAGCTCTAAAATTAGCATTTTCCCATCCTTTAAAAAGTAATACATCTGTTACACTATGTTTTCAAAACAAAGTTTTTGGTAACATTGTTACTCGCTCTTAGCTAAACTCTGTTGTATCCTTTTTGTGTCCAAAAGACTTTGCGTCCATTCTGTTTTTATGCATATTCTTAGGGGGAGCTTATATTTTCGTGAAAAAGGATATGTGTTCAATCAAATTTAAATAGTTTTGTCATCATCAAAAAAGGGGAGATTGTTGGAACCAAAGAACCTTTGTGAAATTAGATTTGGAACCAAAATGGTTAAAGAATTAATACCTTGTAAAGTTTTGAAGATAACAAAAGGTTTAAATTAGAATGAATAAGTAAAAGACTCACGTAACTCGTTTATAAACTGTTTTGTTAATTCATATAACAAGGAAACAAGGTGTTAACAATCTGTTACTTGTTCGTGCGTCCATTTTCTTTGTCTTTTAAACTAAAGGAAACTACGTATTCGTCCAATACTTTCTAAATTAATTTTCAAAGAATATTATATTGGATCATCCAAATGTTTCCTTACTTAGCTTAGGTTCAAAGCATTCGTCCAAAAGCTCAAATTCAAATATGAAGAAATTGTTCATCATTAAATGCTGAGAAGAACTCTGACAAAGTACACTACAAAAGAAGTCAACTGAGCCGCTTAGCTGACACCGCTAACAACTACAAAGACCAGCAAATAAGGAACTTTCTGCGCGATCAGATAAGTCAGGACTCAGCTATCATATTCTTGGATATTCCTGATAATCAAAGTGACTTTTCAGAAGATGTTCAACACGATATCAGCTTATGCATTTAATGCTGCTCAGAACGGTAATAAATGTTTCCATTGGACGAAGAAGCTTATGGAGACTGCTGCAAGTTCTCTCACCTTTAAATACAAATGTCTTCAAAGAAGAACATGTAAAGTGGGTGAATCAAAAGTGTAAAAGAATCAAAGTTTTCATTCTTCTAAGTATTCATACTCTTGTATAGAGTTCAAGTCTTGAGAGTTATTTTCTATCCTCACCTGTAGTGAGGCTAAAAAAACTCAAGCATTTTCTACTTCTTCTCATATTCAACCTAGTTGTTTAAGCCTGAAGAGGCTGGGTATAAAAGAATACTTGAGTGTTAAAACCTGAAGAGGTTGAGAATACTTGTGTACCTAAAGAGGTGGATAATACTTGTAATCTTTGTGAAAGATTAGTGGAAAATCCTTCTAATTGAAGGGACTGGACGTAGCTCTCGGTTTGTGAGAGTGACCCAGGATAAACATCTTATGTAAGTCTCTCTTCCCTTATCTTATGTTTTATTTATTCACTAACATCTGGGGATTGCCATTGTTCTCTTATCAAAGGTTTTTAAGTTAAAACTTAGAACATTGTAACTGCAATCAAAGAGAAATATTTCAAAACCTTTTAAGTGTCCAATTGGACTAAGAAGTTTTTATTCGTCCATTGCGTGTTATTGTTTCAACCTTTGTCTTAATTAATTCGTTATTAAACAAAAAGTGTTCCAAAAAGGTTAAGAAACACAATTCAACCCCCCTTCTTGTGTTTCACTTGTTTACTTCAAAAAGATCCTGTACAACCTTAAGTGGAGAACGAAAGACAAGCTGTGAATAGACCACCTCTATTCAATGGAAACGGCTATGATTACTGGAAGAAGAGGATGATTGCATTTTTTGATGTACAAAATATGGACATTTGTGACCTAGTCCAAAATGGCTATCAAATGCCCACCAATGCAGAAGGACAGGAACTCCCTCGACCACAATGGACAGAGGGCCAACGAACAAGGCACTAATTAAACTCCAAAGCGAAACAGTTTCTTATGTGTGCTATCACCAGATCAGAACATGACAAAGTTCATAGCTGTGAAATAGCTAAGGAAATATGGGACACTCTTGCCTTAGCTCATGAAGGTTCCTCTCAAGTCAAGGAATCAAAGATAAGCATGCTGGTTCATCAGTATGAGCTCTTCAAGATGGGAGAGCATGAAAATATTGATCAAATGTTTGGACGATTCCAAACAATAATCAATAGCTTGAGATCTCTGGAAAAGACATATGAAAATCAATACCATATCAAAAAAATTCTGAGAAGTCTTTCCAAGCAGTGGAGACCTAAGGTTACCGCCATTCAAGAAGCAAAGAACTTAGCTTCTCTTACCATGGAGGAACTTCTAGGTTCTCTTAAAGTTCATGAGCTTGAACTCAAAGAAGAGGAAAGTTCAAGAAAAGGGAAATTTGTAACACCCCTAAATTTCATATATTACTATATTCTTTGAACATGTTGTATATTCTGTTATAGAAATTGTGATAGATTGAGTTAGAGTAATTGTTTTGAGATTCTGGCTATACTGGGGAACTCGGTAGAGTAATTTGCCAAGTCTCCATAGCCAAGCTCTTGCCAAGCTTCCAAGGTCCAAAAGTAAGTATTTTTACTCATCTTTTGGCTTAGGTTATTTGATGGTTATTGATCACTATGCTCTCTTCTTCAATCCTATGGTATTAGTTTCTTGAGAAACTCATTTTCATCTCCAAGAATCAAGAACACCCATTTCTAAAGTTGGTTATTTTGATTGAGTGCTTTGAAGGAAGTTGAAGGGAAGGTTGCCTTGACTACAAATCCAATCTTTGAATCAAGTTTGGAGCACTTTAAGGTGAGTGTGGGTTAACTTATGATATTGTATGATGTTCTTAGAGTGTAAGTGTAAGATGTATGATTAAGCTTGAATCTAGGGTTTTCACCTATGCTTGAGGTTGGATGTGTTTTATTACATGTTGTTAAGGATTTGGGTATAGGGAGGGATGATATGGTTGGTGTATTTTGATGGATTTAAGGACATGATTAAAAAGGGAAACTTAGGTTTTTGGTTTGTGGTTGGGCATGGCACTATTGTCGCCTGCACACTGCACCACGGCCGTGGTGTCCACCACGGTCTGGCCGTGGTTGTCTCTGGAAAGATGGTTTGTGTATGAAATTCTAGATCACGGTTGTGGCCTCCACCACGGTCTGGCCATGGTTGGCTCTGGAAATCCAAACCACAGGCGTGGCCTCCACCACGGGTTGGTCGTTGTTGGCTCTGGAATTAGGGTTCGTGCTCTGACACCAGACCACGGCCGTGGTGTCCACCACAGTCTGGCCGTGGTGTCCACCACAGTCTGGCCGTGGTTGTCTCTGTTTCCATTTTGTTGAATTTCTAGTTTCCTGAACCGCGGCCGTGGTTGCCACCACCCCCTGGCCGTGGTTGACTCTGCTTGTGTCTTTGTGGTACATATGTCTAGTGTCTTGATACCATATAATGTGTTTAAGAATAAGGATGACTTAGTACTATGATGAGATGAGTAACTAAGTGAGAGTAGTTGATAGAATTAAGCATAATGGTTGTGTGGTGTATATATCTTGAGTTGAATTATATGTGATGTTATTATGATATTATGAATTGAGCATGATATGAATATGAGAACATTGCATTACATAGTGAGATGGCCTAACCGGAAGGGTTAGTGCACAAAACATTAGGGGTGCCTAGCTTATGGAGCTAGATGGAAACAGAATGCCATAATTAATTGCATTGCATAGCAAGATGACCTAACCGGAAGGGGTTAGTGTACAAAACATGAGGGGTGCCTAGCTTACGGAGCTAGATGGAAATGGAATGGCATAACACATTGCATATGTATATTGCGAGGGTCTAACCGGAAAGGGTTAGTGCACAACAAGAGGAGTGGAGAAAGAAAAAGTGTGAAGAAAAGGTGTGAACATCATGTGCATTCATTCATTGCATATGTTGATTGGTGTTACTTGTTATACTGAATTGTGTTTATACTTGTATTCTAATTACATGCATACTTTACTTGTAAGTTTATTCACATTCACTGGGAAGTTGTTCTCACCCCCTCTTTCTCAGATTCGCAGGAGCACCCCAGACCCTCTATGGGTTAAGTACGGAGGATTCTGTTATCTATTACCTTCAATGAAAGAATGTAGTATACGACTTGTAATTTTGGTGGAGTTAAGCTCCGTGATGTAATTATAATATGATGTGTATTATAATACTCTGATGTAGATATGACAGGGAAGCTGGTGAACTACTGTTGATGTTCACAGTTCTGTTTATATTTAAGTGTGCTCAGTCAGGATAGTGTCTAATATACACTTGTATAATTTGCGTACTCTGATAGTATTTTGAATGAGATCGGAGATCTCCGGTTTGTGAATATATATATATGTACTCTGGTTGGTTGTAAATGATTGTTTGGAATTCGCTGCTTATTTTATGCCGTGCGGTAATGTATGAGAAACAAAGGAAACGCTGCCAAATTTTCTATATAGTGAAAAAAAAAATCCCACGTAAGACTTAGGAGTTGGTAAATGACATAGTAAATAATAGGTCTTACAAAATTGATTGCCCTTAAAGTTCACAAAGGAAGTGCGTCTAAAGCACCTAAAGCTGAAGAATCTTCATAAGAGAATGAGTCATTAGGAGAAGATATCTCAGATAACGATGAGTTATCCTTCATCTCCAGAAAGATACAAGCAATGTGGAAAAGGAAAGGAGGCATGCGGAGAAAACACTTTGGATGAAGAGCTCCAAAGGACAGAACTGAGACAAAAGACAAAAATCCAATCATATGCTACGAATGTAAGAAACCTAGACACGTCATAGCTGAATGTCCTTCACTTAACAAGGAGAAAAAGAAATTCTTTCCAAAGAAGAAAAGAGGATTAACGGCCACATGGGAAGATCTTGACCTCTCATCTACTGATGATGAAGAGGAAGCAGAAGAAAAAGCTAACCTATGTTTCATGGCAAGCACATCCTTTAAAGAGGAAGAAGATGAGGTAACAAGCTCTGACCTTAATCTTCAAGAAGCTTTTAATGAACTGTTAAAATAATTCATCTATTTTACATGTTGTGTACAAATCCCTCAAAAGAAAATTTTCAAAATTAATCAAGGAATATGAAAAAGTGCTTTCAGAAAAACAAGAGTTTGAAACCTGTTGTGAAAAACTTAAAACTGAACACCTTATCTTGAAAACATCCTCTGAGTCCAATACGTCTGATGAAGTTGTGACAAGAGGTTGTCGAGACCCATCAAAATAATAAAAATTAACAGTTCACAAACTAATTTGTAGTATAAAGAATGAACCGAATCGTCTCTCAAGGAACCAAAAACAAAGATTCAATTAGATCAAGATAATTAAAAGGGGGGTTTTGATGATTTGTAAGAAAATACACCGGTTGAATTTAAAGAAAATCAAATAACAATTTAGCCAATCCAAGGAAATTTACCGATCTTGTGTTTAATCCATCATTGATCACAAGGAATCCACTTAATTGCTAACCATATTCTTGGCCTTAGATCACATCAAGAAGCCTTAACATGATCCAAGAATCATCTACTAGATAAGCATCTAGAATTTAATTAACCAAAGCTAGATGAATTAAGCATCATCCAAACATAAATTAACTTAAGATTCGGGATTTAACCAAGCTAAACAATCCATCAAAAAGCTTTGATATATTGTTTAGTCTTTGTGATCCTCTTTGAATACATGATAATACAGCTTTTATCACATAAACATCTAAATCAAATTAAGCAATTCAATCTAGATCAAAATCAAAAGAGGAAGAAGAGAAACTTGAATAACAATTAAGTAATTTGAACAAGCAAAATATGATCTCCAAATTAAACATCAAGATGGTTAATCCCTTGGATTGATTATAAGAGCCTAGCCTTCCATGGATGGGTAGGAAGAACTTAGAAAATAAAGAACAAAAACGAAATTCTAAAGAGAAGGGAGAAGAAGTGAAAGAAAACTCTCACAAATACTCAAACTTACTTCAAATTTCATTGATGCAATGACAAGAGAGATTGGCCTTATTTATACTAATCCTAAAGCCAATTTGTAATTGAAGATAATATGAATGCAAGCTGTAAAAAATGGAAATTGTCAAATATAGTGGTCCATGTTAACCAACCAAATGATAAACAATTACAAAAGAAAAGCAAAGTTGATATTCTGCCAGATTTCGTGTGGTTCCTTCCATGATCTGTATGACCCTCCATTCCACCGAATTGACTTTAGGTGTCTTCATAACAGTTGTAGACAATTGTCTCCTTGAACTTTCGGCACTAGTTTCATGTCAATTGGAATTTTACAACTCCAGGTATTCTAAAAACAATGACCTACCTCAAGTCACATTGGCAGAACGTGTTTCCAATTCAAACCAACTTGCAGCTTCATAATCATGCCGAAAACGACATCTATTGACTAAATGGTCTTCAATAAAGTTGGAACGTTGGGTGTTATCATTCTAATGGCGCCAATTTCAGCATAAAAGAAGGCCTATAGCCCACGATATGGTCCAATATGTGCACACTGCTCAGATTTCAGCGATAGCAAGCCCACTCTAACTTTTAGGCATATTTTAGACCATTAGAAATCCGATCCAGCTCTTGTGTTCTTCATGAAACTTGTAGATATTTGTCTTAGCTTTCCATAGACTCCAAGAACACCTAAAACGGATCACCGAAGTCCAAGTTATGGCCTAATCAAGGAGGAAATGTCAAAATGCATCAAAATCCAAGAGTTAATCAAAATTTGCATTAAAGCCCAATGATGCCTATCAATACAAAAATCAGCTAATATACTAATATTTGGCACAATGAACATCCAATAATGCTAATTACAAAGCTAACATAAGTGTCTCAAAATGATTTATCAAGTTGATAAACTTCAATCTGAGGTAAAGGAACTAACTGAGGATCTCAGTAAATTTGTGGGCAGCACCAAAAAGCTAAACACATTACTTAGATACTCCAGAGATCTAAGTGACAAATCTGGATTGGGGTATCAACATACTGAGAAAATATTTTTTCAAAAGACACCTATTCCTGTAAAGTCCAAATGCTTTGGCAATATTTATATAAAAAAAAGGTCATTCTACCTCAAAATGTTTTTACAATAAATCAAGGCATTATGAGTCTCCAAGAACTAACAAGAAAGGACCCAAAAAGATATGGGTACCTAAGAACATGATAATCCCTCTTGCAGATGTGCTTAGCAACAGGAAGAAGACACCTGTCATGGTACCTGGACAGTAGCTGCTCACGGCACACCCTCCGTTGGGTGTCACATTTAACGGAATATCAAGTTAAATTAAAAAACCTTTTATGCTTTCTTTTATGAAAATATGAGTTCTAAAATTCCTTTTTTTGGATATCACATAAAATAACCAGAAAAGAAATAACTCAATATCAAAAGATCACAAGAATATCCATCATAAGTATTTATATCCAATTCTACTGTTTAACAAGGTACATAAAAGATACTCAGTAGAATGTCTACAAACTCTGTATATCATCCTATTGACCAAAGTCCTAAATACTTAACTACTCCTTATCCAAGTGGATGCTCCATACGTTTGAATCAACGTGGAATTGTACCTTAACCAAACCAAACAGATCCTTCCTTGATGTCTTTGTCGTCTTCATAATATAGAAAGAAAACAACACAAAACATACAGAACAATAACATAAAGAGGTGAGATCCTCGTCACCTATCAATACCAATAAAGCAGTATAGAAAAACATAACAACTTATACAATTCCATACTAAATCAACATATAACAAATAGTATAGTTCCATGCTAAATCAACAGATATAATCATGTTATCAAACAATGGTTAAATCAAAATCAAGATGCACTATAATGATGTGATAGTATGACAACTGACTATGCAATCATCCAATGATTGACCCCTACTCCATGGAGCTAAAACACAAGTCGGAGAGAGTGATTGGGAGTACATGCTTCATATCTCATCAGCCTCAAAAGTACTACAAAATTTGGGCAACTTGGCTCACAACCCGGTTTACAAGAACACTCTCTACCCATCGGGAATAGAATAATGTTTAGTCGAGATCGTCGATGTGTTGCAATCATAATACCACGACACAACTCCAATTGGCCTCTTGTGGAGTTTCCGCACCCCCGCGACTCCGAGATCTTTCATAGATCTTCACTATGCAATTCGCACCCGCACTAAGGTGTAAGCTCAATCACCTAGGCTCAAAGCCTTAACAACAAGTCTCAATAGACTATCACAATGCCATGGTTAACTAACCCATGCAAAGTGCAATTACTCATAATTAATATAATAATTCATGGTCAACTAACCTATAATTATTAAATTAATCATGATCAACCCAATAATTCATGGTCAATCAGCCCATAATTATTGGTTTATCAAAACACAATCCACTTGGGATTCAAGTCGCCATTTTAAGAATAGCGTCAAATGTCCTATCCAGGGTCCAGTCTACGTCGGCCCGATAGTAGTACTTCTGTTTCTTAACCTATGGTGCTTTTAAAACATTTTTCCAAATCACGTAACATTACGGTTTTCAAATTGCATAATACCTCTGTTATATTTTTCAATCGCGTAAAACCATTTTTCTGTTTTTCAAATCACATAACAATTTAAAATCATTTTTCAATCGCGTAAAGTATTTTTTGTAAAATTTAAATCGCATAATGCTTTTTTCACAAATACTGGGCTATTTTGAACTAAATAAAATATTTCCAAGTCTATTCTCACCATGTGTGCTAAAAATAAGTTTCAAATATAAATAGGGATTTTTCAACAAATCTTTCAAAAATCATTTCTATTAAAAAAAACATTTATTTCTACCTCAAATCATCACCAAAATGTTTTTCTCAAACTTTCTGAAAAATAAAAGTCTTTAATTAAAATAAGAATTAATTCAATATAGTTTGATACTTGTAAATATTTCAAGGTCAAAACTAATCTTTAGAAAACATTTCAAGATCCAAACAAATTTTCAAAAGTATTTCTACTTGAAAAGTATTTGTTTTCATCTTTAAATGTTATCTAAATATTTTCTCTCATATTTTCGAAAATACATAAAACCATATACTAAATTTTCGAAAATAAGAACAAAACCTTTGATAAAGTAAATATTATTTCTACAGAGTTTATTTTCAAAACTTTTCCATTCCATCATCATTCATTGGTTTCCAACCAAACATATGCATGTTTATAACCATGTTCTTCATCTGCACATATATAATCTTATTGACACATAAGCTATATCACCCTTTAATCATAACAAGTTCATGTCATATCTCAAAAACATAAAAGCACATAGAATAATCAAAACATAAATCATAAAGCACAAACCATAAAACATGAAAGCATAAAATATAAATCATAAATTTATTCCTCACCATCATATTGGTTGATGAGAGAAATCTCCCCCTTACCTTGGTTCAAAAATTCTCTCTAGTGAAAGTTCCTTATATTCCCACCAACAAAATCCTTTTTCCACCAATGAAATCCCTTAGGTTCCTTCAAATTTCGGCAAGCTTGAAAGTAGTGAAAGGAGTTTGTATTTCAAGAAACTCACAACATCAAAGTTTCTCAAAACACTACTAGGATGCTAGAAACTAACTTAGAATTTTGGCAAGAGTTTGGGAAGGTAAAGAAGTGCTCCTTGGCAGTGAGCTTTATAGAGTGAGAAAGTGAAGGTTTTTGGTGTGTTTCAAGTGAATGGTGATCTTAGCTATTTATAGAAGAAAAGTAAGGACTAATAAGTAATTAAATTAAAATGAAAAATCAAGATAATGTTGCTTAACTTGGCCGGCCACTCCTTGGCTTGTTGGAAGGTGATGGTTTCCAATTTGAAGACTTGGTTACCATAAATGCGTAGGTGACTCCCCAATGACCATAAATGCCATAGATATTTTCCTCAAAATATTTTTTAGTAGCTTTTGTTCAATGGACAAAGATCAGTATCTATTGTCCAATGGACAATAGGATGTATCCAAAATTATCCAAATTTTTTATTTGATCATTAAATCCCTAAAAATGGAAAACATCCAACTCTATTCCCAAATTTGTAGTTTGAAACCATATGTGTCATAAATAAATATACAACGGTATTCCGGACCAAAAATAAAATAATTTATTTTTATTTTCCGGAACGGCTCAAAATCAACATATAACGTTAAGCTCAATTAAATTTTAAATTAATAAATCTCACAAAAATTCCTAAAAATCATAGACCACTAAAATTTGGGGAAATCAACAAATAAATTAGAAACAGAAATTTTGGGGTGTTACAGATTCTAAGAGTAATGATGTGTGTGATTCCACATTACATTTTGCATCTGTTCTGCATACATTTCATGTTCTGTTTAGCATATTTATTCATTTATTCTTCAGTTTTTCTTTAGTTCAGATAACTGCAGTGTGTTGTGTGTTGAAATGCAGGAACATGGGAAATTGAGGCTTAAAAGTGCTATGATGGAGTTGATATTGAAGAAAGAGCAGAATGCAACCAAAACAGGACAAACAGGCTCAACCACGGCCTGGGTGTGGTTTCCACCACGGCCATGGTTGAAGGGAATCAGGAAAATGAGGAAATTGGAGCCAAAGGCAACCACGGCCAGGCCGTGGTTGAAAGCGTGCACAATATTTGAAGATCTAGAGGCAACCACGGCTAGGTCGTGGTGGCCAGCACAACCGTGGTTGAAAGTGTGCACAATATTTGAAGATCTAGAGGCCACCACGGCTTGGCCGTGGTCTCCACCGCGGTCGTGGTGTGTGCAGCATGCTGGTTTAAGTGTCTTATTTCTCCCTTTCCAGCGAAGGATCCCAAAAGAACAGCCTAGACTTCCACCAAGAGGACGAATTAGGGTTTTATAATGGAGGTCTTTGGAGTTTGAAAGGGGCTTTTGGATTCAAAAATGAAGGAGATGGGAGGGGAGCTAGATCAAGTAGACAAAGGAGCTCCACTAGAGTTTTTCTTCTCTTCTACTTTTATATTTCTCTTTGGTTTTCTAAATATTGTTATTCATTTCTATGGATTGTATTTTGATGAACATGTGTGAGTAGTTCCTTGTCCAAGGATTTGGAAGTAACCTAATGGTGAATTGACAATGTTTGATAAACGAATTTCTTACCTCTTTAGTGCTAGTTACTCTTGATTCAGTTTCTGGCACACCAACTATTTGTGAATATGTTTGGCCAACTATTTACATGATTCTTGGATATTAAGGGAAGAACTGAAATGTGACTCTTGAAATTTGTACTCTAGAAATTGAACCTAAGCTATTAATCACGAAAGTAGTTTAATTATCTTGTGGCTTGCTTTGAATTATCTTGTTCTTACAGGGTCCTATTTGACTCCATTTTTGTGACAGTAATCATTGGATAGATTGGATACGTTATTGTATTCTGAAAGGAAATAATAATACTTTAGGAAAATTCGCCTTCAAGACTAATTTAGTTTGATAAGAGGGGAAAAAGTACAAACTTAATAGCCATTGTGGTGAACCCAAAATCCTAGAGTCTTTTAAACTGATTTCTTCATCCCAACTCCTTGATTTAATTTCTAAATAATCTTTTGAACTTCATTATCTCCCGGATTCTATTTTCTGCATATGTGTTCTATCACTACATTTTCAAAATCATTCATTTCGTCTAGATAACCATAATTACGAGTAATTGGTAATCATTGGTAATTAATATGGAAACATAGAAAATGACATTTCATGCTCATTTATTAATATGAAAGATGAGATAAATGACAAGGATGTGATCTTTAGTAAGGGTGGTGATCCTGGAAAATGATCTTTGGTAAGGAAGATGATTGCCAAATAATAAAAAAAAAATGATCCTTGCAAGGGAGGTAATTCTCATATAATTATTGGACATGATCCTTGGTAGGCGAGGTGATCCATGAAAGTCTTACATGGGTCTAGAGATGGATAATCCATAACAGAAGAGTAGAATTATCTAAGGACCAGATGGAATCACCCTAGATGTGTGTTTTGACTTTTTGGTTTAGGGGACGCCCTATGCCAAGGAAGAGATCTTATTAATATTATTTATAGTAATTTTATTATGCTTATTATGTAAGCTTAGATTATGGGGCTATGCCATGACAAGCATGAGCATGTAATTGTCTAAGTATTAAATAGAAGATTATATTCTTAACAACTGATTTTGCTGTTAAATGTTTTGAGAAATGAGAAATGAGAAATGAAATGCAATGTTTATGGAATAAACAAGTAAAACACGAGAAGGTGGTTAAATTGTGTTTCTTAACCTTTTGGAAAACTTTTAAATAAATTGGTTCATGGAACAAAACTTTGCAAGTTCATAAGAAAGTATGAACGAATAGAAATGCTTTGTGCAGACCGTTGGACGCAAAAATGTTTTACTTTGTTTTGGACGCAAAGCAAAAATGTATGTTCGAATAAAAGGCGTTGTTAAGAACAACAATGACAATTCCCAAATGTTAGCAAAATCAAAGTAAAGCAAGATAAGGAAAGAGAAGACCACACCAGATGTTTATACTGATTCACTATCGCAACCCAAGAGCTACGTGAAATCCCTTCTACTTGAAGGAGTTTTCATTAATCTTCACAAAGATTAGAAGTATTCTTCACATGCCTCTCCAGGCTTGCAAACAAGTATTCTTAACCTCTTTAGGTTCTAACAACAAGTATTCTTTTCAAAACAAGCCTCTTCAGGCTTCCCATAGAGTTAAGAAAAAGAGTGTTTAAAACACTTAAGATCAACTCACGATGTGTGAGGATAAACAATAAGATCAAAATCAGAGTAAGAACTCTATACAAGAGTATGAGAACTTTTAAGCAAAAACTCAGAGCAATTCTTTTCACTTCGTGTTGATCTCTATGTTTTATTCTTCGAAGACTTCGTATATTTATATGCTTGTGAGATTGAACTTGTCTTCATAAGCTTCTTTATCAAATGACAATATTTATTACCGTTCTGAGTTGCATTAAATGCTTAATGCTGATTGGTCTTCTTCTGAAAAGTAGCTTTGGTTATCAACGTTGCAAGAAACTTTGATATGTTTGTTTTTTACTCTTCTGAGCGAGCAAAAAGTTCCTATTTGTTGGTCCTTGTAGTTGTTAGGTATGTCAACTCCAACGTACAAAGTTGACTTCGAATGTCGCGTACTTGTCAGAGCTCTTATCAGCAATTAATGCATTTTATCTTACTTGTATTTGAATTGACTTTGGACGAATGCTCTTGAGTGAAGGTGCAACAAAGACAATACTTTGGACGAACCTATAAGATATAGAAAAATAGTTCATATCATATTGGACGCATGTAGTAAAAGCAATTTTGTTGTTAAACAAAATATGTCTGAGTCCAAAACTATTTATAAAGGATTTACACGTAGAATTTAATATTGGACTTTCATAAACTTTAACAGAATCTTATAAATTTGATTAAAACTTATTTGGTCATTCTAATTTAATATTCCATTGAGGGGTTTAAAGACTTGAATACTTTGGTTCCAACATCAATTACTTGATCTCGTCTTTGATTCCAGCAATTTAGAGAACGCATTGTTAGCAATATTTGATTGTATTCTGCATTATATTATATCAATGAAAATGTATTCTGCAGTTTAATGCAGCTGGAAATATTATAGTTATTGTAAATTGTTTTTATCAGCTTTAATTTCTATCGAGAATATAATTCTCATTCCTAAGTCTAATATTTCCAAAGGACCCTGTGACATTGGAGTGTAGGGGTTTTAGAACCCGTTATTTTATTTTGATTGTATGAGTATGTAGTAGTGACTATGTAACTTATGTAGTACTTGTATGTAATAGTAGAGAAAGGTTTCATCAGTAGGGTTAGCACACCCTTTTTGAAATTTCGATGTAGATATATAAATAGTCTGTAAGATGAAACCTATGTACATAAATAAGTTATGTAATGAACAATAGTATTATTTTGGTATGCTATGTTATCAATAAAACAAATCTTTGCTTAAGTTTAATTAATAAATTGAAAATAATAAATTCGTGTTCTTATTATAATTATAAATAGAAGAAATTAAATGAACAACATAATTAATTAGACTTCGAATACAATATTCAAGAAACGTTACAGACTAGTAAAAATAATTAAGCTTCACGTGTTAAAAATTAAGATAAGGTATTACATAACATGGGTATTATTATAAACAAATCCAAAATAAGACTTAAACACATGATATAGCAGAATAAAACATGTCTATCCATTAATACATCTGATCATTCTTGAAAGACAGTAACATTCTAAGATCAAGGCCAGCAGATGGTACATAGGATAAACAACATAATAACTTCAAAGATTGAGCATTCCCATAACAGAGGACTCCTACATTGTTTACAAGCATTCACTTATTAATCTTATACTCAACACCCAATCCCCAGAAATCATGCATTGCAAACTTGCAGACAAATCAGAATAATAGTAAAACCAACCAAAAACAAAATGCTAAGTCCAACAAGACAATGCAAGATTAGACCACTTTCTCATGCATGTAAATCAAAACATGCTACTATCATATTTCGCCAACATCATTTTCCACAACAAATCAATACAAAACAAACTTTTTAAGCAGTTGTACCAGATTAAAAAGACATGCGCATCATTTTATCAAAGCATGTAGTGTAGCTAGCCTCAAAATCCCACATTAAAAGTATCACACCAGCAAACATTGTCCTTTGATCTCAATTTGAAAATCAATGAATGAATTCGATTTAATAATGAACACATACGAGAAACCTTTTTTTTCAATGACAACTATCTTAAGCCTAATGCAAGTTCATTTACAAATAGATCCATATAAGGCTTAATATAGTCATACATCATCAAGTTCTAGAGAAAAAGACAGTAACAAAGTCAAGGAAGGAAAGATAACAATGTCCCCTGTCAAACATTGTAATACAAGATCAGCATCTATGCCCAAAGTGATTAATATGAAAATTTTGGTGTTTCATTATACAATACAAGTGCAGTCCCTCAAATCACATATCAAACGGCGAAATAAAAATTAAAGCACATGAGATAATTGTTTATATAATCAATAAGATTTTGCAGTAACATTATTTGAGGATAGTGATCAATCAATTTGAGACACTTATGTTAGCTTTGTACTAAGCTTTATTAGATGTTTATTGTGCCCAATATTAGTATTTTAGCTGAGTTTAATGTTGTTGGGCCTCATTGGGCTTTAATGCAAATTGTGAATAATTCTTGGATTTTGATGCATTTTGACCTTTCCCTCATTGGTTAGGCCATAACTTGGGACTCGTTAATCCATTTGAGGCCATAACTTTCCCTCTTTTGACCTTTCCGGCTCTCTTCGCCTCCCCCCTTTTGGGTTTCTTCTCTTAGTATTTGTAGGTCTTGCCTCCCTTAGGGTTTCCTAATGTGTGGAGGATGCTTTCTCATTCTATTTCGTGCAGCCCAAGCCCAAGAAGTTTAGTCTTTACACCATTCACACAACAACACGGGCTAGGCCATGTGATTTGACACGACCTGAAAGATGGTGGCTGTGTGATGCTCTGGATTCCGAACTAGGAAAAGTGTCCAATAGAAAAGTTGTAGCATTGTCTCTTAGCTTTCCAACGCAATATTGAACACCTCAATATCATTTTTTCTAGCTCGAGATATGGCCGTTTTACTTCCAGGGGGTCGGATAGCTACGGGATTCAACATCATTCTTTGCTCAAGCTTGTGGATCTTCTAAGGAATGGGTCCAAAATGTCCATTGAGTACCTAAAAACACCAAGAATGAGTGGAAAGGAGTCAAAGTATAAAAGTATGCAAAATATAGCAAAGAGGGGAAGGATTCAATCAAAATTGGTCCAAATCCATATCAAATCAAGCACTAGATGTGTGCATTTTATTCATACATCAAATACCCCCAAACTTAAATCATTGCTTGTCCTCAAGCAATAAACAAATTGAAGCATAGGTGGGAGATATTTCATTATGAAAATAGCAAGAATTGCAATTCAATATTTTTGAAGAAAAACCTCAAGAGAGTCAAACCATGAAGAGCTCATTAAAGTGCTAAAGAAGTTAAAAGTTCACTCATGCAATCGTGTCAAAGCAAAGGAAAAGTCACTTATCTCAAGCATGCATTCACAAACCAATCTCATGAATTAAAAGCTCCCAAATGAGTTTATGCACACAAAGTAGTTCCTAATGCCACCATGAATGTGAATTCCCAAGTCCCATAGGCAAGACAACTATTCCTATCTCCACTAATGTAGCACACACTTGCAAAGGATCAAAGGTCTTTATAGGCTTGTAATGGGGCTAAGGGGCCATGGTTAAGCACAAAGAAAGGAATGGAAAGATGAACAAAGATGAGAGGATATAGAGTGAAAAAGATCAAAACTCACCAAGGAATCATGTTTGAAACATAGGGAAACTTTCATTTTTTTCTCATCAAACTAGCACTTTTCTTCTTCCTTTTTTTTATTTCCTTCTTTTTTTTAATATTTTTTTTGGCAAGAGAATCATTACTTTGAGAAATTTTTTTTTTCTTTCTTGCCTCCACCCCCAAACTTATTTCTTTGCAAATCGAGGTGGACTTACTTTTTCAATTCTTTAGTGCTTTCACTTTTCTTTTCTTCCCTTTTTGCTTTGATTTCATTCCTTAGCAAATCTCTCACTTCCTCACAAAAATCCATCTCATATAGAGTAGGTAGAAGTGTATAGGCTAATGGGGTAAGGTGAATGTGGGTTAAATGAAAGAAAAGGCTAAGTGTATGAAGGCTTCAAAGTGGGTACTAGGGGAAAATATGTGTATAAAGGGTGGTCTAAGGTCTAAATGGGTTAAATGAAAGAATGTCTAATCATCTCCATATTGCAAGTGCACACTAGGATTTCGCCTCAATAGGTTTAGAAGACTTGTTCTAGGAGTTGGTGGGGTACTTTGGAAACTACAATCATGCACATAAACCTTCTCTAAGAACACATAAACTCAATTAACGGTTTCATGAAAAACAAACTAAAGAAAGCAAAATGTTCTAAGCTAGACATGCATAACAATCATGAACAAATATCCACTCAACACTATCCTAAGCTAAACATGCATTGAACTCTTTTGGCATCCTCAATTATCTAGAAAAGCAATTCTCACTCTCTTTTGAAAAACAAAGTTTAGTGCTTAGATTCCAAATGGATTGGCAACATTCAAATCAAAAGGATAGGATGTAGCTCAAAAATAAAATAAGGCAAAATAAAACAAAACAAAATCTACTAAATAAGGAAAAAAAAATTATTTTTGGCGGCCGACACTATAAACATCCCCCGACAAAGGCTCCGAACTCGCCGACACAACAAAACAAAATGAATTAGGGCAAGATAAACAAAGAATGCAAATTAAATAAGCAAAAACAAAGGAACAAAAAGCTACTCAAAAGGCAAAAGCTGCACCCCTAAACTTAAACTTGACATTGTCCTTAATGTCAACAAGCATAGCATCAAAGTACAAGAGGACCAAGGAGGAAATAGGGCTGGTTAGGGGCATTTAGGGCTGCCCACAACCACACGGCCGTGTGGTTCTCGGGAAGTAAAAGCACGGCCGTGTGATTTCACACGGCCTTGCTTGGGTTTTATGGTGGGGAAGCTAAGGCAAGGTCATTCAAACTTCATCAAGCTAAGAGAGGGTACCCAAAAAACAATCCAAGCAAAATAGCAGACATCATTTAGCCATCAAAAGTCAAGGAAAAACACACGCAACTTCACAATGCACTAAGGATCAAAACTCAAAACATGCAAGGAATCATGGTCAAGTGTGGATTATACTCCCCCTTGAAGAATTCCCAGTTGAAAGCATCAATGCATGTGTATAGACCAGGTTGAGCACACCAACACCTAAACTGCAAAAACAAAAACGTGAACTGAGAAAGAAAGGAAACAAACTATGAAGAATAATAAAATAAAACTAAATGATACTTAAGCAAATAAAAAGTGAAAGAATGAAAAGAAAGCTTGGGTTGCCTCCCAAGAAGCGCTAATTTAAGGTCCTTAGGATGACCCTATGTCTTCATGGTGAAGGTGGTGGCTCGGGAAGGGATGAGGTGATTCCCTTCTCAATAAAACTCCATGGAGGTAAGGCTTCAATTGTTGCTTATTGAGAGAGATCTTGTGACTAGGGTTGAATTGCCCCCTTAAATTGTGTTTGTCACGGATTGTGTTCACTAGGCCATGGGGCCTTAAGGTGATCACACATAGAAGAGTCATTCATCAGAATGTAATGCATGCAATTTGGATGGTTAATTCCATTAAGATCATCAATATTGTGCCCTTTAATCTTGCAATGCATCCTAAGATCCCTAAGTAGTATAGCAACTTCCCCTTTACTAAGGCTAGCATTGGTGATGACAGGACATGTAGAATTTGGGCCAAGAAATGCATACCTGAGCTCGGGAGGAAGGGGTTCAAGTTCTACCTTTGAAGCATCACTTTCATTGAGTGGGGATGGAGTGTTGGTGACTTGCTTTGGCTCCTTAAACTTACATCTTTGCGAGTAGGGAGCAATAGGAGGGTCTTCTATATATGTCTTTACGCATTCCTCCAAAATAGGTTCATCAATCACATCTACTCTCAAGCATGAATCTATCACTGCAGGTTGTATAGGAGCATTAAACAAATTGAACTCAACCTTATCTTCACCCACTTCTAATGTCAATTTTCCATTCTTCATATCAATGACAGCCCTGGCAGTAGCCAAGAATGGTCTTCCCAATATAATAGGGATTTGCAAATCCTCTTCCATCTCAAGTACTACAAAGTCAATCGATATGTAAAATTTACCAACCTTTAGAGGAACATTCTCCAATATACCAATTGGATGCTTGACTGATTTATCCGCCAATTGCAAGGAGATGGTGGTAGGCTTAAGATCTCCAATACCAAGCTTCTTACAAATAGATAGTGTAATTAAACTCACACTAGCACCTAAATCACAAAGGGCTTTATCAATACTCAAATTGCCAAGCAAACAAGGAATAGAGAAACTACCTGGGTCTTTAAGCTTAGGAGGAAGCTTCTTTTGGATGATTGCACTACATTCTCCTGTCAATGCAACTGTCTCATACTCCTCTAGCTTCCTTTTGTTAGATAGAATCTCCTTTAGGAATTTTGCATATGATGGCATTTGGGCAAGAGCATCCATGAATGGAGTGTTAATGTAGAGCTTCTTGAGCACCTCTAAAATCTTCCCAAACTGGTTATCAAGCTTTGCCTTCTGATGCTTTTGGGGGAAAGGCAAAGGTGGGACATATGGCTTGGGAGGTATATATTTTTTAGCACCCTCTTCATCATCACTCTTCTTCTCATCTACCACGCCTTGCTCTTCTTTATCCTTAGGCTCTTCTAATTGTTTGCCACTCCTCAAGGAAACCGCATTCACTTGCTCTCGTGGATTAGCTTCGGGTTGGCTTGGTAGTCTCCCCAGAGCTTTGCTAGACGAGCTTGCTAGTTGAGCAATTTGATTCTCAAGCATCTTGTTATGTACGGCTAATTGGCCAACTTGGGAGGAAAGCTTCTCTATAACATCACTTTGTTGTTTCATAAAATCTGCTTGCTGTTTTTGAGTCACTAGGAAACTCTCCATCATAGCCTTTAATTTGGACTCGAGCTCTTGAGGTGGTGGTGGATAAGGTGCTTAAGCATTACTACCCCTTTGTTGGAAACCCGAAGGTGGTATACTACCTGGTTGGTTGCCTTGATGTTGTTGATTTCCCCTGGTGAAATTGGGGTGGTTCCCCCAACCTTGGTTGTAAGTGTTAGAATATGGATTCTCTTGAGGCTTATAGCTGTTGCTGATGATGTTAACTTGCTCAAAGGAGGAATCTTGGGAATAGGAATTCCCCATATAATAATTTGGGCTCAAGTGGCCTCCCCCACACAAGTTGCAAGTTACCATAGGTGCATTAATGGCATTCACAATTAGCTTGTCTATCTTTTTTGTCAAGGCTTCAAACTTGGCATTAAGCATGCTCATAGCATCTAGCTCAAAAACTCCAGCTATTCGCCTTGGAGTGGACCTTTCACTACTCCACTGATAGTTATTAGAAGCAATCTCATCAATCAAAGCAGTTGCTTCATCTGTAGTCTTCCCCATAAGAGCGCCGCCAGCTGCGGCATCAATCGTGATCTTCACCGAATGAGTCAACCCATTATAGAAAGTCTGAATAATAAGCCAATCGGGCAAACCATGGTGTGGACACTGTCTTTGGAGGTCTTTGTACCTTTCCCATGCATCATAGAGATATTCATCCTCTCTTTGTGTGAAAGTAGTAATATCATGGCGAAGCTTGGCCGTCTTGCCCGGTGGGAAATATTTGGCCAAAAAGGCTTGAGAAAGAGCGGCCCACGTGGCAAGAGAATGGGCGGGCATTGAGTTGAGCCATGCTTTCGCTTTGTCCCTAAGAGAGAAGGGAAAGAGCCTAAGCCGAATAGCATCATCAGAGACTTCGTTGATTTTCAATGTATCACAAATCTCCAAGAATTCGGCTAAGTGAGCATTAGGATCTTCTGCAGGAGAACCCCCAAACTGAGATTGTTGAACCATGTGGATCAATGTCGGCTTCAACTCAAAGTTATTAGCAGCAATTGGTGGTCTCACTACACTGGGTTGAAATCCTTGTGCATTTGGTGTGGTAAAGTCTCTCAACCTCAGGTTACCATTATATGCCAATCGGTCTTGATCTGCCATTGCAAAATCTCTCTAAAACAACTAAAAAGTATCTGGAAAAAAAAGAAAAAGCCAAAAGAAACAAAAGTAAAACTAAAAATAAAAGAAAAATCAAAATAAACAAAGACAATAAAAAAATCTAGATTAATCAAATCGATAATGGTAGCGATATTAGCACCGATCCCCGGCAACGGCGCCAAAAACTTGTTGCTCATTGCAAGTGAACGGGTCGTACAAGTAGTAAAGTAAAAGATTCATTCCCACGAGGATCGTATGAATACCGCACTATAACGATTATAATTATCTAGACAATTAATTAAAATGATAAAACTAAAACTAAATTGCAAAAGACTAATAAAAGAAAGTAAACTAACATTAACGAATACCAAAGGATTAAGGTTCTAGGACTCGGAATTCACTACAACTATTTTCTATGACAAAGATTAGAACATTCGAGTTAAATGGTTAATCATGCTTTGAAGGTGAATCTTCCTATTTTGTTTGATGCTCACTCTCGAGTTACAAGAAACGTGTTAGAATTAAAGTAATACCTATTTTCATGGTACTAAGTTAATTGAAACCCATTAAGTTCTATGAAGTTCAGTTGATCCTCAAAGGATTACGCCTACTTTCGTGGTCATAAAACCTAAGTTCAAATTCTAGATTTTCAGATAACAAACTTCATCTCTCAATTCTTCATTTAATTATCTTAGATCATGCAAATATGGTGCACAACATACCGCAAGCATTATGAACACTAGAATTGAATCGAAAGCAATAATTACTCAATAACTGAAAAGAGGATCAACACTTTGTCATATAATCATAGAAGAGTTACATCCCTAATCCTAGATAAGATCCAGCCTATCATATTTGCAATAAAGCTCATAACAATCAAAGAAACTAAGAACATCATAGAGAAAGAGAGGTAGAGATGAGAAGATTCCCTAATTTCCCCGAGAGTGTTCTTCTCTTCAATCATCTGGTTAGATCTTCAACCTCCAATCCTTGGCCCTCTTCCCGGCCGTTTCTGGCTCTCTTCCCGGCCGTTTCCGGCTCTCTTCGCCTCCCCCCTTTTGGGTTTCTTCTCTTAGTATTTGTAGGTCTTGCCTCCCTTAGGGTTTCCTAATGTGTGGAGGATGCTTTCTCATTCTATTTCGTGCAGCCCAAGCCCAAGAAGTTTAGTCTTTGCACCATTCGCACAACAACACGGGCTAGGCCGTGTGATTTCACATGGCCTGAAACATGGTAGCTGTGTGATGCTCTAGAGTCCGAATTAGGAAAAGTGTCCAACAGTAAAGTTGTAGCATTGTCTCTTAGCTTTCCAACGCAACAAAGATCACCTCAATATCATTTTTTCTAGCTCGAGATATGGCCGTTTTACTTCCAGGGGGTCGGATAGCTACGGGATTCAGCAACATTCTTTGCTCAAGCTTGTGGATCTTCAAAGGAATGGGTCCAAAATGTCCATTAAGTACCTAAAAACACCAAGAATGAGTGGAAAGGAGTCAAAGTATAAAAGTATGCAAAATATAGCAAAGAGGGGAAGGATTCAATCAAAATTGGTCCAAATCCACATCAAATCAAGCACTAGATGTGTGCATTTTATTCACACATCAATGTGATCTAAGGACAAGAACATGGTTAGCAATTAAGTGAATTCCTTGTGATCAATGATAGATTAAACTCAGATCGGCAAATTTCCTTGGATTGGTTGTTTCTTTAGATTTGTTTACTACTTTTAGTCTCGTACTTTTATCAATCTTGTTAATCAACAACAAAACCCCCCATTTTAATTATCTTGATCTGATTGAATCTTTGAATTTATTGGATTCTTGAGAAACGATTCGGTTCATTCTTTATACTACAAATTAGTTTGTGAATCGGTAATATTTATTATTTGACGGGTCTCGACAACCTCTTGTCAGATAGCTAACCAAGAAAGCACAAAACTAGAAATCATGCTACACCATCAACAGTATTCCACTATGCTACTCTAGCACTAGAATACTAGAAATGAGTTTTTTTTTTAATTCAAGATAACCATCTAACATATCATGTTCAAGTCAGAGTCACACCATATAAATACTAGCAAGCATCATCAAATCTCAATGGCAAAGAATAGGTAAGTAATAAGCGACATAGAGCTCCTTCAAGTACTTGAAGTTTAACATGTTAACCCAAATTTAATGACAACATTCACAGTTTAGCATTATTGACCGAAATGGCAAGTCAAGGTTATGATAACAGAACAGACCAAATAAAATGAGAAAAAAAGAAGAAGTGGAGTTTAAAACCCAAACCAAGAGATCACTATAGTAGGCAAATGTCAAACCATAAAGGAATGCAAAATGATTAATATCAAATCTAGTAATCATCACAAGCCATCTATTCCAACCTAATTTAGCTTATGGATTTGAATTGACCCCACCTCAGACATTTTCAAATCTTACATATTCAGTTACACACAAAAATTGAAGCAAATTTTGTCTCATTGCAAACCTTCAATCATCACTAGATAATTACCCATAAGTTTTCAATTTAGCATGTCATATCAAACTATAACATTTAGGTCCAAAATTTAGATCCCACTCAGCTGTCCATTATTGATCAAGCACAAACTAACAAATTTTGAGATAAAAACATGACAAAACATATAAAGCAATCATCCAATATATTTTTCCAGAACTCTATAGTGCAGATCTCGAATTAGAAAGGAAATGGCAATTAATCAATCCTCACAATTCAATTAAAGACCCATAATCCCCAGAATAGAGAAAGGGAAAATGAGCCTATCATTTTATATAAATAAAGGTCCTTTTTCAATAAAGTTGTACACAACCCAAAATGAATAAGCATGATTAAACCATCAATGTAAAAACACACTAAACGCATCCAAGGGTTCTCAAACATTACCGAAGCAAGCATAACATGATTCAAAAGTTGAGGTAACAATGAACCAAGCTCTATAAATCTAACAAGACACTAATTATTGACAATTTATATCAAATTTCTCAATATGTGTATGAACCTTTAGAAACCCTACTGTAACTATGAACAAAATTAAACTAAGGCATCAAGTACAAACTAGTGATGAAATCAATTTTATTATGCATGTCTAACAAATCTTGTAATTCAAACATTTTATCAAGCACGTCATGAGCAACTAATATCTTTAAATCATAATTAAAAATGGTGAAAGAATAGGAATTGAAACACTATCAAATTCATAATCATTATGCACTCAGTATCACTATAGAAACATGAATTAGAACCACAATTCTCAGATCTGAAGAAAGTCAAGGGTATGCTTGGGTAAGGAACAATGTATAACATCCTTCCCTAAAATAAACAAAAAAATTTTTATATGTTCATTTAGTTATTAATTATTTTTGTTGGAACCAAAGACAAATTTTACTTTCTAAACTATTCAATAAAGTCGAACCCTTCAAAGTTTTGAAGATAACAACAATATTAAATTAAAATGAAACAAATAAAGCTTTGAAGTAAACGAAGTTGTTTTGGGCGAAGGAACAACTCTGTTTTAAGTTCTTATTTAAGCCATGCGTCCAATACGTTAAATTATATTTTAGTGGATCGTCGACTATTTGCCTCTGTTGTTTGTCTCTGTTGTTTCTTTCTTAAACAGCTTCGTCCAAAGCATTTCAAAAAGACAAGTAAAACGAAGTGCATTAACTGATGATGAGATCTCTGACAAAAGTATCTTTCGAGATATCAACTATGTACGCTGGAGCTGACACTCCTAACAACATCAAAGATTAGCAAATGAGGAACTTTCTGCGTATTTAGAAAAGTCAGAACTAAGATATGATATTCCTCGCTAGTGTTGATAACCAATGCCACTTTTCAGAAGAAGATCAGCACGTTATCAGTTCAACACATTTAATGACTCAGAACAGTAATAAATATTTCTGTTGGATGAAGAAGCTTACGAAGACCATTTCTAGTGCACACTACCTATAAATACAAGTGTCTTCGAAGAAGCAAGTAGAGATCAACGAGATCAGAAAACAAATCCAGAATTTCAACAAATACAAGAGAAACTTTTCAAATCTTTCCCTAATGTTAATATCTTTACTCTTGTATGGGAATTATACTTGAGTGCATTTCTTTTATCCTCACTTGTTGTGAGTTAAATTCAAGTGTTCTACAAAATACCTTTTCCACTTCTGTTGTTTAAGCCTGAAGAGGTTGTGTTTTAAGAAAACTTGTTGGTTAGAACCTGAAGAGGTTTGAGAATATTTGTTGTAGCCTGAAGAGGCGACTAGAAGAATATTTGTAATCTTTGTGAAGTTTAGTAGAAAATCCTTCAAGTCGAAGGGACTGGACAAAGCTCTCGGGTTGTGAGAGTGAACTAGTATAAATCTCTGGTGTAAGCTTTTATTCCCTCTCTGTGTTATAATTTTTATCTACTAACATCTGGGGATTGATATTGTCTTTCATAACTAAAACTTTTCTAAAAGGATAAAAATTTTAAACTATCGTCCAATTATTTTAGAAAAACTCTCTTTGCGTCCAATGGACTGTAAAGAGTTTACGTTTCGTCCATTCTCACTTACTTTACTGCAAAGTTATCTTTTGAAAGATTATGTTAGTAAAAGTTTTCCAAAAAGGTTAAGAAACACAATTCAACCCCCCTTCTTGTGTTTCAACTAGTTATTTCAATTGGTATCAGAGCTCAGCCTTTTGGGTTAAGCATTTAACAATGCAGAGGAAAAGATCCAGCACGACCACAAATGAAAAACGAAGGACAAGCAGTGAATAAACCGTTATTCAATGGAAACGACTATGATTACTTGAAAAAAAGAATGATTGCATTCTTTGATGCACAGAACATGGACATTTGGGACTTAGTCCAAAGTGGCTATCAAATACCCACCAATGTAGAAGGACAAGAACTCCCTCGACTACAATGGACGAAGGGACAGTGGACCAGACACCAGCTAAACTCTAAAGCAAAACACTATCTTATGTGTTCCATCACCATATTTGAACATGACGAGGTTCACAACTGTGAAACAGCTAAGGAAATATGGGACACTCTAACCTTGGCCCATGAAGGTTCCACTCAAGTCAAGGAATAAAAAATAAGCATGATGGTTTGTTAGTATGAGCTCTCCAAAATGGGAGAGCATGGGAACATTGATCAAATGTTTGGACGATTCCAAACAATCATCAATAATCTGAGATCTCTGGGAAAAAGATATGATAACCAAGATCATATAAGAAAAATTCTAAGAAGCCTTCCCAAGCAATGGAGGCCCAAGGTCACAGCAATACAAGAAGCAAAAAATCTTGCTTCTCTCTCTATGGAGGAACTTCTTGGTTCTCTAAAAGTTCTTGAACTTGAACTGCAAGAAGAGGACAATTCAAGAAAAAGCAAATATATTGCCCTAAGAGCCCACAAAGGAAGTGCGTCCAAGGCACTCAAAGCTGAAAAATCTTCAGATGAAGCTAAATCATCTGGAGAAGATGTTTTCGAAAATGATGAGTTATCTTTCATCTCTAGAAAGATACAATCAATATGGAGAAATAAGGGTGACATGAGAAGAAAACACTTTGGACGAAGAACTCCAAAGAATAGAGCTGAGACAAAGGACAAAAATCCTATCATTTGCTACAAGTGGAAGAAGCCGGGACATATCAAGGCTGAATGTCCTTCTCTAAACAAAGATAAGGAGAAGAAAAGATTCTTCACTAAGAAGAAAAAGGACTAATAGGAAGTGGGAAGATCTTGAACTCTCATCAATTGAAGATGAAGAAGAAGCAGAAGAAGAAGCTAACATATGCTTCAAGAAGCATTTGATGAACTATTAAATAATTCATCTATTTTGTCTGTTGAGTACAAATCTCTTAAAAGAAAGTTTTCAAAATTATCAAAGGAATTTGAAAATTTGTTTTCAGAAAAACAAAAACTCAATTTTTTGTGAAAAACTAAAAGCAGAAAACCTTCTTAAAACATCCTCGGAGTCCAATACATCTGATGAAGTTGAGAAACTTCAATTTAAAGTAATGGAACTTACTGAGGATCTCAATAAATTTGTGGGTAGCATCAAAAAGCTAAACACATTGCTCAAATACTTTAGAGACCCTCTTGAAAATTTGGACTAGGGTATCAACATACTGTGAAAAATAATTTCCGAAAAACATCTACTTTTATAAATCCCAAATCTTTTTGCAACATTGTAAAAAGAAAGGACATACAACGTCCAAATGTTTTTACAAAAAGAAATCGAGGTATTATGAGTCTTCAAAAACTAACTTGAAAGGACCTAAAATGATATAGATACCTAAAAATATGATAATTCCTCTTGTAGATGTGCTTAGCAACAGGAAGAAGACACCTATCATGGTACCTGGACAGTGGTTGCTCACGTCACATGACGGGAGAAAGGTCTATGTTGCAAGACCTCAAACATAAATTAGGTGGCTATGTCACCTTTGGAGGAAACCAGAAGGGTAAAATCAAGGGGATTGGTAAGATTGGTAAGCACCCATTTCCTTCAATTGATAATGTGCTTCTCGTTGAAGGTTTAAAACACAATCTACTTAGCAAAAGCCAATTATGTGACAGTGAATCTAATGTTTCCTTTAACAAAGGAGAATGTATAGTTAGAAATCTTGATGGATCTATACTCTTTACTGCTAAAAGGCAGAATAATCTTTGTAAGATTGATTTGGGAGATCTTACTAAATAGAATGTATCATGCCTAGTGTCTATCAAAGAAGAACAATGGATATTGCACAAGAAGTTTGGTCATGCAATCTTGAGGTTAATCTCAAAGCTGAGCAAGCATAACTTCGTAAGAGGATTACCAAATCTTGTGTGCAAATCGGATGTTCTGTGTGATGCTTGTTAAAAGGGGAAAAAAGTTAAAAACTCTTTTGAATCCAAAAAATATTGTTTCCACCTTTAGACCACTAGAGCTGCTACATCTTGATTTGTTGTGTCCAACAAGAACTGCTTCTTTAAATGGAAAGAAATATGGATTAGTCATAGTAGATGACTATACTAGATGGACATGGGTTATGTTCCTTGCTCACAAGGATGAGTCTTTTAATGTCTTTTCTATATTCTACAAAAGATTTCATAATGAAAAAGGCACGTGTATCAGCTCAATCCGAAGTGATCATGGAGGAGAGTTTGATAATGAGAGCTTTCAACGGTTCTGAGAGGAAAGTGGTATTTTGCACAACTTCTCTGCTCCGAGAACACCTCAGCAAAATGGTGTAGTAGAGAGGAAAAACCGATCTCTCCAAGAGATGGCAAGTACCATGCTCAATGACAGTTCAATTTCAAGACACTTCTGGGTTGAAGCTGTTAACACTGCTTGCTACATTCAAAACAGAATATACATCATACCTATTCTTAAAAAGACTCCTTATGAATTGTGGAAGGAACGAAAACCCAGCATTTCTTATTTTCATTTATTTGGTTGTCAATGCTTTATTCTTAATACTAAGGATTTATTAGGAAAATTTGATGCAAAAGTTAACTGTGGTATTTTCCTAGGATACTTTGAAACTTCAAAAGCATACAGAGTTTATAACTCTCATTCTTTGACTATGGAAGAATCTATCCATGTTTAAGTTTAATGATAAAAAGCCTGATAAAGATTTATCAGAGCTAGATGAGTCTTTTGCTGATTTGAATATAAATGACAGAGAAGAAGGACCATCTTCAATCAGCAAAGAAGCGTTGGATGATGAAAAAAATGGAGAAAATGTAACAAACAATCTTCAACGAAGCTAGCACTTCAAAACCTATCATCTGGAAAACCAAATTATTGGGAACCCAGATGACAAAATGCGAACAAGGTCAACTGTCAAAGAATATTCAGACGTTGCCTTCATATTAGAGATGGAACCAAAGAAGATTAAAGAAGCTCTGATGGACGAAGGATGAATATTGGCCATGCAAGAAGAACTTAATGAATTCCCATAAATGATGTTTGGATGCTGGTTCAAAGGCCCGAGGACAAATCCATCATCAGCACAAAATGGGTGTTCAGAAACAAATTGGATGAAGATGATAAGGTTGTGAGAAACAAGGCAAGGTTAGTTGCCTATGGTTATTCACAACAAAAAGGTATTGATTTTACTAAAACTTTTGCTCTGGTAGCTAGATTAGAATCCATACACATTTTACTTTCATTTGTTGTTCATCATAGTATGACACTCTATCAAATGGATGTAAAAAGTGCTTTTCTAAATGACATAATCAATGAGGAAGTTTACGTTAAGCAACCACCTGGTTCGAGGATCAAAATTATCCAGAGCATGTTTTTAAACTGAAAAAGGCTTTATGATTGAAACAAGCTCCTCGAGCTTGGTATGAGAGATTAAGTACTTATCTAATGGAAAATGATTTTTCTAGAGGAAAAGTTGATACTACCCGTTTTCGCAAAAACATAAACTCACATTTCATTATAGTCGAAATTTATGTAGATGATATTATCTTTGGAGCTACTGATGAATCTCTTTGTGAAGATTTTTCCAAGTTGATTTAGAAGGAGTTTGAAATGAGCTTAATGGGAGTATTAAGATTCTTTATGGGTTTGCAAGAAAAGCAAACATTGGATGTAATCTACATTCATCAAACAAAATATACAAAGGAACTCCAGAAGAAGTTCAAAATGGATGATTGTAAAATTGATGGAGACCAAGGAAGCTCAAGTGGAAGCCCAACGGGCCCAAGGCCCAAAGATGCACTGCAAGGACTTGGAGGCCCAATGACAACGTCAAGAGCTAAGAAGGCTAAGGAGGATTTGGATAAAGAAGTCCAACATTTTCTCTCACTCAAGCCTATTCCAGAAGAAGCACTCAAGATGGTCCAAATGATCCAAGTTGATGAAGGGCCCAATGTGGGGGCATAAGTTCTTTTTAGTCATTTTTTTAATTATGTATTTGAACCTTTTAATCTTTTCAGTTTTGGTTCTTATTTATCTTTTGGGTATTATTTTGTAATACGGGCCTATTGTTTGGGCTTAAGTAAGTGCATAGCATAGATAGGGATAGATGCTACCTTCTAATTGGGCTTGGGCCACTTTTGTGCTAGGATTAGGGTTAAAAAGGTGCTAGCTTGCTGCCTCATTTTACTTAGACCTAGCCGCCAACTCAATCCCTATAAATAGGTTTGTATTTGCTGCATTTGTCAACTTTGAATTTCAGAATACAATTACACTCCTTTGTGAGTTTTTGAGAGCTTTGTTCTCTTGGGGTTCTTGGGTGAACCATCTTGGTTCTTATCAAAGGTTTCCTTACCTTTGTGGCGAATCTTCGCTTGACTTATCACTCCCTAAGAGTGTGGCGTCTTCTTCCTACCATCCCTTATCTTTTTCCATCCTTTTCCTAATTTTACTGTTCACGCTACTATATGGCGTTACTGTTCGCGCTACTGTACTGTGGCACTGTTCACGCTACATTCGTACACTGTTCACGTTACTATTCATATCACCTTTAATTCTTTTTAACAAGAAATCAACTCAAGGACGATCCGTAAAAACAATATGCATCCGACTTGGATCATATCATGTGGTATCTAGTGCCCGGATCCTAGAGTTGATAGAATTCTTGTATTTTGTGTGCTTGTTCTTATTGCTTTCCAAACATCAAGCACCATTGCTTGAATGTCTTAATTGTACACAACCTTGATCATCATTGATCTCTGCCATCTCTAAGACTTGGCTACATTCTTTACTTTCTGTTCTTTACCTTCTGCCATTTATCTTCTGTTCTTTACTTTCTGTTATTTATGTTCCAGTCATTTAATTCTTGTCATTTATTTTCTGTCATTTAAATTCCATTCCTTTTATTTCCTGCTTTTAGTCTCTGTTCTTAAATTTCTGCGCAATATTTACAGCTTTGATCTTATCAAATTCTATATCCATTGTTGTTATATGTTTTATAGCACCTTAATTTGAAAGGAAGCTCCTAAATACACAATTGGGCATAACAATTGGAACAAAAACAAAATTCAAGAACCAATTTTTTAAGTGCAAAAAGAGAACAAGGGCGTGAAAAATAGCATTAAAAAAAAGAAAAAAAAAGGTCTATTCCAAAAAAAAAAAGAAAAAAAAAAGATCTATTCCAAAAAAATAAAAAAAATGCCCTTGCACTTAAGCAAGATTAAGTTTGATTGCCTTGTGGACTTCATTAAGCGGTGCTATTCTACATACCTTGCGCATTTCTTTTATTCTTATTCCTTTTGAGTTCTACCTTTCTTTTTAATTAGCTTTTCTTGCTTGTCTTTTAAATTCCTTTGAGTTTTGTCTAGAGTTTCATCCTTTCTTCAACTTCTGAGTGCTTACTCTTGAGAGGACCGCTACTTTTGTAAGATCTTTTGATAATTGAAACGCGAGAAGGTTTATTTAAGAACTTGCAAAGAGAACTTGAGTGGTAAAAGGCAAGAGCGTTTTCATTAAATAAAAGCCTAATTGTGTGAAACACGAGTGGAATCGATCTAAGAGTGTATACACGTGAGAAGAGTGGTAAGGGCCTTTCAATCTTGAATTATTCTTATTACTTGTGCAAAGATGAGTGAAGGAAGTACACCCCCATCCCCTAGAACTGCAAACCTTATGCAAGCCTTAGCTAAAGAACTTGAGAAGTTTAGGGTGGAAATTAATACAAGGCTCAATAATGAAAGGCGTAGAGACTCTCAACATGAAGTCTCATATGAGGATGAAGATACCTATGATTCGGGTAGGGAAAGGAGGACTAGGAGGAACCATGATAGGAGAAGGAGGCATGAGAGGAGTGAAAGGAGTTATGAAAGGAGGAATAGGAGACATAGGAATGATGAAAGGGAAGGAGAGCTAGGAGGAGTAAAGACCCAAATACCTTCTTTCCAAGGAAAAAATGACCCTGAAGCCTACTTAGAATGGGAAACTAAGATAGAACAAATCTTTTCCTATCACCATTACAATGAAGAAAGGAAGGTGAAGGTGGCTGCCCTAGAATTTTTCGACTATGCCCTAATTTGGTGGAACCAAGTACAAAAAGAGAGGGAAAGGAATAGGGAGTACCCCGTAGATACTTGGGAGGAGATGAAAAGTTTAATGAGGAGGAGGTTTGTCCCTTCATGGTACCATAGGGAATTACACAATAAACTCCAAAGACTTACCCAAGGAAGTAGAAGTGTGGATGAGTACTACAAAGAGATGGAGGTGGCTATGATAAGGGCCAATGTCATTGAAGATAGGGAGGCTACTTTGTCACATTTCCTTCATGGTTTAAACCGTGAGATAGGAGACATTGTGGAGCTGCACAACTATGAAGAGCTCGATGAATTAGTCCACCAAGCCATAAAGGTGGAACAACAACTCAAAAGAAAGGGTGCATGGAAGAAGCCTTCTAATCTCAAACCTTCCACCTGGAAGGACAAGCAACCAAAGGAAGACTCTTCTACACAACCTAAGGGAGGTATGACTTCTGAAAACTCTAGTGTTTTTCCTTCCACTAATGCTTCTTCCTCTTCTTCTTCTAAAAGTAGGAATATCAAGTGCTTCAAATGCTTGGGGAGTGGACACATAGCCTCTCAATGCCCAAACAAAAGGACAATGGTGATAAAAGAAAGACACCTCTCTAGTGATTCATGTCCAAATTCCCCTCCCTCGAGTGAAGGAGAAGAAGAATGTGAGACTTATGCTTATGATGGTGATTTGCTAATGATAAGGAGACTCTTGGGTAGCCAAGTTGTGGCAAGGGACCAAGACCAAAGGGAAAACATCTTCCACACAAGATGTGTCATCCAAGGCAAAGTGTGCTCATTACTCATTGATGGGGGAAGTTGCACCAATGTGGCAAGCACTCGCTTGGTAAGAAAACTTGACCTTAAAACTACTCCTCACCCTCGACCATACAAGCTTCAATGGCTAAGTGAGAATGGTGAATTGATAGTAAATCAACAAGTGTTGGTAAGTTTGTCAATTGGTAAGTATAATGATGATGTTTTATGTGATGTTGTTCCCATGGAAGCCGGCCATATTTTGCTTGGAAGACCTTGGCAATTTGATAAACATGTTATTCATGATGGTTTCACTAACAAGTACTCCTTTGTTCATAATTCTTTGAAGGTGACACTTGTACCCCTTACTCCCAAACAGGTTTGTGAAGACCAAGTGGCCTTGAAGCTAAGAAGGGAGCAAGAGAAGAAGGACTTTAAAGTAAAATCAAAGGGGGAATCAAAGAATAAGGACCAAGAACTTGTAAATGAGAAAGAAATTGAATGTTTAATTGCTAGGGAGAGTGAGATTAAGAGGGCTTGCTTTGCAAAGCAAGAGATGTACATTTGTGTATACAAGGACTTGTACTTAAATTGTAATTCTAACCCTCTACCTAGTGAAGTTAATTCTCTTTTGCAGGACTTTGAAGATGTCTTTCCAAAGAGTGTCCCTCCCGGACTACCACCCTTGAGGGGGATTGAACATCAAATGGACTTCATCCCGGGAGCCTCTTTGCCTAATAGGCCCGCTTATAGGACAAATCCTGAAGAAACAAAGGAAATTCAGAAACAAGTGGAGGATTTGATGCAAAAAGGATGGGTGAGGGAAAGTTTAAGTCCTTGTGCCGTGCCTGTCATACTTGTCCCTAAAAAGGACGGCACTTGGAGGATGTGTACGGATTGTAGGGCTGTAAACAACATAACTGTAAAATATAGGCATCCCATCCCTAGGCTAGATGATTTGCTTGATGAATTGCATGGTGCATGTTACTTTTCTAAAGTGGATTTAAAAAGTGGGTACCATCAAATTAGGATAAGGGAAGGGGATGAGTGGAAGACAGCCTTTAAGACTAAGCATGGATTGTATGAGTGGTTGGTGATGCCTTTTGGGCTTACAAATGCGCCTAGTACCTTTATGAGGTTAATGAACCATGTGTTGAGAGAGTTTCTAGGCAAGTTTGTAGTGGTGTATTTTGATGACATCCTAATCTATAGCATAACCTTAGAAGAGCACCTAGAACACCTTAGGGCTGTGATGAGTGTGCTTAGAAAAGAAAAGTTGTATGCTAATTTAGAGAAGTGTGTCTTTTGCACCGACCATGTAGTATTCCTAGGCTTTGTTGTGAGTGCTAAGGGAGTGCAAGTTGATGAAGAAAAGATAAAAGCCATTAGGGAGTGGCCTACCCCTAAGTCTGTAAGTGAGGTAAGAAGCTTTCATGGGTTAGCTAGCTTTTATAGAAGATTTGTAAAAGATTTTAGCACCATAGCCGCCCCTTTAAATGAAGTTGTTAAGAAAAATGTGAGTTTTAAGTGGGGGGAGGCTCAAGAGACAAGTTTCAACACACTCAAAGATAGGCTCACTCATGCACCCATACTTGCATTACCTAATTTTTCTAAATCTTTTGAACTTGAGTGTGATGCATCAAATGTTGGGATTGGGGCTGTTTTATTACAAGAGGGTCATCCCATTGCATACTTTAGTGAGAAATTGCATGGAGCTGTTTTAAATTACTCCACCTATGATAAAGAATTGTACTCACTCATAAGGGCTTTGCACACTTGGCAGCACTACCTTTTGCCAAAAGAGTTTGTAATTCATAGTGATCATGAGTCATTAAAATATTTAAAAGGCCAAGGTAAACTAAATAAGAGGCATGCCAAGTGGGTAGAATATCTTGAACAATTTCCCTATGTAATCAAACACAAGCAAGGAAAGGTAAATATAGTGGCTGATGCGCTTTCTAGGAGGTATACCTTACTAGCTACTCTTGAAACAAAAATGCTTGGTTTTGAACACATAAAGGAGTTGTATATGCATGATGATGATTTCTCTAAGGTGTATGCTGCATGTGAAAAAGGAGCACATGGAGGATTCTTTAGGCAAGATGGGTATTTATTCAAAGAAAAATGTTTGTGTACCTAAGAGTTCTTTGCGTGAATTATTGCTTAAGGAAGCTCATGAGGGGGGATTAATGGGTCACTTTGGAATCCAAAAGACTTTATATGTGTTGCATGAGCATTTTTATTGGCCTGGCATGAAGCATGATGTGCATAAACTATGTGATAGGTGCATTGTTTGTAAAAGAGCCAAGTCAAAGGTAATGCCTCATGGACTCTATACCCCTTTACCTATTCCTGATTTCCCTTGGACTGACTTGTCTATGGACTTTGTGCTAGGTTTGCCCCGCTCAAGAAAAGGAAGAGACTCTATTTTTGTGGTGGTGGACAGATTCTCTAAGATGGCCCACTTCATTCCTTGCCATAAGGTGGATGACGCCATTCATGTGGCGGACTTGTACTTCAAAGAAGTGGTGAGGCTTCATGGAATGCCCAAAAGCATAGTCTCCGATAGGGATTCAAAGTTCCTAAGCCATTTTTGGAGAACCCTTTGGAACAAGCTTGGGACTAAGCTACTCTTCTCTACCACTTGCCACCCACAAACTGATGGGCAAACCGAGGTGGTGAATAGGACCCTATCAACCTTGCTGCGATCAATCATCAAGAGGAACATCAAAACCTGGGAAGAATGCTTACCTCTTGTTGAATTTGCTTATAATAGGGTTGTGCATGCTACTACTAGATTTTCTCCTTTTGAGATTGTATATGGTTTTAATCCCCTCACCCCCCTTGATTTACTACCTCTACCTAATGTCTCTTCTTTAATTCATAGGGATGGATAGGCAAAAGCTGAATATGTGAGGAAGCTCCATGAACAAGTCAAGACTCAAATTGAAAGGAAGATGGGGCAATATGCTAGGCAAGCAAACAAGGGAAGGAGACAAGTAATTTTTGAACCTGGAGATTGGGTATGGGTACACATGCGAAAAGAAAGGTTTCCTTTACAAAGGAAATCTAAGCTCTTACCTAGAGGAGATGGACCCTTCCAAATCTTAGAAAGAATCAATGACAATGCCTACAAAGTTGACCTACCAGGTGAGTATGGGGTTAGTGCAACATTTAATGTGGCTGACTTAAGTCCTTTTGATGTAGGTGATGAAGGATCAAATTCGAGGACGAATTCTTTTGAAGGGGGAGGGCATGATGGAGACCAAGGAAGCTCAAGTGGAAGCCCAACGGGCCCAAGGCCCAAAGATGCACTGCAAGGACTTGGAGGCCCAATGACAACGTCAAGAGCTAAGAAGGCTAAGGAGGATTTGGATAAAGAAGTCCAACATTTTCTCTCACTCAAGCCTATTCCAGAAGAAGCACTCAAGATGGTCCAAATGATCCAAGTTGATGAAGGGCCCAATGTGGGGGCATAAGTTCTTTTTAGTCATTTTTTTAATTATGTATTTGAACCTTTTAATCTTTTCAGTTTTGGTTCTTATTTATCTTTTGGGTATTATTTTGTAATACGGGCCTATTGTTTGGGCTTAAGTAAGTGCATAGCATAGATAGGGATAGATGCTACCTTTTAATTGGGCTTGGGCCACTTTTGTGCTAGGATTAGGGTTAAAAAGGTGCTAGCTTGCTGCCTCATTTTACTTAGACCTAGCCGCCAACTCAATCCCTATAAATAGGTTTGTATTTGCTGCATTTGTCAACTTTGAATTTCAGAATACAAATACACTCCTTTGTGAGTTTTTGAGAGCTTTGTTCTCTTGGGGTTCTTGGGTGAACCATCTTGGTTCTTATCAAAGGTTTCCTTACCTTTGTGGCGAATCTTCGCTTGACTTATCACTCCCCAAGAGTGTGGCGTCTTCTTCCTACCATCCCTTATCTGTATGGCGTTACTGTTCGCGTTACTGTACTGTGGCACTGTTCACGCTACATTCGTGCACTGTTCACGTTACTATTCATATCACCTTTAATTTTTTTTAACAAGAAATCAACTCAAGGACGATCCGTAAAAACAATATGCATCTGACTTGGATCATATCAAAAATGATGAGCACACTAATGCATCCATGTCCACACTGAAATTGGATTAAAGAACATAAGGTAGACCGAAAAGTATATACAAGTATGATTGGATCTCTCTTATATCTTACTGCGTCCAGACCTGATATAATGTTCAATGTGTGTTTATGTGCACGTTTTCAATCTGATCCTAGAGAGTCACACCTAGTTGCTGTTAAGAGAATATTCAGATATTTGAAAGGTACTACTAATCTTGGTTTGTTATTTAAGAAATCTCATGAGTACATGCACGAGTTGGTTTGCGTGATGATGCTTCACGCAGCTTCATTGGCTCACATGTGTATGGACAATGACTAACTATGAGCCTTACTCTAACAATCATGCTTTTCTGATTAGTTGAGCCCCTGTGTTGGTGAGTAGAACAAACAAGCGCGCGTGATGGGTATAGAAAGCAGATCCCCAACCTTGTTGAGCAAAGACCCTCGTAATCTGCTCGTCCGAAAAGGTTCTAAATGCAATGTTCTTTGTGGTATATCACCGGGTTTTGGGTTTTGAGGTTGGGTAATGGGTTATGGATCATAGGTTTTGGTTCAACTAGTTAGTGGATCTTTTATGTGTCTTGGCTCTAAGGCTTTGGTGTGTGTCATTTACACACCTATTATGTGCTTGTTTTATATTGAGTTAAAGACAAGTTTAAAGTAGTTTTATATGTTTTCTAGGTGTTTTATTTTTAAGTTCCCTTTATTATTCTTCTTGTTTCATTTTGATGTGCTACATATAGATATTTATGTTTCAGATAGTTTCCACAGAATCCTGATTTCATTTGATTTGATTATGTGCATTGATTGCATATCTTAGCTTTGGATTTTTATGATATGCTTCCCTTAATTGAGATTTAATATTTTTTAATTGAATTTAATGTCTATTTGAATTTGAAATCAAGTGAAGAATTCAAAGGAAGATATTGGAAATCAAATCTGATCTTTTTCGGGAAGGAATCTCAAAGTCAGCTGAACCCTTAAGTAGTAAATTGGACATAACTCAAGCTACAGATATCAGATTGAGGTGATTCCAATGGCTATAGAAAGATAAGATATAGGTATACAAGTTTTATGTTGGGCAGTTTTACAAATTCCATAATCTGCATGGACACAGAGGCAAACACGACCTGACCGTGTTTGGAGCCAAATTACATGGCCTTGCCTTGTATTTAATCGCAGCCAATTTAGAGTAAAACATGGCCGTGTTGGCAACTCAGCATAAAAAAGTAAGAAAATGGCCCATTTGCAATGTGGGGCATAATTAAGAAGAGTTAGGGATCAAACCTGAGCCCTGGCTTTCCCTTGGACGAAATTAAGTAGCTGTCAAGAAGCAAAAGGAGAGTTTTCTTCCTTGGGAGCAACTTGAAGTGAAGGATATCAAGATCCAACATTTTGTTTCTTCTTCCCTTTTTTCCTTGTGTCTTGAACTCATCATGTTTCATTATTATCTTTTGATGTTGTTCAAGAACATGTTAGGCTAGATTTCCTTTTTGGTTAAGGGTGATTCAAACCACTAGACATGATTTTGTAATTGGATCAAAGATTTTATTCCCTGAGTTTTAATTGAGATTGTTTATGCTTCTTCTACTTGAACCGTGTATGATTGTTGTCGTGATCTGTTTATGAGGCCTACTAAATAGAATTTGCTAATAATCTAATGCTAGCTTAGGGGACTTGATCCGTAATTGTCATGCTTTCCTAATCCCAAGTAGCAATTCGCAATTAATCATTGTAGTGAACTCGTTAGTTAATTGTGAAGAAGAACATAACCTAGGCTAATCAGACCGAAGGTGTCACCTAGATCAACCTATCTTTCTCAACATAAGCCTGCCGTTAGGTTAAATCTAGAGAGCAGACTTCCAGGTTATTTGATGGTTAGAGAATTAATTATAGAGCAGACTTCTAATTAACGACAAACTAAGGAGAGATTGGGGTAACAGAGCAGGCTTGTTATTTATGGATGGTAGTTTCATTAGGAATAAGGAATAATATCAGAATCTGATTGCAATTGTCTTAAGTCTAGTGTTGGAGAAAATCCCTTAACTAAGCTTTTCCCATATTTGAATCTCTTGCTCCTTATGTTTGTTAGTTTCATTCGCGCTTTTTGTTTGCATCTTCATAGTTTAATTTAACTTAATTTCTTTTTCATTCATCGCTCACAAAACCCCCCATTTAGTTATTGTTCTGTTAGCTTTTAGTTTCGTGACATTTTTACATTTCAATTGGTACAATCCTGTGCGGGAATGACCATTGCTTTCCACTACACTATAATACATTATATGCAAGGCGAATTTGGTGACTCCTTTCAAAATTGCACAAATCTTGGCTTAGTTGCCGAGATACATTTAAGCACACACCAGGCTTAGTCAGATGGGTTCATGGGCTTAGATGATGAGAAATGGATCAAGCAAATGGGTTATAGGCTGAGACAAATGAAGTAGGGTCTTTGGTGATTTGGGCCAAATGAAGAGATACTAGTTAGGTGGGATGAATTGGTGGGCTAAACTATGATGGATCAAAGTGAAAATTTTTTCTTTTTTTTTTTTCTTTCATTTTTTTCCTTTTCTTTATTTTTTAGTTGAATTTTTTAATTTTGCAGTTTTTTGTTGTTAATTGGCTAACTAATTGCCATTTAAAAAAAAATTCTAATGTGACTTAGACAAAAATGGGGTGTTCACAATTGTTCCTCTTTACTTTTTTTACTAGAAATTACGATCAACCACATAGTTTTTCATATTATCATTGTAAGAAATAAGACATGAACCCTTATTTTTTCTCAAAATGCAAAAATGAAATGTAATAAAACCAAAACCAAATGCTAAAATTACAAAAACCTAAAAGCTAAACTAAAACTCTAGACTAATTTTCTTTTTCCCTTTTTTTAAACTTTCAGATATCAATGTTACTTGGAATTAAAATGTAAGACAACACTCTAAACTAGATGGCAAATAATCAATATAATGAGCTAACTCACACAGATGACAGGAATCTAAGTGCAGTGGTCCAATGCACCCCTAAAGTAAATGACAGGAATGTAAATGCAGGATGATGAATGACTGGAAAGTAAAATGCAAAAATGTAAAAGAATGGATAATGAGTAATTGAAAAGTAAATGACTGGATAATGGTTAATTGAAAAGTAAATGACCATATATGGCTGACTAGAAAGTAAATGACTAGAAAGTGAGTGACCGTATAATGGCAGTTGAAAGAAAATGATTGGAAATTAAGTTACCGAATAATGGCACTAGTGTTAGTGTATGCCCTAGAGGCCAGTTATATATTGACTTTATGGTTTGCATTGTATCATGACATTTATTATATATATGAGGCATTTCAGTTATTGTGTTATTTATCTTATTTAAATATGCATGATGAAGTCCTTAGAATAGTAAGTACAATCCCATAGGATATCAAGTGCATGACTTGATTGTGAGATCCTATTGGTTACTTTCGGAACATTATTCTTAAATGGCCCTAGTAAAGTATTATTGTCAATTAAGAAAACAGTAATACATTGATATGAATGAACGCATACTCCTAGTTGGACATGGATAATGAAGAACAAAGTTTTGAAGATGACAAAGTGTGCCAAGTAAAGTAAATCAAGTTTTTGAAGACTTAGATTATGATTATCTTAGTATTTAGTTAGAACCCTTGTATGATCACATGAGATGATTGAAAAAGACACTTAAAATGAACCTAAAATGAACATAGGTTGACATAATAGTATTGCATTCATGCATTCATCATATTACATGATATATGTTGCATGATCATTTCGAAAGAGATCCTTGATTGAGTTGTTTGCTGAAAAACTAAGTTTTCCGAGCGTACTTAGTTTATGAATCGATTCAAGTACACTATAAATAGATTCACAATATTAGAAACTTGATTTTTTGTGAAATGGCAGGCTGTGAATCGATTTAAGGAAATGAGTGAATTAATTCAAGCATTCCAATGGTCTGTGAATTGATTCATAAACATTTGTGAATGTATTCATAGAAATTTCTGAATCCATTCACAATGTGCATATCTTGTTTTGATTGTCTGTAAATCTATTCATGAATAAGTGTGAATCGATTCATATGTCATAAACCAATTTTTCAATATCATTGTTTAGCAGATAAAACATATTATATCATATCTTTAAGAAAAACATTTATCATACATTCTCATATACGAAAAAGAAATACTCTTTGAGAAATACTCTGAAATTATTACGTCTCTGTCTCTCAATCTATCTTGTTATCATTTGAGCTTCAATTTGTGTAATCTTCACTTTCAAGAGTGATTCAATCTTTTGTTAGTTGTTCGTTTCTGCTGTGCGTTGGTTTAGAAGAAGTGGGGAATCTTTTTCTGGGTTGATTCAGGGTGAGGTGTAACATCCCTAAATTTCATATTTCCTGTCTTAGCTAAATTCTCTGAACATGTTGTATATTCTGTTACAGAAATTGTAATAGATTGAGTTAGAGTAATTATTTTGAGATTCTGGTTATACCGGGGAACTCGGTAGAACCTAAGGAAGAAATAGATGAAATCTAAACTTTTATATTTTCTCTAGCTAAGATAGGACCTATTGGTAAATTAATTTTCTTTAGGACCTATTGGGAATTCTTAGAAATCACAAAGGTATTTTAGTCTTTTTACACCCTCAGTGGCAATTTGGTATTTTTCCACTTAAGTGGGGGGCAAAGTTGACAATGCAACTTCACCCCCTTGTGATTAAAGGGACCGGTCCTCTTGGATGGACAAAGGGTCCATCTTCTCCAAAATTGCTAAGTCTCCATTCTCCATAGCCAAAGCTTGCTTCAAGGTTCAAGAGCCAAAAGTAAGCATTTTTATTCATCTTTTGGCTTAGGTTATTTTGATGATTATTGATCACTATGATCTCTTCTTCAATCCTATGGTTTTAGTTTCTTGGAAAACTCATTTTCATCTCTAAGAATCAAGAACAACCATTTCTAAAGTTGGTTGTTTTGATTGAGTGTTTTGAAGGAAGTTGAATGAAAGGTTGCCTTGATTACAAATCCAATCTTGGAATCAAGTTTGGAGCACTTTAAGGTGAGTGTGGGTTAATTTGTGATATTGTATGGTGTTGATAGGATGTAAGTATAAGATGTATGACTAAGCTTGAATCTAGGGTTTTCACTTATGTTTGATGTTGGTTGTGTATTTGTTACATGTTTTCAAGGGTTTAGGTATATAAGAAGGGATGATATGGATTGGTGTATGTTGATGGATTGGGGGACATGATCCCGAAGGGGAAAATTAGGTTTTTGGTTTGTGGTTGGGCGTGGCACTATTTCTGCCCAAAATTTCAGACCACGGTCGTGGCCTCCACCACGGCCTAGCCGTGGTTGTCTCTGGAAAGAATGGTTTCGTGTATGAATTCCAGACCATGGTCGTGGCCTCCACCACGGTCTGGTCGTGGTTGGCTCTGGAAAATGTTTTGTGTGTGCAACTCCAAACCACGGGTGTGGCCTCCACCACGGGCTGGCCGTGGTTGCCTCTGGAATTAGGGTTCTTGCTATGACACCAGACCACGGCCGTGGTTGTCTCTGTTTCCATCTCGTTGAGTTTCTAGTTTCATAAACCATGGCCGTGGTTGCCACCACACCTTGGTCGTGGTTGACTCTTTTTGTGTCCTTGTGGTGCATTTGTCTATTGCTTTAATACCTTATGTTATGTTTATGAATAAGGATGACTTAGTACAATGATGGGATGTGTAAACTAAGTGAGAGTGGTTGAAAGGATTGAGCATAATGCTTGTGTGGTTTAAAATTTGAGTTCATATACATGTGATGTTATTGTGATATTATGAATTGAGCATGATATGACTATGAGAACATTGCATTGGATAGTGAGATGGCCTAACCAGAAGGAATTAGTGCACAATATGTGAGAGATTACCTAACTGTACTGGGTTAGATGAAAGAATAAGCGGTGCATAATTAATTGCATTGCATTGCGAGATAGCCTAACCGGAAGGGGTTAGTGTACAATACGTGAGGGGTGCCTAGCCTACGGGGCTAGATGGAAAAGGAATGGCATAAAACATTGCATATGCATATCGCGAGGGCCTAACCGGAAGGGGTTAGTTCACAACAAGAGGAGTGGAGAAAGAAAAAGTGTGAAGAAAAGGTGTGAACATCATGTGCATTCATTCATTGCATATGTTGATTTGGAATTATTTGTTACATTGAATTGTGTTTATTCTTGCATTCTATTTACATGCATACTTTATATACAAGTTTTATTCACATTCACTGGGAAGTTGTTCTCACCCCCTCTCTCTCAGATTCGCAAGAACACCCCAGACCCTCTACGGGTTAAGTACAGAGGATTCTGTTGTTCATCACTTTTAGTGATAGAATGTATTATGATACTTGTATTTTGGTGGAGTTAAGCTCCGTGATGTAATTACAATATGATGTGTATTATATATTACTCTGATGTATTATGATAGGGAAACTGGTGAACTACTGTTGATGTTCTCAATTCTGTTAATATTTAAGTGTGCTCAGTCAGGATAGTGTCTAATATGCATTTGTATAATTTGCGTACTCTGATGATATTGTGAATGAGATCAGAGATCTCTTGTTTATGTTTGGTTATGTGTATATATATATATATATATATGTACTCTGGTTGGTTTGAAACGATTGATTGGAATCCGCTGTTCATTTTATGTCGTTTGGTAACGTACAAGAAACAAAGGAAACGCTGCCGAAATTTTCTATATAATAAAAAATATATATATATTCCACGAAAGACTTATGAGTTAGTAAATGACATAGCAAATAATAGGTGTTTCATGAGGCATCCCTGAATTGTAAAGGTTGCGGAGTAGGGTATCTCCAATGTAAAATTCTTGAACGTTGTAATCAAGATCCTCAATAGTGAAAGAAAATCTCATACCGTTGGTGTGAGGACTGGATGTAGATCACAGTGGTCGTGATCGAACCAGGATAAATCTCAGTTTGTAATTTTCACTAACCCTACTCTCTTTAATTTCAGTCTTGCATTGCATATTAGGGTTAACTTGAAATTAATTTGAATTGTTAGTGATTAAAGATTCATTATATCTTATGATAATACCATATATCCTCATCAAGAAAATTGTTTTTGAAAAGTTTGTGAAAATCCTTTGAATCCTATTCAGCCCCCTCTAGTATTCAATCCCTCATTAGAGGCCACTTGGGCTAACAAGTGGTACTAGAGCTTGTATCTTTAAGAAAAGCTTCATTGACTTTAAAGAGGATCCATGGCCTCTAATAGTTTTCATCAAACTGATGGGTCATACAATAAGGCCCCTGTTTTCAATGGTGAAGGATATTCGTATTGGAAAGAACGAATGAGAATCTTTATATGCTCTCAAGATCTAGATGATTGGAATATAATTAAAAATGGTCCTTTTGTTCCAACATGTATAATTGATGGAAAAATTGTAACAAAACCAAGGAATGAATGGAGTGATGATGAGAAAAAGAAAGTGCAACTAGATTCGAGAGGAAAGTGAAGTAAACAAGTGAAACACAAGAAGGGGGGTTGAATTGTGTTTCTTAACCTTTTTAGAAAACTTTTCGTTAAATAGAAAACCGTTAAGACAAAGGTTGAATTAATAAAACGCAATGGACGAAGAAAACTTCTTAGTCCAATTGGACGCTAAAAAGATTTTGTAATAAATCACTTTAAATGCAGTGAAAGAGTTCTAAGTTTTATCTTATAACCTTTGTTAAGAAAACAATGACAATCCCCAAATGTTAGTGAAAAAATAAAACACAAGAGGAGGGAAGAGAAGCTTACACCAGATGTTTATCCTGGTTCACTCTCACAATCCGAGAGCTACGTCCAGTCCCTTCAACTAGAAGGATTTTCCACTAATCTTTTATGAAGATTACAAGTATTGTCCACCTCTTCAGGTATACAAGTATTCTCAACCTCTTCAGGTTCTACGATCCAAGTATTCTTTTATACTCAGCCTCTTCAAGCGTAAACAACCAAGTTGAATAAAAAAAGATGTAGAAGTGCTTGAGTTTTTAACTCACTACGGGTGATGATAGAAAATAAATCTCAAGACTTGAACTCTTTAAAAGAGTAAGAGTACTAGGAAGAATGAAAGCTTTGATTTTTTTATACTTTTGATCACACAGATTGTTATCTTCTATTCTTTTCTTCTTCAAAGAATTTGTATATATAGGTGAGAGCATTTGGAGCAGTCCTCATAAGCTTCTTCGTCTAACGGAAACATTTATTACCGTTTTGAGCAGTATTAAATGCATAAGCTGATATCGTGTGGAGCTTCTCCTAAAAAGACACTTTGATTATCAGGATTGTCTAAGAAAATGATAGCTTAGTCCTGTCTTATCTGAGAGCGCAGAAAGTTCCTTATTTGCAGGTCTTTGTAGTTGTTAGGGATGTCAACTAAGCGACTCAGTTGACTTCTTTTGTAGTGTACGTTGTCTGAGTCCTTCTCAGCATTTAATGATGAACAATTTCTTCACGTTTGAATTTTGGCTTTTGGGCAAACGCTTTGAACCTGAGCTTTAGTAAAGAAAACTTTAGACGATCCAATATAATATTCTTTGAAAAACAATTCAAAAGGTATTGGACGAATACTCAGTTTCCTTTAGCTCAAGAAAGAATGGACGCACGTACTAGTAACTGTTTGTTAACACTTTATTTTCTTGTTAAAACAGTTTAGAAACAAGTTACGTGAGTCTTTTTTACTTATTCATTCTAAATTAAAACTTTTGTCATCTTCAAAACTTTATGGAGTATTAATTTTTTAAACAAATTTGTTCCAAACCTAATTTCACAAAGGTTCTTTGGTTCCAACAATCTCCCCCTTTTTGATGATGACAAAACTGTTTTAATTTTGATTAAATAAGATCTTTTTACTTGATAGAACGCTCCCCCTAAGAACGTGCATAAAAGCATAATGAACGCAAAAAGGATACAACAGAGTTTAGCTTTGAGTGAGTAACAAAGTTGTCAGAAAGCTTAGTTTTGAAAGCAGTTTATTTAGAAATATTACTTAAAGGATGGGAAAATGCTATTTTTAGAGCTGAGTAAGCACATCCTTTACCAAAGCAAAACAAGCATTAGAGCAAGAAAATAAGCAAGTTTAGATTTGTAGTGAATGTATTAGAGTAATAGAATTAATTGAAGTAACTCATAGTAAACATGGTTTAGAACAACATACACAATAGATTATCAGATATGCTCATATTATTTAATCAGAGATATTAACAAAGATATGAACAATTGAAACAATCAATCAAGAATTTTCCATTTTTCTCCCTTTTGTCATCAGACAAAAAGTGAAGAAAAACATCATTGTCAGAAAAGAAAAAAATTTGAGAAAAAAAATTTTTAAAGAAGAAAAAAAATTTTAGAAGGAGGAAGGAGAAGGAAGAGGCCCTTGTTGAAAGAGAGACTTAAGAATGTCTTCAACTCTCTTGAAAAGATGATCCATTTGAGTGGTCACATAAGCTTGAACTTTGTGTGTCAACAGTGGGAGGGCTTCCAACAGAGGTCTCCATAATCATTAACTCAGTTGAGGGGCAGGAGGAGTAACCGAGATAGGAGCAACATTAGAGACTATTGGTGCTGGGTCTTCTGCTACCGTAAGCACTTCAACTGAGTCCACTTCGTCTTCAGACAACCTTAAGTCCAAATTCCAAGGGATTGGATCTCTTTGATAACCGAAAATTTTATCCCAAGGATATGGTCTACCTAAGTTGTCAGGAGGAGATCCTGAGACGTAGCTCTGAGAAGAAAAGATTGTGGACGCAGGTGTTCTCAGCGGTAATCCAAAGATATCGTCCACCATGTAGATTAGACGAAAACACTTGAAGCTCTGTCCTGGCATAGTAACTATCTCTTCCTTCTTTTCATCGCTTAGCCCTGAAGTGGAAGCTTGTTGTTCACAATCCCAAATGTGCTTTTCCTAGAAAGTCTTTGCATCCTTCTCCTCTGCCTCTCCTTTCTCCGAGATTTGCCAAAGGAATCCCAAGTCTACCTCAGGTGATTTTTGAATTCCAAAAGTAGGTTTGAAGTAGAACGGTGTTGGCAAAGTAGATTGGCTTCTGTACTTCTTCAAATCCTTGTTCTTGTTCAAATCTACCATTGGCAGTCTTGGACATATTCTATTAGGCAGAATCTTGATGGCTGTTGCAGGAGTGATACGTATGGATGGGGGTACATATCGCAGATTCTTCAACAGGAGACTTCCTTTGATGACACTAACAAAAATTGTGTCAAAAGAACTTGCAAACTGATCCATTTCTTCCAAGGATACGGGTTTGAAGGTGAGTTGGCTTGGAAAGATATGGACCCTTGTGTTGATCCCATCACAGCATCTAGATCTTCTTGCCGTTAGCGAGAGAGATGAGTCATTTGATTCCCATGTGGGAATTATGTAGGGGGTGACTCCCATAGAGAAATTTTTTTGGATAAGGGTGGTTGAGGTGAAGTGTCTTGAAATTGAAGGTGAAGGAGGTTTGTATGGTAAGACTTGTGTTTGTGAGGAGGGTTCAGTGTTTGATGGAGAGGGAGCTATTTGAGAGTTTGGTGATGAAATTGAAGGTTCAGTGTGAGAAGAAAGTAAAGGTGGTGAAGGAATGGGGGAAGGAGTGTGTTCCTCAGGAATGGACGCAGGTGTGGTAGTGGGTTTTCTCTTGATAGGTAACTTGGTCCTCGTTCCATTGGGAATAGTTATTTTGGACACAACCTTTATCCTTTTCGCGATGGGTTGGTCATTGTCAGAGTCATCGTCCATTATTAGTCTTCTCTTCGGAGGAGCTTGAGTGGACGTTAACCTCTTCTTTGGACTTTCTTCCTTTGTAGCTTTTATTGAGTCTTTTTGCTTAAGGAAATCTTGGACGCTCTAAAGCTTCATGCTCATCAGATTACTTCGTCCAAAGATTTGCTGCACTTAGACTCGTCCAAAAATCCTCTTCCTCTCCTCAAAATCTTTAGTCTCATGGGGACTAAAGACACCTTGATCCTTGAAGATCTTGGTTAGGAGGACATCGCAGGAGATGGTAGTCTTCTTCCCTTTCCCTTGGACACTTCTCTTGAAGTTCTTGAATAGCAAAGAAGGGAGGTTAATTTGTTGACAGAGCATTAGATGACATAAGCAGAAGGCATGAACAGTAGACACAGAGTCTTTGGACCCTGCCTTGTGGAGTGTAGCCTTGTTTAGCAGCTGATGCAGTACCCTTGCTTTGTCGTGCATCTTTGATGCAGTTATTTTCCTGGTGGATGACTCCTTCAGCAAGGTGTCAAGAACAACATCCATTCCACCAAAAGCTTTATCCCAGTCTGAGGTGATGGTGGCTCCTTCCAACCAACATTGTGTAGCATTGGAGATGGTTACTTCTGAGACTACCACTTGTTTTCCTAGAACTTCTCCTCTGACTTCACTTGCAGACACAGAGGCATTTTTCCAGAAATTCTTCACCAGTTCAGGATAAACTTCCACTGGTTCTCTGAAGTAGCTCTCCCAGCCAGCACCTTGAAGACTATCGTGGATGTCGACCCCACACTCTGCTAGAACAGAGGCTTGAAATAAATATTCCACTGATACCTCAGCTTCTTCAACTTTAAGAGTCTTTACTCCGGCCATTTCTTAGAGTTTTGTGAAAGGAATTTTAGGGATTTAGAGAAGAATGGGATCTATTGAAGATTTTTCAGCAAAGGGTTTTTCTAAAACTTGATAGCGTAAAAATTTGATCTTGAAAAGAGATGAGATATTTATAAAAGAGCAAGGCTTAAACTGAAAGGTTTCTGGAAAAAGAGAACGAATTGATTTTCAAATAATAAATGTGTATTAAAAGTAACTGTCACGTCCGCAGTAAAAAGTAACTTCTGTGACCTTTCGTAAACTGACTCAGCGTGGGAAATTTGAAAAGATTCAAATGAGACAAAAGGAATTTTAAATTAAATGCAAAAGATATATATTTATTTACTTATCAGGAAATTCACCACATATATTAACAAGTACAAACCATATTGGACGCAGATTATCAATGGACGCATAGATGTCAATTCTTTACAAAATGCATACTTAAATGCTTTCTAATAAAATTAAATCTTTCCTCAGAGAGGGGTTTTGTAAAAATATCAGCCCATTGATGATCTGTGTCCACAAATTGAATATCAAACACACCTTTTTGGATATAATCTCTTATAAAGTGATGTTTAATTTCAATGTGTTTTGCTCTTGAATGTAAAATGGGATTCTTTGATAAGTTAATTGCAGCAGTATTATCACAGAGTAAAGGAATCTTACTTTCAAAGATGTTGTAATCTTCCAATTGATGTTTGATCCAAAGTAATTGAGAGCAGCAACTGGACGCAGAAATATATTCAGCTTCGGCTATTGAAAGAGCAATCGTGCTTTGTCTTTTGCTGGACCATGATACTAGGTTTCCTCCAATGAAGTGACATCCTCCACTAGTACTTTTTCTTTCAATTCTATCTCCAGCATAGTCAGCATCACAAAAACCAACTAATCTGTACTCATAAGATTTCTTAAATAACAAACCCAGATTAGTAGTTCCTTTCAAGTATCTGAATATTCTTTTAACCGCAATTAGATGTGACTCTCTAGGATCAGATTGAAAACGTGCACAGAGACACACACTAAACATTATTATCTGGTCTGGACGCAATGAGATATAAGAGTGATCCAATCATACCTCAGTATACCTTTTCGTCCACTTTTTGATCTTTATCGTCCAATCTTAGTGTGGACGATGGATGCATGGGTGTACTCATAGTTTTGCAATCGTCTAATTTGAACTTTTTCAAGAGTTCATTTGCGCAGTTTGTCTGATAAATGTAGATTCCGTCCAATGTTTGCTTTACTTGCAAGCCCAGGAAAATTTTTAATTCTCCCATTAAACTCATTTCGAATTTCTTCTGCATCAATTTGGAAAATTCCTTGCAAAGAGATTTATCAGTAGCTCCAAAAATAATATCATCTACATAAATTTGGACTATGATAAAATGTGAGTTTTTGACTTTACGGAAGAGAGTAGTATCAACTTTTCCTCTAGAAAATCCATTTTCCATTATAAAAGTGCTTAATCTTTTATACCATGCTCGAGGAGATTGTTTTAATCCATATAGAGCCTTTTTTAGTTTGTAAACATGCTCTGGTTGGTTTTGATCCTCGAAACCAGGTGGTTGTTTGACATAAACTTCTTCATTGATTATGCCATTTAGAAAAGCACTCTTTACATCCATTTGATAAAGTCTCATGCTGTGATGAGCAGCAAATGAAAGTAAGATGCGTATGGCTTCTAGTCTAGCTACAGGGGCAAAGGTTTCAGTGAAATCAATACCTTCTTGTTGCGAGTACCCTTGAGCAACTAACCTTGCTTTATTTCTCATAACTTTGCCATCTTCGTCCAATTTATTTCTGAATACCCATTTTGTGCTGATGATGGTCTTTTCTTTAGGCTTTTGAACCTGCGTCCAAACGTCATTTCTTGTAAATTGATTTAACTCTTCTTGCATAGCTAATATCCACCCTTCGTCCAAAAGAGCTTCTTCAATTTTCATTGGTTCCATTTCTGAGATGAAGGCTACATCAGAGTATTCTCTAAAGGTAGATCTTGTACGTACTTTATCTTCTGGATTACCATTGATTTGGTCTTCTGGATGATATGTTTTGAAGTGCCAATTTCTTTGAACTTCATTTCTTGTTGTGTTTTCTTCTCTTCTGTCATCGTCCAGAACTTCTTTGTTTGTTGATGATGTTCCTTCTCCTTTGTCATTGAGGTTTAATTCTGCAAAAGACTTATCTAGCTCTGATAAATCTTTATCAGGCTGTTTGTCATTAAATTTAACATGGATAGATTCTTCAACAGCTAAAGAGCGAGAGTTGTACACTAAATGCTTTTGAAGTTTCAGAGTATCCTAAGAAAATACCACAGTCAACTTTAGCATCAAACTTTCCTAAAGAATCTTTGGTATTTAGAATGAAGCATTGATATCCAAAAGAGTGAAAATAAGAAATGTTGGGTTTTCGTCCTTTCCACAATTCATAAGGAGTCTTATTTAATAAGGGTCTAATATGTATTATGTTTTGAATATAATACGCAGTGTTAACAGCTTCAGCCCAGAAGTGTTTGGAGGTTGAGTTGTCATTGAGCATTGTTCTGGCCATCTCTTGAAGAGATCTATTTTTTCTTTCTACTACACGATTTTGCTGTGGTGTTCTTGGGACAGAGAAGTTGTGAAGGATACCACTTTCTTCACAGAACAATTGAAAGCTTTCATTCTCAAATTCTCCTCCATGATCACTACGGATTGAGTTGATACACATGCCTTTTTCATTTTGAAATCTTTTACAGAATATAGAAAAGACTCTAAAGGACTCATCCTTGTGAGCTAGGAATATAACCCATGTCCATCTAGTATAGTCATCTACTATGACAAGTCCATATTTCTTCTCATTTAATGAGGCAGTTCTCGTTGGACCAAATAGATCAAGATGTAGCAGTTCTAGTGGTCTAGAGGTGGAAACAACATTTTTGGACTCAAAAGAGTTTTTGATTTGTTTCCCTTTTGACATGCTTCGCATAGAACATCCGATTTGTACACAAGTTTTGGTAGTCCTCTTACGAGGTTATGCTTATTTAGCTTTGAGATTAACCTCAAGCTTGCATGACCAAGCTTTTTGTGCCATATCCATTGTTCTCCTTTATGGATACTAGACATGATACATTCTGATCTGAGAGATCTTCTAAATCAATCTTGTAAAGATTGTTTTTCCTTTTGGCAGTGAAGAGTATGGATCTGTCAGAGTTTTTAACTATATATTCTTCATGGCTGAATGAAACATTTGATCCACTATCACATAATTGACTTATACTAAGTAGATTATGTTTTAACCCTTCAACCAGAAGTACATTATCAATAGAGGGAAAATGATGCTTACCAATCTTACCTATTCCAACTATTTTACCCTTCTGGTTTCCACCAAAGGTGACGAAGCCACCTGCTTTAAGTTTGAGGTCTTGGAACATAGACTTTTCTCCCGTCATGTGCCGTGAGCAACCACTGTCTAGGTAACCATGACAGGTGTCTTTTTCTTGTTGCTAAGCACATCTGCAAGAGGGATTATCAAATCCTTGGGTACCCATATCTATTTGGGTCCTTTCATGTTAGTTTTTGGAGATCCATAATGTCTTGATCTTTTATTGTATAAATACTTTGATGTAAGATGATTATCCTTTTTATGAAAATTTGCAACGGATTTCGCAGGAATGGGTACTTTTTTGAATAATATTTTCTCAGTGTTTTGATACCCTAATCCTTTATCTCTGATTGAAGTTTATTAACCTCATCAGTTATATTAGACTCAGAGGATGTTTTTAAAAGTGAGTTTTCAGTTTTTAGTTTTTCACAAAGGATTTCAAGCTCTTGTTTTTCTGAAAATGCTTTTTCGTAATCCTTAAATAATTTTGAAAATTTTCTTTTGAGTGATTTGTATTCAACAGCTAAGATAGATGAGTTGTTTAGCAATTCATCAAAAGCTTCTTGAAGATTAAGGTCAGAGTTTGTTACCTCATCTTATTTCTCTTTAGAGAATGTGCTTGCCATGAGGCATAGGTTGGCTTCTTCTTCTACTTCTTCTTCATAATCAGTAGACGAGAGGTCAAGGTCTTCCCATGTGACCATTAATCCTCTTTTCTTCTTTGAAAAGAATTTCTTTTTCTCCTTCTCCTTGTTTAGAGAAGGGCATTCAGCTTTGATGCGTCCAGGCTTCTTGCACTCATAACATATGATTAGACTTTTATCTTTTGTCTCAATCCTGTCCTTTGGAAGTCTACGTCCAAAGTATTTTCTCCGCATGCCTCCTTTCTTTTCCACATAGCTTGTATTTTTCTGGAGATGAAAGATAATTCGTCGTTGTCTAAGACATCTGCTCCAGATGATTCAGTTTCATCTGAAGATTCTCCAGCTTTAAGTGCTTTGGACGCACTTCCTTGGTCAGCTTTAAGGGCAATTTGTTGAAACCAAAATCTTATAAAAATGTTTAAGTACTAAATTCTTAAAAGCTATAGCTTTCCCTGTTTAAGTTTTGAGGATAACAAAAATATTTATTTAGTTTGAACAAGTAAGTGTTTCGACAATAGTATTAACAAATCGCTACTTGTATGTGCGCTCATTCTGCTCTATGCTTAAAGATAACTCTTTGTGCGTCCAATAAATGTCTTGTATACTTTTACTATTGGTGCGTCCAATATTTGTATGCATATACTGTTACTATTTTTATTGGTTCGTCCAATACGATCTGTCTGCCAAAGCTCGGACTCAATTCACTCTGTCAAAGCTCAAGCTCTCGTCCAAGTGAAATTTCAAAAATGAAGAACTGTTCCTCATTAAATGCTAGAAAAGAACTCTGACAGTTCACGGCGACAGAAGAAGTCAACTAAGCCGCTTTTGCTGACATTGTCTAACAACTACAAAGATCTGCAAATAAGAAACCGTCTGCAATCTTAGACAAATCAGGACTTTGTTTTCACTGATTGGAATTCTCAGAGAATAAAAGTCACCGTCAGAAGAAGTTCAGCACTTTTCCAGTAGATGCATTTAATGCTACTCAGAACGGTAATAAATGTTTCCGTTGGATGATCTAGCCCATGAAGTCTGCTCATTTTGTTCTTACTTATAAAGAGAAGAAGCAGCACTTGAAAAAAAAAGGAGAGATCTTTGCCAAAAGCATCTTACAAAGTCTAAAAAGCTTTATCTCTTCTTGGATTTCCATTTACGTGTAAAAAGAAAAAGCCTTGAGATTTCTATTGTCTATTCTCATTTGTCAGTGAGTTTCAAACTCAAGCTTTCATCTACTTTCACTTATTCATCTTAGCATTGTAAGCCTGAAGAGGCTGTGTGTAAAAAAATACTTGTGTGATTGAACCTGAAGAGGTTGAAAATACTTGTAATCTCGAAAAAGATTAGTTGGAAAATCCTTCTGGTTGAAGGGACTGGACGTAGCTCTTGGTTGATAAGAGTGAACCAGGATAAATCTCATGTGTAAGCTTCTCTTCTCTTCTAGTGTTTTTATTATATTCACTAACCTCTGGGGTTTACTATTGTGTTTATTAACAAAGATTTTTTATTTGGTTTTAGAACGTGTTAACGGTTTTCTTAAAAGTCTTTTCAAAATCCTTAGAGTCCAATAGGACTGAGCCGTGTTGGTTCTAAGCTCTTTACTTGTCAAACTTTATCCTTCGCTGTGTTCAATCTTCTGTTAGAAAGGAAAATCTTTTATTAATCTCAAAAAGGGTTAAGAAACACAATTCAACCCCCCTTCTTGTGTTTCACTTGGTTATTTCAATTGGTATCAGAGCTCAGCCTCTTGGGTTGAGCATCTAACAAAGGCAGAGGAAAAAGATCCAAGTACACCCTTTAATGGAGAACGAAGGACAAGCGGTGAGCAGAGACCACCTCTATTCAATGGAAACGACTATGATTCTTTGGAAGAAGAGAATGATTGCCTTTTTTGATGCCCAAAATATGGACATCGGGACCTAGTTCAAAATGGATATCAAACACCCACCAACGCAGAAGGACAGGATCTCCCTCGACCACAATGGGTGAAGGACAACGAACCGGACATCGCCTTAACTCAAAAGCCAAACATTATCTTATGTGTGCCATCACCAGATCGAGCATGATAAAGTTCATACCGTGAAACGACTAAAGAGATATGGGATACTACGGCCTTAGCACATGAAGGCTCATCTCAAGTCAAAGAATCAAAGATAAGCATCTTTGGTTCACCAAAGATGAGCTCTTCAAAATGGGAGAGCATGAAAACATTGATCAAATGTTTGGACGATTCCAAACAATAATCAATGGCTTGAGATCTCTGGGGAAAGAACTATGATAATCAAGATCATATCGAGAAAAATCCTAAGAAGTCTTTCCGCACGGTGGAGACCTAAAGTTACTGCCATACAGGAAGCAAAGAATCTAGCTTCTCTTACCATGGAGGAACTCTTGGGTTCTCTTAAAGTTCATGAGCTGGAACTTCAAGAAGAGGAAAGCTCAAGAAAAGGGAAATCAATTGCCCTTAAAGCTCACAAAGGCAGTGCGTCCAAAGCACTTAAAGCTGAAAAATCATTAGACGAGGCCGAGTCATCTGAAGATGATATATCTGATAATGACGAGTTATCTTTCATCTCTAGAAAGATACAAGCAATGTGGAAAAAGAAAGGAGGTATGCGGAGAAAGCACTTTGGACGAAGGTCACCAAAGGACAGAACAGAAATAAAAGACAAGAGTCCAATCATATGCTATGAATGCAAGAAGCCCGGACACATTAAAGCGGAATGCCCTTCACTAAACAAGGAGAAAGAGAAAAGGAAATTATTTCCAAAGAAGAAAAGAGGATTAATGGCCACCTGGGAAGATCTTGATCTTTCAACTACTGATGATGAAGAAGAAGCAGAAGAAGAAGCAAATCTATGTCTCATGGCTAACACCTTGTCAGAAGAAGAAGATGAGGTAACAAACTGTGATCTTTATCTTCAGAATGCATTTGATGAGTTGTTAAATAATTCATCTATTTTAGCGGTTGAATATAAATCCTTGAAAAGAAAGTTTTCAAAATTAACCAGAGAATATGGAAAAATGTTTTCAGAAAAACAAGAACTTGAAATTTATTGTAAAAAATTAAAAACTGAAAATGCTCTTTTGAAAACATCTTCTGAGTCCAACACTTCAGATGAAGTTGATAAACTTCATAAAGAGGTAAAAGAGTTAACTGAGGACCTCAGTAAATTTGGAAAAAGCACCAACAACCTAAACATTTTACTCAAATATTTCAGAGACCCTCGTGACAAATCTGGATTGGGATATCAAGATACTGATAAACAGCTTTTTCAAAAAACTACTACTCAACCTAAATCTTTTAAGAATGTTTGTAAAAAGAATGTTTACCCTTCCTCAATAGATCTCTTTAATAAAAGGTCAAAATATTATGGATCTCCAAGAGCTAACCAAAAAGGACCCAAAAAGATATGGGTACCTAAGGATATGATAATTCCTCTTGCAGATGTGCTTAGCAACAAGAATAAGACACCTGTCATGGTACCTGGACAGTGGTTGCTCACGGCACATGACGGGAGAAAGGTCTATGTTCCAAGACATCAAAACTAATTCAGGAGGCTTCGTCACGTTTGGAGGAAACCAGAAAGGTAAAATAGTTGGGATAGGTAAGATTGGTAAGCATCCTTTTCCCTCTATCGATAATGTTCTACTAGTTGAAGGATTGAAACATAATCTGCTTAGCATTAGTCAATTATGTGACAGTGGATCTAATGTTTCATTCAATCAAGGAGAATGTATAGTTAAAAACTCTGACGGATCCATACTCTTCACTGCTAAAAGGAAAAACAATCTTTATAAAATTGACTTGGAAGATCTTTCAGATCAAAATGTATCATGTCTAGTTTCCATAAAAGAGAACAGTGGATATGGCACAAGAAGCTTGGTCATGCAAGTTTGAGATTAATCTCTAAACTAAATAAGCATAACCTCGTAAGTTTGAGATTAACTATACATTCAATCAAGGAGAATGTATAGTTAAAAACTCTGACGGATCCATACTCTTCACTGCTAAAAGGAAAAACAATCTTTATGAAATTGACTTGGAAGATCTTTCAGATCAAAATGTATCATGTCTAGTTTCCATAAAAGGAGAACAGTGGATATGGCACAAGAAGCTTGGTCATGCAAGTTTGAGATTAATCTCTAAACTAAATAAGCATAACCTCGTAAGAGGACTACCAAAGCTTGTGTACAAATCAGATGTTCTTTGTGAAGCATGTCAAAAGGGGAAACAAATCAAAAATTCTTTTGAATCCAAAAACATCGTTTCCACCTCAAGACCACTAGAATTGTTACATCTTGATCTATTTGGTCCTACAAGAACTTCTTCACTAAATGGAAAGAAATATGGATTGGTCATAGTAGATGACTATACTAGATGGACATGGGTTATGTTTCTAACTCACAAGGATGAGTCTTTCAAAGTCTTTTCTATTTTCTGTAAAAGAATTCAAAATGAAAAAGGCATGTGTATCAACTCAATCCGAAGTGATCATGGAGGAGAATTTGAGAATGAGAGCTTCCAATTGTTCTGTGAAGAAAACGGTATTCATCACAAGGTAGAAAGAAAAAATAGATCTCTTCAAGAGATGGCTAGAACAATGCTCAATGACAACTCAATCTCCAAACACTTCTGGGCTGAAGCTGTTAACACTGCGTGTTATATTCAAAACAGAATATATATTAGACCTCTTTTAAACAAGACTCCGTATGAATTGTGGAAAGGACGAAAACCCAACATCTCTTACTTTCATTCTTTTGGCTGTCAATGCTTTATCTTGAATACTAAGGATTCTTTAGGAAAGTTTGATGCTAAAGTTGACTCTGGTATTTTCCTAGGATACTCAGAAACATCTAAAGCATATAGAGTATATAACTCTCGCTCTCTAACTATTGAAGAATCTGTTCATGTTAAATTCAATGACAAAAAGCCTGACAATGACTTGTCAGAGCTAGATGAGTCCTTTGCAGAGTTAAACTTAAAAGACAAAGGAGAAAGATCAGCAACCCAAAACAAAGAAGCATTGGACGATGAAAGAAAAGAAGAAACAACTGATGGTCAAAGAAGTTGGCACTTCAAAACTTATCATCCAGAACACCAAATCATTAGTAATCCAGATGATAAAGTGCGTACAAGATCTACCTTCAGAGAATACTCAAATGTTGCCTTCATCTCTGAAATGGAGCCAAGAAAAATAGAAGAAGCACTACAGGATGAAGGATGGATCTTAGCCATGCAAGAAGAGCTAAATCAATTTAAAAGAAATGATGTTTGGACGCTGGTTCAAAAGCCTAAAGACAAGTCCATCATCGGCACAAAATGGATATTCAAAAACAAATTGGACGAAGATGGTAAGGTTGTGAGAAACAAAGCAAGGTTGGTAGCCCAAGGTTACTCACAACAAGAAGGTATTGATTTCACTAAAACTTTTGCTCCTGTAGCTAGACTAGAAGTCATACGCATCTTACTTTCATTTGCTGCTCATCATAGCATGAGACTATATCAAATGGACGTAAAAAGTGCATTTCTAAATGGTATAATCAATGAAGAAGTTTTCGTTAAACAACCACCTGGTTTCGAGGATGAAAATTTCCCTGAGCATGTTTTCAAATTGAAAAAGGCCTTGTACGGTTTAAAACAAGCTCCTCGAGCCTGGTATGAAAGGTTGAGCACCTTTTTAATAGAAAGCGGTTTTTCTAGGGGAAAAGTTGACACTACTCTTTTTCGAAAAGACAAAAACTCGAAATTCATTTTAGTTCAAATTTATGTTGATGATATTATCTTTGGAGCTACTGATGAATCTCTTTGCAAGGATTTCTCCAAACTGATGCAGAAGGAGTTCGAGATGAGTTTAATGGGAGAATTAAAATTCTTTCTGGGTTTGCAAGTGAAGCAAAGATTGGCCGATATCTACATTCATCAAACAAAATACACAAATGAACTTCTGAAGAAATTCAAATTGGACGATTGCAAAACAATGAGCACACCAATGCATCCGTCGTCCACACTAAGATTGGACGATAAGGATAAAAAGGTGGACGAAAAGGTATACAGAGGTATAATCGGATCACTCTTATATCTCACTGCTTCCAGACCTGATATAATGTTTAGTGTGTGTCTTTATGCACGTTTTCAATCTGATCCTAGAGAGTCACACTTAATTGCTGTAAAAAGAATTTTCAGATACTTGAAAGGAACTACTAATCTGGGTTTAGTATTTAAGAAATCTCATGAGTACAGATTAGTTGGTTTTTGTGATGCTGACTATGCTGGAGATAGAATCGAAAGGAAAAGTACAAGTGGAGGATGTCACTTCATTGGAGGAAATCTAGTATCATGGTCCAAAGAAGAGACAAAGCACAATTGCTCTATCAGCGGTGAATTTGAATATATTTCTGCGTCCAATTGTTGCTCTCAACTACTCTGGATCAAACATCAATTAGAAGACTACAACATCTTTGAAAGTAAGATTCCTTTACTATGTGATAATATCTGCAATTAACTTATCAAAAATCCTATACTACACTCAAGGGCAAAACACATTGAAATCAAACATCACTTTATAAGAGACTATATTCGTAAAGGTGTGTTTGATATTCAATATGTGGATACAGATCATCAATGGACAGATATTTTCACAAAACCCCTCTCAGAGGATAGATTCACTCTTATTCGAAAATATCTAAGTATGCATTTTGTAAAGAATTAATATTTCTTGCGTCCATTGAAGATCTGCGTCCAAAATGCTTTGTACTTGATAAATGGTGTGGTAAATTTCTTGATAAAACATAAATCATTTGCATTTATCTTGTTTGAAACTTTTCAAATTTTCCACGCTGAGTCAGTTTTTGAAAGGTCACGAAAGTAACTTTTTACTGCGGACGTGACAGTTGCTTTTAATACACATTTAATGTGTTTGTTTTTTTTTAAAGGGAAAAACGATTCGTTTTCTCTCAAGAAACCTTTCAGTGTAAAAACCTACCTTCTTCTATAAATATTTTCTTTCTTTACAAGATCAAATTTTTACGCCTTCAAGTCTTGAAAGAAAACTTTTGCAAAAAAAGAACCTTAGCAAATTTCTCTCTCTCTTTCAAATTTCCTTAACCCTAAGAAATGGCCAGAGGAAAGACCCTTGATGTTGAAAGAGCCGAGGTATCGGTTGAATACTCGTTCCAAACTTCAATTTTAGCAGAATGTGGAATAGATATCACAGAATGTCTCGTCGGTGCTGGTTGGGATAGTTACTTCAGAGAACCGGTGGAGGTTTATCCGAAATTGGTGAAAATGTTCTGGAAAGACGCATCCGTGTCTGCGACAGAGGTCAAAGGGAGTGTTTTGGGAAAACCCGTTGTGGTTTCAGAGGTAACCATCTCCAACGCCACCCAATGTTGGTTGGAAGGAGCCACCATCACTCCAGACTGGGAAAAAGCTTTTGGTGGAACTGATGCTATTCTTGACACCTTACTAAAAGAGTCATCCACGGGGAAGATAACTGCATCCAAGATGAATGACAAGGCAAGAGTATTACATCAACTTCTGAACAAGGCGGTACTCCACAAGGCAGGGTCCAAAGACTCAGTCTCTACTGATTCATTCATGCCTTACACTGTGTCATACGAAGCTATGTCAACAGAGTCAATCTCCTTCTCTGCTTTTTAAGAACTTCAAGAGAAGTGTACAAGGAAAAGGGAAGAAGACCACCATCTCCTATGGTGTTCTCTTAACCAAGATCTTCAGAGATCAAGGTATCTTTAGTCCCCATGAGACTAAAGATGTTGAAGAGAAGAAGATGATCTTTGGACGGATCCAAGAGCAACAAATCTTTGGACGAAGCAATCTTCTAAGGATGAAACTTCAAAGCGTCCAAGATTTTCTGGACCAGAAAGAGCCTCTAATTCCTTCAAAGGCTGAGTGTCCAAAGAAGAAATCACCATCCGTCCAAGCCATTCCCAAGCGGAGACTCATAATGGACGATGACTCTGAAGATGACCAACCCATCGCTAAAAGGATGAAGGTTGCATCCATTGCGAGCATCCCAAAAGGAACCCGGACGAAGCTACCCATCACAAGGAAACCCTCTTCCAAGCTTGCGTCCATTCCTAAGGAACCTCTTCCTACCATTCCCTCTTCCTCCATTTTACCCTCTTCTCAACCAAAACCACAAACCTCCTTCCCAACCTCTCAAATAACTTTCTCTCCCTTAAACACTGAACCTTTTTCTTCTCAAACTCACATCATACCTTTCCAATCTCCTTCACCTTCACCCTCTCAAAAGACCTTCTACAACTCCTCCTACCTTAACCTTTTCTCTGTGGGGGTTTCTCCCCACCTTATCCCTCTTTGGGAATCCAAGGACTCTTCTCTCTCACTCACAGCAAGACGCTCCCGGTGCTGTGATGGTTGCTCAACAAAAGTTCACATCTTCCCTAGTGACCTCTCCTTCAAACCTGTCACCCTGGAAGAAATGGGACAGTTTGCGAGTCCTTATGACACCATCCTTGTCAGTGTCATTAAGGGGAGTCTTCTATTGAAGGATTTGAGATTTGTACCCCCTTCACTGATCATCTCCTCTACAACTGCCATCAAGATTCAGCCGGATCGGGTTTGTCCAAGGTTGCCAATGGTGGATTTAAATAAAAACAAAGACTTGAAAAAGTACAGAAGCCAAGCCACCTTTCCCAAGCCCATCCTCTTTAAGCCAAATTTTGGGAGCTTACGTTCCCCTGATGTTGATGTTGAATTCTTGTGGCAAGTTTCGAATAAAGGAGAAGCTGAGGAGAACGAGGCTAAGACCTTCTGGGAAAAACACATTTGGGAGTGTGAGCAACAAGCGACTTCTTCAGGTCTAAGCGATGAAGATAAGGAAGATACTATAACTGTGCCTGGTCAGAGCTTCCAGTGTTTTCGTCCTATCTTTATGGTAGATGATCTTCTTGGACTGCCTCTGAACTCGCCATTGCCAACAATCTTCTCTTGTCTAAGCTATGTCTCTGGACCTCCGTCTGACTACTTAGGCAGGCCTTATCCCTGGGATCAAATGTTTGGATACCGGAGAACTTCTCTTCCTTGGGATGTTGACCTTCCTCTGTCTGAAGACGAGGTTGAATCTGTTGTGCAGCAAATGGATGTGACTCCTCCTGCTTCCACCACTGAGTTAGCTATTGTGGAACCACAACCTTCTGCTGACATTCTCACCCAAGTGCCCCCAGCTTTTCAGGCCTACGTGAATAATCAGATGGATTTAATGTACAAGAGAGTTGAAGACCTCCTCAAATCTCTTTTTCAACAAGGGCCACCTCCTCCTCCTCCACCTTCTTCCTCTTGATTCTTCCTTTCAGCCAAATTTTTTTTGACAATGATGTCTTTCTTTCTTTTTGTCTGATGACAAAGGGGGAGAATAATGGGAATTTGACTTGTTACAAACAGATTTGTTTAATAATTTATACTGATTCAATGAAACTATGAATTTTTTTTCTTTTTCATCTGGTTGTTTCATTATCCTTGTCTCGTTTATTCTGTTGCCCTTATATAAATGCTTTAATTGAAATTGTGAATACTCTACTAATGCACTGTGTTGCTGTGAAGGATCTGCTCTAATTTTTAGCATGGTTTATTTCCTTTCAAAAGGTATTGTCTCTGTTAAACACTTTTCTCAAGTACTAAACTTCAATACCAAGATAATGTTACTTGCTCTTGAAACTTGTTTCGTAAAAATAAATTTCGTGTACTACGTCCAATCGACTCTGCGTCCAACGGACTTTGAGTCCATCTCTTTGAAATGTTTTTCTTAGGGGGAGCAATTTTGTTTTAAAAAATCTGTGTTTAATCAAATTAATAGTTTTTGTCATCATCAAAAAGGGGGAGATTGTTGAAACCAAAATCTTATAAAAACGTTTAAGTACTAAATTCTTAAAAGCTATAGCTTTCCCTGTTTAAGTTTTGAGGATAACAAAAATATTTATTTAGTTTGAACAAGTAAGTGTTTCGACAATAGTATTAACAAATCGCTACTTGTATGTGCGCTCATTCTGCTCTATGCTTAAAGATAACTCTTTGTGCGTCCAATATGCTATAACTCTTTGTGCGTCCAATAAATGTCTTGTATACTTTTACTATTGGTGCGTCCAATATTTGTATGCATATACTGTTACTATTTTTATTGGTTCGTCCAATACGATCTGTCTGCCAAAGCTCGGACTCAATTCACTCTGTCAAAGCTCAAGCTCTCGTCCAAGTGAAATTTCAAAAATGAAGAACTGTTCCTCATTAAATGCTAGAAAAGAACTCTGACAGTTCACGGCGACAGAAGAAGTCAACTAAGCCGCTTTTGCTGACATTGTCTAACAACTACAAAGATCTGCAAATAAGAAACCGTCTGCAATCTTAGACAAATCAGGACTTTGTTTTCACTGATTGGAATTCTCAGAGAATAAAAGTCACCGTCAGAAGAAGTTCAGCACTTTTCCAGTAGATGCATTTAATGCTACTCAGAACGGTAATAAATGTTTCCGTTGGACGATCTAGCCCATGAAGTCTGCTCATTTTGTTCTTACTTATAAAGAGAAGAAGCAGCACTTGAAAAAAAAAAGGAGAGATCTTTGCCAAAAGCATCTTACAAAGTCTAAAAAGCTTTATCTCTTCTTGGATTTCCATTTACGTGTAAAAAGAAAAAGCCTTGAGATTTCTATTGTCTATTCTCATTTGTCAGTGAGTTTCAAACTCAAGCTTTCATCTACTTTCACTTATTCATCTTAGCATTGTAAGCCTGAAGAGGCTGTGTGTAAAAGAATACTTGTGTGATTGAACCTGAAGAGGTTGAAAATACTTGTTACCTGAAAAGGTGTATAATACTTGTAATCTCGAAAAAGATTAGTTGGAAAATCCTTCTGGTTGAAGGGACTGGACGTAACTCTTGGTTGATAAGAGTGAACCAGGATAAATCTCGTGTGTAAACTTCTCTTCTCTTCTAGTGTTTTTATTATATTCACTAACCTCTGGGGTTTACTATTGTGTTTATTAACAAAGATCTTTTATTTGGTTTTAGAACGTGTTAACGGTTTTCTTAAAAGTCTTTTCAAAATCCTTAGAGTCCAATAGGACTGAGCCGTGTTGGTTCTAAGCTCTTTGCTTGTCAAACTTTATCCTTCGCTGTGTTCTATTTTCTGTTGAAAAGGAAAATTTTTATTAATCTCAAAAAAGGGTTAAGAAACACAATTCAACCCCCCTTATTGTGTTTCACTTGTTTATTTCACAATTGACTTCCCTTTTCTTGAGCTTCCTTCTTCTTGATGCTCAAGTTCATGAACTTTGAGAGAACCTAGGAGTTCCTCCATGGTAAGAGAAGCTAAGTTCTTTGCTTCTTGTATGGCAGTAACCTTAGGTCTCCATTGTCTGGAAAGACTTCTAAGAATTTTTCTGATATGATCTTGATTATCATATGTCTTTCCCAGAGATCTCAAGCTATTGATTATTGTTTGGAATCGTCCAAACATTTGATCAATATTTTCATGTTCCCCCATTTTGAAGAGTACATACTGGTAAACTAGCATGCTTATCTTTGATTCTTTGACCTGAGAGGAGCCTTCATGTGCTAAAGCCAGAGTATCCCATATTTCTTTACCTGTTTCACAGCTATGAACTTTATCGTGTTCTGATCTGGTAATGGCGCACATAAGGTAGTGTTTGGCTTTTGAGTTTAACTGGTGTCTGGTTCGTTGTCCCTCCGTCCATTGTGGTCGAGGAAGTTCTAGTCCTTCTGCGTTGGTGGGTATTTGATAGCCATTTTGGACTAGGTCCCAAATGTCCATATTTTGTGCATCAAAAAATGCAATCATCCTCTTCTTCCAGTAATCATAGTCATTTCCATTGAATAGAGGAGGTTTGCTCACCGTTTGTCCTTCGTTCTCCATTAGAGGTAGTACTGGATCTTTTCCTCTGCACTGTTAGATGCTCAACCTAAGAGGCTAAGCTGTGATACCAATTGAAGTAAACAAGTGAAACACAAGAATGGGGGTTGAATTGTGTTTCTTAACCTTTTTGGAAAACTATTCATTAAAAAGCAAACCGTTAAGACAAAGGTTGAATCAATAAAATGTAATGGACGAAGAAAACTTCTTAGTCCAATTGGACGCTAAAAAGATTTTGTAATAAATCACTTTAAACGCAGTGAAAGAGTTCTAAGTTTTATCTTATAACCTTTGTTAAGAAAACAATGGCAATCCCCAGATGTTAGTGAAAAAATAAAACACAAGAGGAGGGAAGAGAAGCTTACACCAGATGTTTATCCTGGTTTACTCTCACAAACCGAGAGCTACGTCCAGTCCCTTCAACTAGAAGGATTTTCCATTAATCTTTTACGAAGATTACAAGTATTATCCACCTCTTCAGGTATACAAGTATTCTCAACCTCTTCAGGTTCTACGATCCAAGTATTATTTTATACTCAGCCTCTTCAGGCTTAAAAACCAAGTTGAATAAAAGAAGATGTAGAAGTGCTTGAGTTTTTAACTCACTACAAGTGAGGATAGAAAATAAATCTCAAGACTTGAACTTTTTAAAAGACTAAGAGTACTAGGAAGAATGAAAGCTTTGATTCGTTTACACTTTTGATCACACAGATTGTTATCTTCTCTTCTTTTCTTCTTCGAAGACATTTGTATATATAGGTGAGAGCATTTGGAGTAGTCCTCATAAGCTTCTTCGTCCAACGGTAACATTTATTACCGTTCTGAGCAGTATTAAATGCATAAGCTGATATCATGTGGAGCTTCTTCTGAAAAGACACTTTGATTATCAGGAATGTCCAAGAATATGATAGCTTAGTCCTGTCTAATCTAAGTGCGCAGAAAGTTCCTTATTTGCAGGTCTTTGTAGTTGTTAGCAATGCCAGCTAAGCGGCTCACTTGACTTCTTTTATAGTTGTAAAATTGCACAGGAGATGTGGGATACTGATAAAAGGTTGTCGAGACCCGTCAAATAAATAAAAATTACCGGTTCACAAACTAATTTGTAGTATAGAGAACCAAATCGTCTCTCAAGGATAAAAAAAAATATTCAATTAGATCAAGATAATTAAAATAAGGGTTTTGATGATTTGAAATGAAAATACTCTAGTTGAATTAAAGAAACGCAATTAACAAATTAACCAATCTAGGGAATTTTACCGATCTTGAGTTTAATCCATCATTGTTCACAAGGAATTCACTTAATTGCTAAACCATGTTCTTGGCCTTAGATCACATCAAGAAGCCTCAACATGATCCAACAATCCTCAACTAGATAAGCATCTAGGATTTGATTAACCAATGTTAGATAAAGTAAGCACCATCCAACATAAATTAATTTAAGATCCGGAATTTAACCAAGCTAAATAATCCATCAAAAAGCTTTGATATATTGTTTTGTCTTTGTGATCCTCTTTGAATACATGATAAGAAAGCTATTATCACATCAACATCTAAATCAAATTAAGCAATTCAATCTAGATAAAAATCAAGAGAGGAAGAAGAGAAACTTAAATAACAATTAAGCAAAATGAAGAAGCGAAACAATATCTCCAAATTAAACATCAAGATGGTTAATCCCTTGGATTGATTATAAGAGCCTAGCCTTCCATGGATCGGAAGGAAGAACTCAGAAATAAAAGAACAAAAACGAAATTCTAAAGAGAATGGAGTAGAAGAGAAAGAAAACTCTCACAAATACTCAAACTATCTTCAAATTGAATGATGTATAATACAAAGAGATTGGCTCTATTTATACTAATCCTAGAAGCCAATTTGTAATTGAAAATAATATGAATGCAAGATGTAAAAACATGAAAATTGTCAAATATGGTAGCTTCATAATCATGCCCAAAACGACATCTATTGATTAAATGGTCTTGAATGAAGTTGGAGATATGGGTCTTATCTTTCCAATGACCGAGTTTCAACTCAAAAGGAGGATTATATCCCACGATATGGTCCAATATGTGCACACTACTTAGATTTCAGTGACAGCAAACCCACTATGAATTGCAGGGCTGTTTTGGACCCTTAGAAGTCTGATCGAGCTCTTGAATTCTTCATGAAACTTGTAGAACCTTGTCTTAGCTTTCCAAAGGCAGCAAGATCACATCCAATGGATCATCGAGTCCCAAGTTATGGCCTAACCAAGGAGGAAAGGTCAAAATGCATCAAAATCCAAGAATTATTCACAATTTGCATTAAAGCCCAATGAGGCCCAACAACATTAAACTCAGTTAAAATACTAATATTGGGCACCATAAATATCTAATAAAGCCTAGTACATAGCTAACATAAGTGTCTCAAATTGATTGATCAAATTCCCCCGCACTTAAGCTTTTGCACTTTAAGGCAAAACACATAAGAACAAAACTAAAGAAAAACAAAAAACATCATAATATTAAACTAAAAGCATAAAAATGATTATACCTAATCTAATCCACTTTCGTAAGAAGACACGATGGCACTTAGCATGTGCCACAAGCCTTTAAACCCCTAGGTGTCCCTAGTGGACGAGTTATAGACTCGTGAGGGTTTACCAGGATGATACCCACAAACATGTAATATTTTATTTAATCAATTCAACTATTTTTTAAATACAAGCATTGTATCAAATATAAACCGTAATTAATAAGTCAAGTATGCTTAACAAAGAATAGTTGAATCAAACCAATTGAGAATAAAGTATAGCATAATCATGCTTTAATCAAAAATAGGCATGTTCAAATTGAGTAAAATTCCTCACAAGTGACACTCAAATCACACAAGGTGTTTAGGTTAACTGTTTGCGCTCAACTCAGTCAAATTATGAAAGTATTTTACCATATGCTTGCATATACATCAATTCTCCACTACTTAGATCAAATAAATTGCAAAAATCAAGAGGTCTTTCAAAAAGGTTGTAATGGGGCTATATGGTGAAGGAAGGGAACAATATGGATAATAGCAGGTTAAAACCAAAGAGAATAAATGAGCATTGGGGAGTAACACAAGTAGAAATCAAAAGAGGAAGAAGAGAAACTTGAATAACAATTAAACACTATGAACAAGCGAAACAAGATCTCTAAATTAAACATCAAGATGGCTAATCCCTTGGATTGATTATAAGAGCCTAGCCTTCCATGGATGGGAAGGAAGAACTTAGAAATAAAAGAAGAAAAACAAAATTGTAAAGAGAATAGAGAAGAAGAGAAAGAAAAGTCTCACAAATACTCAAACTTTCTTCAAACTTACCTAAAATTGAATGATGTCTAATACAAAGAGATTGGCTCTATTTATACTAATCCTAGAAGCCAATTTGTAATTGAAAACAATCTGAATACAAGTTGTACAAACATGGAAATTGTCAAATATGGAAGCTTGTTGCAGGGTTGGTGGGTTGGTGTATGGTTGGTGGCTTCAAGTCAGCAACTCTTATCTGACTTCCAGCTTGATTTTCATCACCTAGATGGTGCATTTTGGCTTGGAGGTCTCATGAAAGTTGTAGCCAATTGTCTCCTTGAAAATTTTCAATTTGAATCATGCCATTTGGACTTTTAGAACTCCAGATATGCCAAAAACACTGCACCTACCTCAAGTTAGGTTGGCAGAATGTGTTTCCAAATTCAAACCAACTTGTAGCTTCATAATCATGCCTAAAACGACATCTATTGACTAAATAGTCTTCAGTGTAGTTGGAGATATGGGTCTTATCTTTCCAATGGCCAAGTTTCAACCCAAGAGGATGCCTAGAACCCACTATATAGTTCAATATGTGCACACTGCCCAGATTACCGTGACAGCAAACCTACTCTGCATTGCAGGGATATTTTAGACCCTTAGAAGTCTCATCCAGCTCTTGAATTCTTCATGAAACTTGTAGAGCCTTGTCTTAGCTTTCCAAAGACACCGAGATCACCTCAAATGGATCAATGAGTCCCAAGTTATGGCCTAACCAAGGAGGAAAGGTCAAATGCATCAAAATCCAAGAATTATTCATAATTTGCATTAAAGCCCAATGAAGCCTAATAACATTAAACTCATCTAAAATACTAATATTGGGCACAATAAACATCTAATAAAGCCTAATACAAAGCTAACATAAGTGTCTCAAATTGATTGATCAAGAATCCCTTTGAACAAAGGAAAACTCTTAAAAATTGCTTTGCCTATCCAAGCAAGACTAGTACCCCATTTACTACATGTTATTATTGTTGCAAAAAGGGACATATTGCATCTACATGTTGTAACTGAAGTAAACAAGTGAAACACAAGAAGGGAGGTTGAATTATGTTATTATCCACCTCTTCAGGTACACAAGTATTCTCAACTTCTTCAGGTTCTAACACTCAAGTATTCTTTTATACCCCGCCTCTTCAGGCTTAAACAACTAGGTTGAAAAAGAAGATGTAAAAGGAGCTTGAGTTTTTAACTCACTATAGGTGAGGATAGAAAATAAATCTTAAGACTTGAACTCTATACAAGAGTATGAAAATTTGGAAGAATAAGAGCTTTGATTCTTTTTTCTTTAATCACTCAATTGTTGTATTTCTTCTGTTTTTGTTCTTCTTCGAAGACATTTGAATTTATAGGTGAGAGCACTTGGAGCAATTTTCATAAGCTTCTTCGTCCAACGGAAACATTTATTACCGTTCTGAGCAACATTAAATGCATAAGCTGATATCAAGTTGAACTTCTTCTGAAAAGTCACGTTGATTATCAAGAATATCCAAGAATGTGATAGCTGAGTCCTTACTTATCTGAGCGCACAGAAAGTTCCTGATTTGCTGGTCTTTGTAGTTGTTAGCAGTGTTAGCTAAGCGGCTCAGTTGACTTCTTTTGTTGTGTACTTTGTCAGAGTTCTTCTCAGCATTTAATGATGAACAGTTCTTCATATTTGAATTTGAACTATGGACGAAAGCTTTGATCTGAGCTAAGTAAGGAAACATTTGGACGATCCAATATAATATATTTGAAAAACAACTTATAGTTTATTGGACGAATACTTAGTTTCCTTTAGTTTAGAAGACAAAATTGGACGCACGTACAAATAACAATTTGTTCACACCATGTTATATGTTATAGAATTTCCAACATATCTTTAAGCTGAAAAACATTAACAGAACAAATTATACACGAATTGCGTTAGTCTTTTACTGGTTCATTCATAGTTTAAACCTTTGTTATCTTCAAAACTTTGAGGGGTTTAATTCTTTAAACAACTTTGGTTCCAACAATCTCCCCCTTTTTGATGATGACAAAACTGTTTAAATTTGATTGAACACAGATCCTTTTTTGTGAGAATATAAACTCCCCCTAAGAACATGCATAGAAAAGAATTGGACGCAAAGTCTATATTAATGTAAAAGGATTTAACTCTTGAAAACGTAATTTAAACAATTATAAAATCTTTAAAGGATGGGAAAATGCTGATTTTAGAACAGAGTGTGCACATCCTTAACAAAGCGCAAATACAACTAACAAAAGTGTTGAAACAATACGTATCAGAGTACAACAAATATTATAGCAAGAACTTTTATTTAGATAGAGAGTATCAGAGCAGTAAAATTGTATCATAGTGATCAATCAATTTGAGACACTTATGTTAGCATTGTATTAGGCTTTATTAGATGTTTATTGTGCCCAATATTAGTATTTTAGATGAGTTTAATGTTGTTGGGCTTCATTGGGCTTTAATGCAAATTGTGAATAATTTTCGGATTTTGATGCATTTTGACCTTTCTTCCTTGGTTAGGCCATAACTTGGGACTCAGTGATCCATTTGAGGTGATCTTGGTGTCTTTGGAAAGCTAAGACAAGGCTCTACAAGTTTCATGAAGAACTCAAGAGTTGGATCAGAATTCTAAGGGTCCAAAATATCCCTGCAATGCAGAGTGTGTTTGTTGTCACGAAAATCTGGGCAGTGTGCACATATTGGACTACATAGTGAGCTATAGGCCTCCTCTTAGGCTAAAACTTGGCCATTGGAAAGATATGACCCATATCTCCAACTTCACGGAAGACCATTTAGTCAATAGATGTCGTTTTAGGCATGATTATGAAGCTACAAGTTGGTTTGAATTTGGAAACACGTTCTGCCAACCTAACTTGAGGTAGGTGCAGTGTTTTTGGCATATCTGGAGTTCTAAAAGTCCAAATGGCATGATTCCAATTGCAAAATTTCTAGGAGATAACGGGCTACAACTTTCATGAGACCTCCAAGCCAAAATACATTGCCTAGATCATGAAAATAAAGCTGGAAGTCGAATAAGAGTTGCTGACTTGAAGCCACCAACCCACCTACCATGCACCAACCCACCAACCATGCATCAAGCTTCCATATTTGACAATTTCCATGTTTTTACAACTTGTATTCAGATTATTTTCAATTACAAATTGGCTTCTAGGATTAGTATAAATAAAGCCAATCTCTTTGTATTAGACATCATTCAATTTGAAGTAAGTTTGAAGAAAGTTTGAGTATTTGTGAGAGTTTTCTTTTTCTTCTTCTCCATTCTCTTTACAATTTCATTTTTGTTCTTTTATTTCTAAGTTCTTCCTTCCCATCCATGGAAGGCTAGGCTCTTATAATCAATCCAAGGGATTAGCCATCTTGATGTTTAATTTAGAGATCTTGTTTCGCTTGTTCATATTGTTTAATTGTTATTCAAGTTTCTCTTCTTCCTCTTTTGATTTTTATCTAGATAAAATTGCTTAATTTGATTTAGATGATGATGTGATAATAGCTTTATTATCATGTATTCAAAGAGGATCACATAGATTAAACAATATATTAAAGCTTTTTGATGGATTGTTTAGCTTGGTTAAATTCTGGATTTTAAGTTAATCTATGTTGGATGGTGCTTACTTTATCTAACCTTGGTTGATCAAATCCTAGATGCTTATCTAGTAGAGAATTCTTGGATCATGTTATGGCTTTTTGATGTGATCTAAGGCCAACAATATGGTTAGAAATTAAGTGAATTCCTTGTGATCAATGATGAGTTAAACTCAAGATCGGTAAATTTCCTTGGATTGGTTGTTTCTTTAGATTTGTTTACAACTTTAAGCCTTGTACTTTTATTAATCTTGTTAATCAACAACAAAACCCCCCTTTTCTAATTATCTTGATATAATTAAATATTTGTTTTTGGATCCTTGAGAAACGATTCGGTTCATTCTCTATACTACAAATTAGTTTGTGAACCGATTATTTTTGTTATTTGATAGGTTTCGACAATCTCTTGTCAAATTTGGACCCTTAGAAGTCTGATCGAGCTCTTGAATTCTTCATGAAACTTGTAGAACCTTGTCTTAGCTTTCCAAAGGCACCAAGATCACCTCAAATGGATCACTGAGTCTCAAGTTATGGCCTAACCAAGGAAGAAAGGTCAAAATGCATCAAAATCCAAAAATTATTCACAATTTGCATTGAAGCCCAATGAAGCCCAACAACATTAAAATCATCTAAAATACTAATATTGGGCACAATAAACATCTAATAAAGCCTAATACAAAGCTAACATAAGTGTCTCAAATTGATTGATCAAATTCCCCCACATTTAAGCTTTTGCACTGCTGGGCAAAACACATAAGAACAAAACTAAAGAAAAACAAGAAACATCATATTATTAAACTAAAAGCACAAAAACTGATTATACCTAATCTAATCTACTTTCATAGGAAAACACGATGACACTTAGCATGTGCCACAAGCCTTTAAACCCCTAGGTGTCCCTAGTGGACGAGTTATAGTCACGTGGGGGTTTACCAGGATGATACCCACAAACATATAATACTTTATTTAATCAATTCAACTAATTTTTAAATAAAAGCATTATATCAAATATAAACCATAATTAATAAGTCAAGTATGCTTAACAAAGAATAGTTGAATCAAACCAATTGAGAATAAAGTATAGCATAATCATGCTTTAATCAGAAATAGGCATGTTCAAATTGGGTAAAATTCCTCACAAGTGACACTCAAATCACACAAGGTGTTTAGGTTAACTGTTTGCACTCAACTCAGTCAAATTATGAAAGTATTTTACCATAGGCTTGCATATACATCAATTCTCCACTACTTAGATTAAATAAATTGCAAAAATCAAGAGGTCTTTCAAAAAGGTTGTAAGAGCTATAAGGCGAAGGAAAGGAACAATATGGATAATAGCAGGTTAAAACCAAAGAGAATAAAAGAGCATTGGGGAGTAACTCAAGTAGAAAGCATAAAAGTTTACCCAAAACCATAAAATGCTCATTCTCTTCACATATTCCTTCTTTTTTCTATTCTTTTCTTTTTCAACCTGTTGTCTTTATTATTATTATTTTTTTGGTACCAAGCATTTCACATCAGCATACCAATTCCCCCACACTTAATTCATTGTAAGCAAAATAGCTCCTCCAATAGGAAAATCAATGCTCTCATATTCCCGAAGGTGAGGTAAAACATGGTTTTTCACTCAAGGCTTGTAATGAGCTAAGAACAAAGAATGGGCAAGTAGGCTCAGAGGGGATTAACAATGGGATAAATGCAAGGTAGGTTTATTTGGCCAAAGCAGCTAAGTCAAGAAAAATGCCTCTGTCATTTTCATGCAACATACAGACCAATGTAATCTCAAATCGATTCAATGCAAGTTCTATAAAATAAATTCATAATTGACATCACTCATGAAAGAAAATAAACCAAGTGTAAGTATCAAACTTGGAAAAGCCCAAAACTCACAAAGTTATGGAACATTCACTCAATTCAACCATGCTTTCTTCCTAATATCCACAGTCATATACACATGTATATCATGAAAATGATTCAACTATAAACTGTTTTGCATACTTTTATTATCAATTAAGCTCAGATTCAGCACATGCTTGCATCAAAATTAATTGAAAAGATCAAAATGAAATTCTTTTTTATATGCAAGAACAAAATAATTTAAGACATATTATGAAATGCAAGTTAAGATGCGTCTCAAGAGCAAAATTACTCCTTACTCTGCCATCATACATCTAATAAGCTAGTAACAATAAAGATTAGCTGGTTTGTTTTTTTGTTTTTTTTGTTTTTTTTTAACTAAACTATGTACACGGTATTGTCAACTATCCCTCCCCCCAACTAATTTAAGACATTGTCCCCAATGTCAAAATAAAGATAGGTAGAGTGTAGAAGGTCTTACTAGAAAACTGCAAATCGGGCCTGAAATAAGAAAAATTACAAAAAACTAAAACCATAAGAGAAAACAAAAATTCACAAGGACAAAGTCAAATCAAGTTTTTGCTTTTTACTGCTGCTGCCTTGTTCCCAATTCAGTGGAGTCATTGCTGGATGACGTTGTGGGACAAATTCGTGTAGTTGATCGAGCAATTGTTCACGGGTTGCAGCGGTTACAAGAAGTTGACGTGTCGCTTGTGAGATGAACCTTTCACTACAAGAGCATAGGGATTACGCAGCGACTTTATCACAGCAACAAAATGTTGTTAGCAAAAACTAGCATGTGCCAGCGACATAAAAGAATCGCTGGGAATAGTACACAGAATATATAGAAGTGCCAGCAACTTCCATAGTCATGGGATTAGTGTAGATATGCCATCAACATTAGCAAGTCGCTGGGATTAGGATATATATATGCAAGCGACATATGGTAGCTGCTGAGATTAGTGTATAGCTCTGGCAGCAACTCGCAAGTAGTTGGGATTAGGCCTCAGCATATAGATTTGCCAGCATCATTCGATAGTCGCTGGGATTAGTGCATAGATATCCCAGCGACTTTACTCTGTCGCTGGCAAGGGTCGTTAGTTAAGAAAATTTGTTAGGACAAGTAGCTATATGCCAGCCACTTTACTCTTAAACATATTCAGCTTAGGGCATGAATTGGGTCATCAATTTTTTTAAAAAAAACAACTCGGATCGAGTAAGAGAAGCAGCCCAAAATGTTGAGCTGAGCCATTTACTGAATTAGAGAGAGAGAGCCATTTACTGACTTAGAGAGAGAGAGAGACAGATTTGGAGAAAAGAAGAATCGAGCTCGGGGAGGACCATTCCTCCGACTCATTTTCGTTGCTTTAGAGCACTCCCGATCTGTGCAGCCCCACATTGCCATCACGGGAAAGGAAAGTGCAGCTCACAGACGATGATTTAAAGAATATCCAGCAACTCTATGCAACTAGTGACGGTGGGTGTGTCACCCTTGGTTCTGTTTTCCCTTGCTTTTTATTGGAATGATTTTATTTTATGTTACCTCCAGTATTTAAATCTTTTGTGTATCATTCCGTGTCTTCTAATTAACTAATAACTTAGTATGAATATCTCTCTTATTCTTAATTAGCAATAACTTCTATTTTATCTGTTAACTTTTTTATGTGAGCATTTAAATGAGGGACAAAGAAATAGACAAAAAAAGGAGAAAATTTGAGTCATTTCCCTCAAATTGGTTGTATATGATATAGGTATAAGGCAGTGAGATAGGCCATGTGGAAGCTGTTTGATTGGGGCTAGAAAAATACCCCTCAAATTATACCCTTTAGTCACAATCACTTCTCCAACGTTATTCATTGCCTCCTAATTGGGACAACAAATGTGTGGTTTAATTGTGACAACAATTGGTACCGTTTCTGGTACCGTTGTGAGGGTTGTGCCTTGAAAAGAGCATTTAAGTTTAAATTATTGCAATTGTTTTTCCACTGCGTTTCTGTTTGAATTATTGCAATGGGTTTATGGGGATGGATAATAAAGTATGTGAAGGATATATTTCTATCTACTGTTCTTACTTCTTATTTCATTTAACAGTACCTTATACGAGACTTTCAATTGTGCCAATTATTAATTCCTTTGTTTGCCTCATGAAATTTTCTCAATTAAGTCTTATATTGCTTGCGAGGTGGTCAAACAGGTTGAAGGACTCATGGTTGAGTTGACATTGTCATCTTGTTATAAGTTTGTTCAGAAATCCTGTGAGTTTGTGTTGAAGCACCTCCCGGTGATGCAAAAACTGAGGTATGAGGGTTTTAATGATTTTTGTTTAGATATTGATGTCATTTCCTTTTCTATTTTTTCATTTGAATTATGGCTGATAAAGTCAATCTGCTAGATTAGTTGTCTGTAATTGCTCATGCTGGAAAATTAACTATACTGCGAATCTGCTAATCTGGAAAATTTTCTGCTACTAGCCTACTATAGACGAGATCTACTTCATTAGATGATTGGCCACTCTTGTGCGGCTCTGCTTTTTTTGCGGAAAAAGCTATGTTATTTGACACCGAAATTTTATACTCAAAGCAACCTAATAATTCACTCAATTGCCCCTTAATTTTTAGTAGTTTTTTTTCCTGTTTTGTTATTAAAAAAATTTCTTTGGGTTGAAGTCTGTTGCCGAAGCCTGCGCTTGTTTTGATGTGTTGTAACTTGTAAGCTTCTCCATAACGTAGATGAAACGACTGCACTCGTTAGAAGCCTTTGGACTATGATATACTTGATATATAGACTCGGTACCCTTAACAAGCACAAATCTTGAATGATTTCAGCACTTCACTTGCCATATATATCACTGTGACTGGTGCATATCGTAGCGATCGGATATATATAGTATTTTCAGTGTGTTTATAATTAAGATGAAATAAGAATCTTAACCTCTAATACTCACTGATATTAACACTTTGATTGGATTGGATGATTTGCATTCCAATAAGTGACTTTAAGAGGGTTAGGGTTGGATTTCTTTCATTTTGCTAATCTGCTAGAGAGATTATGCTAATCTGCATGTGCCCCAAGCCTAGAAAGTGATAGGTCATAAGTGTTTCATAATATGATAGAGCTAAAAACACAACAGATCAGGTTAATTTTATTAACTTCCAAGTTTGATGATTAGTTACCCAAATAGGAAAAACATGACGTCAATTTCAGTACTCAATAATTATGTGAGTATGAGGATTAAATAATAATAATAATAATGATAAAGACTTGCAAGAACTCATTGAAGGCAGAGGAAAAGTGAGAACTTACTGTATTTCTTACAACCATATGAGGGATGGCATTGTGCCTACAAAGATCCAAGCTAACTTCCATTCCAGAATTTCCACAACCAATCACCAAAACCTTCTGGTTTTTGTAGCCAGATCCAGATTTGTAGACGCTAGTCAATTAACTGCAGAATTCAGTTAATGGTTGGTTTTTGTCCTGATCCAACTTAATTTAGAGGTTCCTCCAGAATTGCAAGTTCTTGATTAAACCTGATATACATGTGGGTCAACAGGTTCTAAGTTTATTTAATCAAATAGTCCAAATTTTCTATCAAAAAGATGAAAAGATTTCTAATTCATATGTGATTGATTGTTGATAGATCTGATTTGATGAATTGACATTTAATTTAATTGTAGGAAAATAAACAGTTCTTGGGATCTAGAATCAATTTGTTGTTTTGGGATCCAGGAAGTCCATGGGACCTCAACAATCATTGGGACAATTACAATTCACTTTGACTTTGATAGCCTCAGAGGTGTTAGTTATCTTTTATTTAATGTTCATTTCATAGTTTTGGATTTTATTTGTTTCTATCTAATTGCTCAAGTCAAGCTGATATCATTTCCTTGGCTCTTGTTTTCAGGACATTCGGGTAAACCAGGAGCAATCTAATTCTAAACTAATAACATTTTCTGTTGTATCTTCAATCTCAGAGGTTGCATCCACTAGATGGGATGCTTGTGCTCTGGATGCCACTGGCCGTCAAAAGTTCAATCCATTTCTTACCACTGGTTTTTTATCTAGCTTAGAGGATTCAGGTTTTGCGGTGAAGGTGTGCAAACTATAGCCTCTACTGTTCATTTTCTTATAAGATGCTTTTTCAGCATATAGGAATTGTATAGAAGCTTATCATGTGCAAATAAACTGATATTAGGGTATTATTATTAGCTTCAGGAAGTTGTAGTATGTTTAGGATTTGCCTATTCACCGAATCACTTTTCGACAAAAGAACACAAAACACAATTTTCTATGACTAAACACAAAACCACCATACAATTTTATGGTTTGCTTTGCTCCTAATTAATAACTTGGACTTTGCCTAGAAGGATTGTCATATTGTTAGGATTGTATGCCTAGAAGCATTCTTGTCTTTATATTGTTAGGATTGTATATATATATTATTTTCTATTTTTTGTGAATAAGATCTAGATATTCTGTAGTCTTATTATCTTGTTGTATTGTTGGTGACCATTTAATTGCTTTTCAATAAAGTAAGCAAGTGTATTCTCTTTTTTAAATTGCAAGAATTGTAGTAATGAATAAGTGGAAAAAGAGGTGGAAGAAACTTAAAGATAGGAGTTTGCCAGACTATTTAAAAGGAGTTGATGAATTTTTAGAATTTGCTTTTTCTGGACCCAAGCCTAGAAAAACAATTAGGTGCCCATGTTGCAAATGCAATAATGTTTATTATAAGACAAGAGATAATGTGAAAGATGATTTATTGAAGTGGGGATTTGATCCAAGTTATAAGCGTTGGGAATATCATGGGGAAAGCTCAGGTGACTCATCATCTGACAATGATAGTGACTCTAAAGATGATGATAGTGAATTTACAGGAATTGATGGCGACTATGGGGCTAATCATGAAAGGAGCGATGATGCTCAAACCTACTCCATGCTTCATGACATGTATCAATCATATAATATGGAGAGAAGTAATGTGTTTGATCAACCTATGCCTAGCAATATCATTGAGGAGCCTAACATAGAAGCTAAAAGGTTTTATGGATTGTTGAGAGATGCTGAACAAAAACTATATCCTGGTTGTGAGAAGTTCTCCAAATTATCCTTTATCATGCGTCTTTTCCAAATGAAGTGTCTTTATGGATGGAGCAACACTTCATTTGATTCACTGCTAAAGCTACTAATTGAAGCTTTACCCGAAGGAAATGTGCTTCCCGATTCAATGTACGAGGTCCGAAAAATTATAAAGGGTCTTGGACTTGATTATGTGAAGATAGATGCTTGTGTTAATGATTGAATTTTATATAGAGGAAAAGACCACGAAAATCTTGTGGAATGTCCTATTTGTGGGAAAAGTAGATGGCAAGCAAGTACCCAAGGCAATAAGAAGAGGAAAGATATCCCCAATAAGATAGCTCGTTACTTTCCTATAAAACCAAGATTGCAAAGATTATTTATGTCAAAACAAATTGCAGAAGATATGAAATGGCATAAGAACAAAAGAGTTGATGATGGAGTTTTGAGGCACCCTGCTGACTCTTTGACATGGAAAAGTTTTGATGATCAACATAGATTTTTCTCTTCAGATCCACGTAATGTAAGACTTGGTCTTGCATCAGATGGTTTTAATCCTTTTGGTATGATGAGCACCTCTTATAGTATGTGGCCTATTGTTTTGATTCCTTATAACTTACCTCCCTGGTTATGTATGAAACAGTCAAATTGTATGTTATCATTGCTTATATCTGGTCCAAAGAGTCCTGGGAATAATATTGATGTGTATCTTCAACCACTAATTGATGACCTAAAAGAGTTGTGGGATGTAGGTATTGAAACTTATGATACATCATCAAGACAAATTTTTTGGTTACATGCAGCCTTACTGTGGAGCATTAATGATTTTCCTGCTTATGGCATGTTATCTGAATGGAGTACTAAAGGTACATTAGCTTGTCCTTGTTGTCATGTAGAAACTAACTCTTGTCGTTTGAAGTATGGTCACAAGCAGTGCTACATGGGCCATGGTCGGTTCTTACCCGTTGATCACCCTTGGCGTAAGAATAAGAGCTCCTTTGACAATACGAAGGAGGTAAGGCTTGCACCACAACCATTGACTGGAGATGGTGTGATTGCACAACTTAAAGATTTTCAGCAAGTGACATTTGGAAAAGCTACAAGGAAAAGAAAATTGAATGAAGAGGTACATCATAATTGGAAGAAAAAAAGTATTTTTTTTGAATTGCCTTATTGGAGGACTATATTGTTAAGACATAATTTAGATGTGATGCATATAGAGAAAAATATTTGTGAAAGTATTCTTGGGACATTATTGGATATTGAAGGCAAAACAAAAGATACTCTAAAGTCTCGATTAGATTTGCAGTATATGGGACTAAAGAAGCCTCTTCATCCTATTAGGAATGGGGATAAGTACATAATTCCTCCTGCACGTTACACAATGTCAATGGGAGAGAAAGTTATGTTGTGCCAAGTCATAAAGGATGTGAAGTTTCCCGATGCCTATGCCTCAAATATAGGTCGTTGCATAAATGCAACCGAATGCAAAATTTACGGGCTTAAAAGTCATGATTATCATGTTCTATTTGACAGAATTCTACCACTTGCCATAAAAGGGTTGCTTCCAAAGGATGCTTGTGATCCATTAATTGAATTGTCATTGTTCTTTGGTGATTTATGCTCTAAAGAGTTAAAGGTAGATGAGCTGGATCGCTTAGAGCAGAATATTGCAGTAACTCTTTGTAAATTGGAGCGTATTTTCCTGCCATCATTTTTTGACATCACGGTTCATCTATCAATTCACTTGGAAAATGAAGCAAAACTTGGTGGCTCAGTTCAATATAGATGGATGTTTCCCATTGAAAGGTTGGTTTAAACAAAATATTAATATTTAAAATTCACATATTTGACTTCTTAGTCATTCATATCTAATTGTTTGTTTATTGTTAGATTTTTACGTATACTTAAGGGTTATGTGCGTAACAAAGCACATCCAGAAGGTTCTATAGCAGAAGGTTATGTGGCTGAAGAGTGTATGACATTTTGTGCCAGATATTTAACAAATATGGAGTCTAGATTGAATCAACCAGATAGGTATATGGACTATGCAAGTGATGAATGCATTGGTTTATCAGTGTTCAAGCACAATGGTAGGTCTATTGGAGGAGGTTCATGGGACAATTTAAGCTTCTCTGAAATTCAACAAGCTCATTTCTACATATTGCAAAATTGTGAAGAAGTGAGGCCTTAGATTGAGTAATTATCTTCACTCTAATTTTCCGTTAAATGCTTATTATAATTTATACGATTTTTCAAAGTTATAACTTTCTCATGTTTGATAATCTATAGGGAGCACATGACTATAATAACAAATGAATGTAGTAGAAATGTAGCAAAGAAGCATAAGGAGCAGTTCCACAAATGGTTTGAAAGGGAGGTACATAGAAATGTACAACTTGTTCTTTAAAGTTACTAATGGTAATTGAGTTATATTGCTAACTAACTTGTAATATGTTTAACAAAACTAAATTGTTTAAGAAAAATTATGCAGGTCATACGGTTACAACAATTAGGTGATGGGAGAATTACTAACCAACTTGTAGCATTAGCCAGAGGTCCAGATTGTCGAGCATTATATCATAATGGATTCATTCTCAATGGTTTCAAGTTTCGTACAAAAGATGCTGAACAACACTTGAAAACCCAAAATAGTGGTGTGATTGTGAAGGGAGATGAGCTAACAGGAAACACTGATTATTATGGGGTAATACAGAAAATCATAGAAATGAGATATTTGGGGAGTAACTCAATTATATTATTTAAATGTAATTGGTTTGAGGCTCCTTCTCAAGGCCGAAATCAAGGCAGAGGATATAGGAAAGATGAGTATGGATTCATCAGTGTAGATATGACAAGGTTATTTTACACAAATGATCCCTTTGTCTTAGGTTCTCAAGCTGGGTTAGTTTATTATGTAAAACATAGTCACAATGAGAATTGGCATACTGTGGTGAAAGTTAAGCCAAGAAATACTTTTGACTTACCATGTGCTGAAGAAGAGTTGGAACCATACCAACTCAATGAATTGGCTGACATACGGGGTGAATTCAAAGCACCATCAACAGACCAAGATGCATGTATTTTAAATAGGGATGACATTAGTGGATTATGCTTGGTTGGATATAATGTTGACCAACAAGAACATGTGGAGGAAGAATTGGATAATACAAGTGACTTTGATATTGATGATGATCAGGCTGAATCTTCCACAGATGAAAAAGACTATTCTGAGAATGAAGATTCTGACACAGAATAGGAGGAGGACTGTTTGTGAACAAATATAAATCCAATACATGCTAAGGTAAGCCACGAGATACCACATGTTGTTTATCTTTTTTTATGCCTCTGGCTTCCTTATGGTTATGATGTGTGTGCTACTATAGGTGGTTTCCTTCTTGGAAGAACACTTATTGTTCTTTCAACCATGACATAGGATTTGGGTAGTTTGTTTACATTATTTAATTTTGTCACCATTCTTTATCAAGATTTTCAAAAGTAGTTATTGTTTATTTTAATTTTGAGTTCTTGAAATAATTTATTTTTGGGCTTCTGTTTTTTTTTTGGGGGGGGGGGATGATTTAGATTGGGTTTGGGTTTGTTAGTAGCAGATAGAGAATCATGTACCCTTTTTTATATTTCTGTTTCATCATTGTCTTAAATATTGTTTTAATCAGGAACTTTTCAACAGTCACTAACTCTTATACCACAACATTCCAGATATGTCAAGCATAAATTGCAAAGACTGAGATTTCAACTGGCTGGTGGCTTCCTCCATTTTCAGTCAAATATGGGTAATATACTAATATTACTATTCTTGTCAAACCTGATGCTTGTACATGAGCTTGCTTTGAGCCTTTGAGGATAGTGAGTTGAACTCACACAATGAATGCCCATCTCACACTTATATCTGCAAAAGTTAAGGCGCATTACATATCTCAGCTTAAAATAAAATTAGATATCATACAATGCACAAAGGCATGCCTATGATATCATTGTCTCCTTCATCATACAACGTACTAGTGTTTTCATTTTTGCATCATTCACTGCAAATATCTGCAAATACATAATAGAAGCTAGTTTATGTCAGAGAAAAATATGGCAGATTTAGATTTTACCAAAAGCAAAGTGTTGAATTAACCAAGAAAGCTTCCTGCAATTAAGGGTTATATTACATACTCCCAGATAACTTGCTCCCACTCTTGAAAGAAGCCAACAATTGACCAAACATTGCAAATTAACCACAATAGTATTGTTTCAAAGAAAACTGAGTGAAATAATAAACATGTTGACGATCTTGAAACTATAATAAACATGTTGATGCTCGGTGGCCTTTTGGTCTCTCGGCCTGCGGATTCGAGTTTGTCTCACAAGAATACGTTGCAGCGTTGCGTTGAGCATGCCAAGCTATGGCTTGCTAAGGCTGAACAACCCATTGAGCCTAATGCTGATGTTACATGTATATTTGTTTTCCTTTTTCCCAAATTTTCTTCTTTTTTTATTATAGTTTTAGCTTCGTAGCTTCTCTTGACTCTACTTATTTGTAGATGCGGGTTTGAGGGAGAGGTTGAATAAGATTATGTCTTCTGAATACTTCACCACCACTCCTGAGATGAAAGCTCCTGATGAAGTTGCAGCTGCTGCTGCTGCTGGAAATTATGCTTCTTTTCAGGTGCCAGTGCATGGTTCTGAGGTGCCTGCCTCGGTTCCTGTTGAAGTGGAACGTTCCGTTTCTCAGTTTCAGGAGAAGGTATAATACTACCTGTTGGAATGGTAGTTTTTAAATTTTGTCATTTGGATATGAGTTGCTGTTTAAATGTTTTATTTTTATTACTTTCTAGCATTAGTAATTTGTTGGATCAATAGTACTTTGTTGTTCTGTTTATTGTAAGATGTTCTATAGTAAACTTTTTGAACTGCTTCGGTAATGAGGTAATAGCTATAGACATTACTTTGTTTGGTATGAATATACTCTGGTTTGAGAGTGATAACAGTTTTATTCATAGATAACTCTTGTTTCTGATAATACAAGTAGGAGGGAGGGATGGGAGAAGAATGTTTGCTATTTTTGTTTCTTTTAATTCTTCAGCTGTACATAAGTTTCAGCTGAAATCAATAAGGATATGATTGAAATGTCAGGAGACACTTTTCAGTAACTAAGTATTCTGTACATATGCATGTCTTCAAGTAGATTATCGTCATGGCATGCACGATGCTTCCACCACTTCTAGACACCACCGTAGAATAGAACATTTTTAATTTTGTTCTAAATAATAAATCTTCAATGTGTGCAAGCCTTGTTAAAACTTAATTAAAACTGTTCCTATTCTTGGAGAATCCATATGTCGAGGTTCTGATCTTTCGTTCCTATTTCTTACAGATGGTATTTCATGTGGGCATGGCTACATATCTTTTTGTAGTTTATTAATTTTTCTTCAATATGCCTGGAATAAGCATATTGGAGAAAATAATTATTCAAGATTTTATTTGTTTCCATTAGTTTTAATCCTAGAGACTCTGCTTTAGGACATGTTTTGAGAAGTTAAATCTTGTACTAATGTAAGCTGAGCCTTCGATTATAGGATGTACATGCAAGTGTTGTGTTGGCACATGCCTTCCCTAATTGCTTTTGCCAATTTGGTGTAGTTTTACTTCAGATACAGGCCAAACTATTGCTATCTCGGTTGTTAGATTTACACTAACAGATGACACTTGAGGTTGTCCATTAATATATAAAAAGAAAAGAACATTGATTTAGATTGCAGTAGTAACAGTAACAAATTATATGCTTACACATTTAAAGAAGATACAGCATTTGTTATCTTACATATCTTTTCTTTAATTTTTCTCATTTTGTTTTTTTCTTTAGAAAAAAAGATTATCAAGGATATACAACCTTGAATGCCAATTTCACCATTTCACCAAACTTCAAAATAGGTTTAGGACTAGACTACCTAGGGCGTTTGGAAGTGGAATTGTGAGAGCTATACTAAAAATATTGCTTATTTACTTTTCATAATAACACATTTAAATGCAACTAGTAAGTAGCCCTAAACCTTGTGTTCACAACTCTAGCTTCTTTGCCCAGGTTAAAATGGCTTTTTTCTCTTTTTTTTTTTTATCTATGCAGCAGTTGCCTTGTAATTTGGTCTCCATAAAGACTGGGATCATTCTTAAAACCCATGAAATTAGAGATTCCCGTCAACAAATTAATTGCTTAAACTTGGGAGGAATAAATTGAACGTGCAACCTTTCAATCTAAAGCAAATCAAATAGAACTTACTTGACTTTCTAGAATTCTTTTCACATTAGCTGCACATCCCTCGCACATCATTCCCTACCACAGAGACAAAGAAAGACATGATTATTTTATTTATTTTTATTTTTTAAGAAAAAAGAAAGAAAAAAGCATGGAAGAGAGATAAAGAGAGAAAGTGCCGAAAGCTCTCCGGCTCCGCTATTTCCAACACCAAAGCTTGTAACGCTATAAATTATATCAAATTATTTGGTATCCTATAAATTATAATTTGGTTTTGTGTAATTAAAAATATTTGAAGTTTTAACTTTATTCAACAACTATTTTTTATTGAATTATTAAAATAAAATATTTCTTTATTATAATCTCTTTTTTTACATTAAATATATAAAAAAATTTAATATTTACAATAAAAGTCATTTTAAACATTTCAAATTAATATTAAATTTCTTAGTTTTATGACACGCACTTGATAATAGAAAGTGGTTCTTAAATACCAAAAAAAAAAAATACAACCTAAATCCTTCCACTAGCCTCAGCGACTTGTCAGTTTCACTGGCCTAGGTTCCCAGTGAATTAATCAAAGGCAAGCGCGCTACTTTTAGGAGCCAAGTGATTAATCGTCTCTAATGCTCGAATTTTTTTTTAATTTCTTTGCTTATTGATTTTTGTTTCATGTTGCTTAAATTTTCTCACCTCATTTCGTCTTTGCTTAAATTGTCAGAGAAATGAGAGCATTTCATCTCACCGCATTGAAGAATTTTCCATTCGACCATCATTTCAGGTAGCGATGCGAATTTTGATTCTGTTCTTAAGCTCTGAAGTATTGATTCGAATTTGATTATGTTTTTAAACTCTGGTGATTTTGAGAGAAATGGTTAATCGAACATTTGTGCAAACTGATTGAATCGTGATTTTCCAAAATCTTGGGTGTAGAGGAATGTTTCTAGTTTTTCTTGAGTATTTTCCATTAACTTATCCAAGTGCTGCAAATTTTTCTAGTTTAAGGTGTTCATCGAAGAATCTGTGAGTATATTGAAATCTGATACTAAGTTTTAGGTCTTGATGATATATTGAAATTTGATATTTTCTCCTTTGAAATCTCTTTGGAAAAATCAGAGAAAGCTGTCAATTATAAATTTTAGAATTTAAAAATGCTAACCAGCAGTGAACACAATCCACAAGTGTTATAAATTAGAAAACAATAGATTGCATTACTAAATTATTTAATTCAGAATTGCTTCATTTCCATAATTGCAAATTGCATTCCTTTGTTTAGCCATAAGAATGCTAGAAGCCTTGAACAACTTTCTTATAAAGTCTACAATCCAATCTATTCTTTTAGCTACTGGTTGCATCCAAATTCCAAACCAAAAGGTTTATAAGCTTGTCACATTCACAGTTGGCATAGCTCTAATGATTAATTTGATATAAAAAAATTGACATTGAAGGACTTATTTTATGTATTTATTATTGGATGACCAAACTGATGATGCTTACATATTTAGATGACCAAAATAGGCATTAATCTATAATATATACATAGAGAGGATGCTAACTTAAAAGCATATACGAATCATATGAGCTAATTTTTTGGTTGTTTGACACTAACTTATGGCACCTTTGGAATATGATTTACAAGTCTTTTGTTTAGTGCAATGCTGTTATTGAGGTTTTTGCCAATAATCATTGGCACTATTATTATCTTAAAAAGTAATTAGAATAGCTATAATTACAAATTGTTTATTCTTTAATTGGTAGTAGAATAGCCAATAATGAACCAGCATATCCGTGGAGTGTACTTTTTATTCTTATATGTTATGTCTTGCTGTCATGTAGTGTTCTTTTTATTCTTATATATTATGTGTTGCTGTCATGTATTGAGTGATGATATATTGTTACACAAACTATTTATTTGAACGCTTTAACTTACTTTGATACTATAATAAACACTTGATTGGGGGCTTTCTCTTCATCTATTCTATTAACTATTAAGGTGAATGGAAATTTAAATTTACAATGCCGTCAGTTATATAGTAACTAATTGTAGAATATGTTGTTCTAATTGTATTGCACAAGGAGCCATTGAACTCTGTTAACCACCTACTCCTCCATTGTTTTCATCAATGGTACCATCAAGTCAAGTTTCAGATTAAGGAGTAGGAATATCTCATCTACTGATACGAGTCAACAACAAGAAGGTATCCAGACTTAATTTTGTTTTAAAGAATTAACATATTATTGTAAGCTTTTATTTGATTTTCTTTTTCCATTGACTATAGTAGTTTTCTTTAGATTCTTATCTTAAAAGTTGACATTATGTTACTTTTCTCCTATTGTTGCTAAGGTGATGCTACAGAATGTACAAGTACAAAGAATGTAGGAAGAGGAAAAACCACATGCCTCAGCATTGCTAAAAAGAAAACGAAGAGTGCAACAGGAAAACTACATGTTATTATTCCACCAGACAAGAAGGTGGCAGTTGGACCAGGTGCTTCAGATTTTGTTACTGAAATATCTGTGGTCGTCCAAAAAAATGCTCCTTTAAATGTCCCCAATTGGAGGAAAGTGCCTCAAATTGCGAAAGATAAGATAATATTAAAAGTGCTGGTAATTTTTATTCCTTTGCAGATTCTTTTTAATTTATGTGTTTGTAGAATATTAACTATAGTTTCCATTTTAATTTGAGTGTAGGATACTTTTGATATTGATAATACTGAACATAATCGACAAACTATCCTTGAGGAAGCTAATAGGCTTTATCGAAGTCATAGAAAGAGACTTCATGATCACTATCAAAGGTATGCAACAAATGATGATGCTTTAGAGCATAACCCTAGTGATGTAAGTGAAGAAGATTGGGAATACTTGGTAAACTATTTTTCAAGCGCTGAATTTAAGGTATGTTGGGAACAAACATATTGTAAAAATAGAGAACTTAATTATGATGTGGCAAAAAAAAGTGATATGAATATATTTATATTTATCATTTTCAGGATATTAGTCAGAGGAACAAGAGAAATAGAGCCAAGCAAGCCATCAATCATAGATGTGGCAGAAAATCATTTCAAGCTGTTAGTTATGATGCGGTAAATTTTGATACCCGTACTTGAATTTATTTTGGTGTTAATTTTTTATTCAATTCATAATTTATTAATATTATGTTCTTTGACAAATTTATCTTAGAGAAATCCTGAAACTGGAAAGGAGCCCAATTTTCATGATTTGTGGCAAATGACTCACATGAACAACAATGGAGAATGGGTAGATGAGGCTTCCAAGGAAGTTAATGTAATGATTTATTATTTGATTTATAAATTATACTTTATGAATTTATTTTGAATTTTTTCAATTTTTTGAATCTTATAATTGATTTTACCTTACTTTTACTTCTTATAGAGAAAGGTTGAAGAAATTTCTATGGAGATGCTTCAAGACATAGATGAGGAGACTGATAAGGACCCTATAATCAATGCTGCCTTTGTCTCAGTTGTAGGAGAGAGATCTGGGTATTGTCGTGGTCTTGGAGCTGGAATTAGGCCGACAAAGGGTAAATATTTGACTAGTTTGCATGAGCAACTAGAACAAGAGCGTGAAAAGCGAGAAAGTCTGGACATGAAATTAAAGGATGTTGAGAGTCAACTTGAGGATGAGCGTAAGAAGAAGGAAGAACTAGAAACTCGCTTTGAAGAGAGTCAAAGACAACTTCAAGAAAGAATGGAAGCACAACTTCAAGAAAGAATGGAAGCTATGTTTTTTAGAATGCAAGCTTTCTCGGTAATTATGAATAATGGTTAAATGCTAAAAATTGGAACTAATTAATAATTTTATATTCTAAATTTGATGTCTTCAATTTCTATTTTGCTGGTTCTAAGAACATTTATTTTGATAGGCCGAACGATTTCCCGGTACTATGAACATGGCTTCTAGACTTAATCATACACGTGTTACTTCTACAAACATGGTTGCAGACAAGTGGTGAGGCCTATTTGCACTCTTTTTCATAAAATTAATACATATAGTGAGAAGGCCTATTTGTAAATGATGCTTCTAGCATGATTGTTTTTGGTTTTTCTGGTAAGTCAGATCTTTTTAATGAAAAGCATGTTATGGGCTCATATTTCTATGAGATATTTAGAATGGTTTGTCCATGCTTGACTAGACTATAGGAGTGTGGTTGGAGGTTAAATGTTTTTCTTTATTTCTTTTTTTTCACTGCCTATTATTTGTGTCCTTGCTTCCTGCACTCTAATTTCTCTAATGTTCTCGTTAAAATTTTGAATGCTGAACTAGGACTCCCAAAATCTTGTACTGTTTTGTATTCTGTAATTAGATTTCATAGTGTGTGGTTTGCTTACCTTGATAAAGCATTCTTGTTGGGTCTTTTCATGCTTGAGAAAATGTTTATGAGTAAGTCATATCAGTGCTTGTGATTATTTCCCTATTTTTATTTTATTTCCTCATTTTTCTCTTAAATTGTAAGCTGTTTAGCATTCCATGTTTCAGTTGCTTCTCTTTTTTTTTTCACTTGTAGTCAGTTCATTTCATCATGTTTCATTTCATCATGGTAGAAACAAAGTGACTGTTGGCTCCTTCAGATTGGGGTGTTAGCAATCAGTTTCTGACATCACTTCAGTGAGGGAAGGAAAAAAGTTGGACCTGAAGTGAGGTGAGTTCTTTACTTGATTCACCTCTCCCTGCTTCCTCTAAATTTGACTGAATGTTTGGATTTTGTGGATTTATTTTGGTTATTATTGTTCTTCTAATCTTTAGTAGATTTCAAAGTTCTTGTCCCTTTGAAATCGAAGGGATTTTGTTTTTAGTTTGGATTTTTTTTTCCGTAATGCAACCTCAAATGTGGTCTGTGACAACCCTCATGATTTAAAACCATGAAATTTGTATTAATAGAATCTTGGGAATTTGAATATTTTTAATAGTGATGTTAACTCTACGGAATTTGAAATGCAGAGGTGAAATGGATAGTGGTTGCTTTAAGAATGCTAGGTGTTGCCAAGTCCAGCAGAAAATGATGGTGTGTGTGTGAGTTGTTTACTTAAAAGTAATTAGACTTCTTTTCCCTATTCTCCTGAATCATTATTGAATTATAAACCATTAGAGAGAGATGAAAGGACAAGTATTGGTGCTCTCTTTACCCGATCCACATCAATCAGTAAGCTGTAACCGTATTCAACTCTCATGACAGTTTTTGAATTTCAAAATAGCTTGATTGGCTTGCATATGCTACAGTTAAGTTTAATATTTTTGTTTCTTTTATGTTTTGCAGGACATAGATTTGTGAAAGTTGGAACTACAAAAACTACTATGACAACGCAATAGATGAAAGATAGTTTGAAAGAAGTGTACATTTTCTTTTTAATATTTGTAGGTTCCATATATTAACCATTAGAAAATGAAACAAAAATAATTGTTTGTCCATTGACAATAGTATCGTAATGTATCAATGGATATTATGTTTTGGCCTTTAATAGAGTTGGTTTTATATAGTACATGTTTGGTTATAAAAGATAAATCAATCATATTATGACAAATATTAATTATTAATATAAAAATAAATTAATAAATTAAGTTATTATAATGATATTTTTTATTTTAAAAAGCATATTTTATCTAATTGGAAGTCAATATAGAAGCATTAAAATTCCTTTTGCAGTGATTATTTTTGCTGAAAAAAATTATGCTTTAACATAAAGGTACCTATCTCAGCGACTAATTACGTAGGACAGATCCCTTATTGTAGCCAATAGCAGCGACTAAATGCGGTGGGAAAAGATAGTCAGTGAGTTCTTGAGACATGTTAGTGTATAACAACAATCATAGGTGTTGGGAAAAGCTAGTCAATGGCAGTAACAAAGGTTGCTGGGAAAAGCTAGCTAATGGCAGCGACACATGTTGTTGGGAAAACTAGCCAATGGCAAGGACAAAGCTTGCTGGGAAAAGCTAGCTAATGGCAGCAACACATGTTGGGAAAAGCTAACCAATGGCAGCAATGCATGTAGCTGGGAAAAGCTAGCCAATGGTAGCAACTTGATTTGCGCTGGGAAAGACTACTCTATGGCAGCGACCCTATGTGTTGTCACAAATCTTTTCTCAACAGCACTTGTGGTCACAGCATGTGGCAACTTTTTTGTCACTAGGAAAAGTGCTTTTCCCAGCAACTAATAACATTTAGCAGCGACAATAGTCGCTGCGAAAAGCCTTATACCTTGTAGTGTTTGTTCCACAGCATGATCATGAAAACAAAACAAACTGTCTTAAAAACCATTAACATTTAATATACCTATTGGTTTTTGGTGAAAGTTCAGCTATGACCAGGATGTAATTTGGAAGAGCTCTTCCAAAGTTCCAAAACCACCAGGTAGGGCAATAAAGGCATCAGCATTTGCTATTATAATGTTCATGCATCGGTGCATGCAAGATACCATTACTTCATGACCTACTGTTTTTCCAGTGGGATTGTCAATAGCTAAAGGACTAGGAATGACACCAAGGACTTTGCCACCTCCTAAATGTGCAGCAGTTGCTACACAACCCATTAACCCAAGACTACCTCCTCCGTAAACTAAATGGATTTCTCTCTCAGCTAGCACTCGACCAAGATGGTTTGCAATATTTACAAACTCTTTATCTTTCCCAGGATTAGATCCACAAAAGACACAAACACTCTTGATCCGACGAACTGAAGTGACTTCCATTTTCCTTTTTTTTTTTGTACTCTCACCTTATCAATGATCTGAAGAGAGGAAAGTGCATTATTTAAAGAATCAAAACTCAAATGTAATAATTACACCTATAAATGAGGGGTAGATCCATGTGTCAGGCAAGTTTGAAAAGAAGCACAGTAATAATAATAGCTATATGACAAGGATAAAAGACTAATCTATATGTGTCAGAAGAAGTTTGAAAATGCGCAATGCATATTTCAAATTAATACGGCTAAAATTTTTTTTTGTTTTGAAATTTTTTTTAATAAACAAGAAGAAAAAGGAAAAATAAAAAATATAAAAAATAATACTTACAGGAGGTGTGATTGTGGCTCACATTTTCCTCTGGTTTTACGTCCAGTAACGGTTTGAATGCTCTCTATGGGTCGATGGTCGGTTCCCATCCAATTTTCTTATAAATTAGCAAATATTGAGTCAGATTCCCGAGACTATAACGCTCATGTTTATCTTGGAATATTGGCCATAAATCGAGAAGTACTCTCTGCACATCTGCACTCGGATGCGTCTCAAGAGTCAATAGAATGTTATCTAAAGACTCCTTACTCATGCCATCCTTAATGAAGTGAATTTTATCAAGTCGATTTGTAGACGCCATTCCAATTGATCTGCATTTTGTGTTACAGGTCCATCTTGCACATTTATAGCAGTCTCGTAACCTTTTTGCTCTTCTCTTCTTGCATATGAACTTTTGCCTAGCCCTGGCAGAAAATTCCCATGTGATTTGGACCTTTGTTTCGATCAACCAGCGTATATCCGCAGGGATGCCTTTATGCATAAGCATCCTTAATCTCTCAAACCTTGCACAATAAATGTTAGTTAAAGCATTTTGTGGGAGAGAAGGGAATCGCTTGCAGAGGTTAACAAGTTGATTATCCATTTCGAAAGAAAGAAGAAAGAGAGAAAAAAAAATTAAGTAAAATTATATACAGATTTCAATATTTGTGGGTAATTGAAGGGACCGAAAAAGATTTTCACGGAGTACCGTTATCCGCCATTTAACCTGTGAAAAATCATCTGTCAAAGAAAAACAAACAAAATTAAGACATAAAAATCAAACTTTGATAGATTTTCTCACTTAGCACCGATTTTTTGTCTCGATTCCTATGATAGCAAATAAGTCAAAGTTTGAAAAAAAAAAAAGAGTTATAAAACTTGGGTTGCCTCCCAAGAAGCGCTACTTTTAATGTCATCAGCCAGCGTGAGTGAAGATTTTGCACAATCGATGGGTCCTCCCCAATAATGATTCAATTTCTGGCCATTGACCTTAAACTTTTTTTCAACAAAGTAGTGATCGATCATGGTAGAGGGCCTCCTGCAATTGAACTTCCTCCACGAGATTCTCTTGAGCTCCTTCACAAAAATTCTTGAGGCGATGACCATTAACTTTGAACACTTTGTTGGTGGCTTCACTCTTAATTTCTACTGCACCATGAGGAAAAACATTAATAACAATGAAAGGACCAAGCCATCTAGAACGAAGCTTACCGGGCATAAGTTTGAGGCGAGAGTTGTAGAGAAGGACTTTTTGACCAATGATGAACTCTTTTCGTACTAACATCTTATCATGAAAGAGTTTGGTCTTCTCCTTGTAGATCCGGGAGTTCTCATACGCCTCTAATCGAAGCTCCTCAAGTTCCTGAAGTTGGAGCTTCCTTTGAGATCCGGCTTGACTCAAGTCAAGGTTACACTGTTTCACCGCCCAATAGAATTTATGCTCAATTGCCACCGGAAGGTGGCACGCCTTCCTAAAAAAAATTTGGTACGGGGACATCCCTATCGGTGTCTTGTAGGCAGTTCGATAAGCCCACAGAGCATCCTTAAGTTTCAGGCTCCAGTCCTTCCTATTAGGTTCGACTGTCTTTTCAAGTATGTGCTTGATTTCTCGGTTTAAGACCTCGGCTTGCCCGTTTCTCTGGGGGTGATAAGGTGTAGAAACCTTGTGCAAGACGCTGTACTTTCTCATCAAAGCCTCTATTCTCCGGTTACAAAAGTGTGAACCCTGATCACTGATCATGGCCCTTGGGATTCCAAACCTGCAGAAAATCTGTGATCTAACAAAGTCCACAACAACTTTGGAATCATCAGTCCGAGTGGCTTTTGCCTCCACCCATTTAGATACATAATCAACAGCCAACAAAATTTAAATAAAACCAAAGGAAATAGGGAAAAGGCCCATGAAATCAATACCCCAAACATCAAAGATCTTAGAAGACAACATAGGCTGCTGAGGCATCTCATTCCTGTGTGAAATTGTCCCTGTTCTCTGGCACTGTTCACAAGACTTACAAAACAGATATGCATCATGAAATAGGGTAGGCTAATACAATCCAGAGTCCAAAACCTTCCTAGTTGTACGTTGGGAGCCAAAGTGCCCACCACATGCAAATGTATGACAAAAGCTAAGAATAGAATGAAACTTATGATCATAGACACATCTTCTAATAATCTGGTCACTACAAAGCTTCCATAGATAAGGATCATCCCATACATAGTACTTAGACTCACTTTTCAATTTATCAGATTGAGCTCTAGTAAAATATGCAAGAAGAACACCAGCAACCACAAAATTAACCATATCTGCAAGCCAATGGGAGGTGTTCTTACCTTGCAGCTGCAGAAGCTGCTCATTTGGGAAGAAGTCCTGTACAGGGAAGGGATCTGAAGCCCTCTCAATGCGGCTCAAGTGATCTGCCACTAGATTTTCTGCTCCACTCTTGTCACGGATCTCTATATGAAACTCTTGGAGCAGTAGCATCCACCTTATTAGTCGGGGCTTTGCCTCTGGCTTCTTCAAAAGAAACTTAAGAGCTGCATGATCAGTAAACACAACAACCTTAGAGCCAAGCAAATATGATCTATACTTATCCAAAGCAAAAACAATGGCTAAAAGCTCTTTTTCGGTTGTGGTATAGTTGGCCTGAGCAGCATCCAGAGTTCTGGAAGCATAGTATATCACATGAGAAGCTCTCCCCATTCTCTGTGCCAAGACTGCTCCTACTGCATAGTTAGAAGCATCACACATTAACTCAAATGGCAATGTCCAGGCAGGTGGCTGGATGATGGGGTAACTAGTTAAGGCCTGCTTCAAGTGATTGAAAGCTGCCTTGCACTTGTCATCAAAATTAAACTCTACATCTTTCTGCAGTAAGTGGGAAAGTGGAAGGGCAATCTTGCTGAAGTCGGCAATGAAGCGCCTGTAGAAACCTGCATGACCAAGAAAAGAACGCACTTCCCGCACGCATGTGGGGTAAGATAAACAAGTAATTACATCAATCTTGGCAGGATCTACCTCAATGCCCTTACTAGATACTACATGTCCTAAAACTATACCCTGTTCTACCATAAAATGGCATTTCTCAAAATTTAGCACAAGGTTAGTCTCAATGCATCTTTCCAGCACTCTAGATATGCTAGCTAAACATGAATCAAAAGAAGAACCATAGACAGTGAATTCATCCATAAATACCTCCATGCACTCCTCTAAGAAATCAGAAAATATGCTCACCATGCACCTTTGGAAGGTACTAGGGGCATTGCAGAGGCCAAAGGGCATCCGTCTGTAAGCAAAGGTGCCGAAGGGACAGGTAAATGTGGTCTTCTCCTGATCCTCTGGTGCAATGTGGATCTGGAAGTATCCAGTGTAGCCATCCAAAAAGCAGTAATGGGACTTACTGCCCAACCGCTCCAAAGATCTCGATCGATGAACGGAAGGGGGTAATGATCTTTCTGAGTGGCTTGGTTGAGACGTCTGTAGTCAATGCAGACTCTCCAGCTATTCTGCACTTGGGTTGGAATGAGCTCATTCTTCTGGTTGGCCATGATAGTCACCCCGGATTTCTTTGGAACTACTTACACCGGGGTCACCCACTTGCTGTCAGAGATGGGATAGATAATGCCAGCCTGCAGTAGCTTGGTCACCTCTTTTTTCACCACATCTAGAATGAGAGGATTCAGTCTCCTCTGGGTGTCTCACTGGTTTAGTTTCTTCCTCAAGTAATATCCTGTGCATGCATGTGGAGGGGTTAATACCAGGGATGTCTGCAAGTGTCCAACCAATTGCCCTTTTGTGTTGCTTCAAAACTTCCAATAATCTGGTTTCTTGCTCAGGTTGGAGGTGTTTGGCCACTATCATCGAGAGCTTGTCATCCTCCTCTAAGAATGCATACTTCAAAAGCTCGGGCAGGGGCTTAAGTTCAATGGAGGGTGGTTGCTGGACTGATGGTACTAGTTTTGGAACCGAAACTAAATCTGTCAATTTCTTAGCAGTTACACTTGCTACACCTGTACCTGCAAGCTGTGCACAATCTTGCAAAACAACATCATCATATCCTATGGAATCAAAAGAATCACACTTAGCAGCAGGATGAATGACAACATCATTAATAACAGCATCATTGCCATTAATAACAGAAACAGAATCATCAATGTCAGCAGAATTAACAACAGCACATGACAATTATGTAGAAATCTTAGCACAGGCTGCACATATTGCATTGGGTTTTCAACTAGAAAGTCTAAAGCAGGCAGAACAAGTATTGCAAGCTATGCTATTAGTGTATCCTACAATTTCAGGAAACTCTGCCAACATATCAGCATGCATATCATCAACCAGTAAATCAATGACATCAAAATGAAAAACAAAATGATCCTCTAAAAGGTATTTCATGGCATCAAAAATGTTAAACTGAATGATATCATCACCAAATTCCATGGAAAGGGTACCAGCATGCACATCAATCTTAGTTTTAGCAATTTTCAAAAATGGCCTACCTAAGATCAATGGGGGTGGGGAAGAGGCAGATTCATCTTCCATATTCAACACATAAAAATCGGCTGGGAATATTAAATTATTTACCCGAACCAGAACGTCCTCCAACACTCCTGCAGGTTGAGCCGTGCTCCGGTTTGCTAACTGAATGACAATGCCGGTGGGTTTTAGCTCTCCCATATGCAAGGAAGTGTAAACTGACTTTGACATTACATTGATGGAGGCTCCCAAGTCTAGCAAGGCATGAATGAACTGTTTGTGCCCTATGGTGCAAGGGATGGTAAAAGTGCCTGGGTCTTTGCATTTGGGAGGCAGGTTGGGCTGAATCAAAGCGGAGACATTTCTCCTCATACTCACTTTTTCAGTGCCCTTTAGCTTTCTCTTATGGGTGCCCATCTCTTTCAAAAACTTGGCATACATGGGGATTTGTTTAATTGCCTCCAAGAGAGGTATATTCACCTCAACCTTCTGAAAAGTCACCATAATTTCCTTATCCAAGTCAGTCTCAACCATATGCCTCGGCTGTATCATTCGGTTGGGAAAAGGAAGAGGAATGTTGGAAGCTGACTTTTGTGAATGTTCACTTTTCTCATTGCATCAATTTTCTCGTAACCTGCCGGTTTGATGCGGTTTCTGCTTACGTCGGAGGGTCATTTGCTATCAATGCAAGCTTTCTGACATCTGAATTTGCTGCAAAACTTGAATTTGCTGCAGAATTTGAATTTGCTGCAGAATCTTATTTTTCTGGGTCAATGGTAGAATTTGGAATTATCTGCTGCACTGGTCCATTGATTTGCTTACCACTGCGCAAAGTTATAGTACTAACATTGCCTCTAGGGTTTGGAGTGGTTTGAGAGGGTAATTGGCCAGAACCCTGTGACTGTAATTCATGAATAGATGTGGCAAGTTGACCAATTTGAGTCTCCAAGTTCTGAATGGTGGTTTCAATTCTCTGTTGAAACTGGATGTTATTGGTGGCCAACTGTTTCACCAAATCCTCCAATGAGGGCTCAGATTTCGTGGCTACAGGACCCTGTTGCTGGAATGGTGGTCTACTTGGTCCAGCATGTGGCTGAAACTGAATTGTCCTTGCTTGCTGCTAGAATGGTGGTTTATACTGGTTTGGTGGCTGCTGATTTGATGCATTCCCATATCTTAGATTGGGATGGTCCCTCCAGCCAGGGTTGTAAGTATTGGAGAATGGATCATATTTTTGTTGTTGTTGCTGATGGAGCTATGGCTTCCCAGGAAATATACCAGCTGCAACCACAGATTGGTCTTGAAACTCAGAATCATCTTGCAATGTGGGGCACGAATCTGTGGGACGAGAGGAACTAGAACATATGCTACAAACTCTTGCAGGCGTTTGCATAGGTGGTTCGTGTTGTCACATTGCCATCTGTCTGACCAAAGAAGTGAGCTCATCCAATCTATGTTCCACCCTTTGTTGATTAGCATGTGAAGAGGTATTAAATTCATTAACTACTCTAGTTGCAGCACCTATTCGAGTACCAAATTGCTGAGAATTTGCTGCCATGTTTGCAATTAAGTTTCTGGCTGCAGCTGGAGTTTTATCTACCAATGCTCCACCACTTGCAGCATCAATCATACTCCTTTCCATTGGCATCAACCCTTCATAGAAGTATTGGATTAGCAGTTGATCACTAATTTGATGGTGTGGGCAGCTCGAGCACAATTTCTTGAATCTCTCCCAATACTGATGGAGAGTTTCACCACTGATTTGCCTAATGCCACAAATATCTTTCCTTATTGCAGCAGTTCTTGATGCAGGAAAGAACTTCTCCAGAAACAATCTTTTCATGTCATTCCAAGAAGTGATGGCAGCAGGTTGTAAGTAATACAACCAATCATTAGCAGCACCATCCAAGGAGAAAGGAAAGGCCCTTAGCTTGATGTGATCTTCAGCTATTCCATGAGGTTTCATGGTGGAGCAGATAACATTGAACTCCTTCAAATGCTTATGTGGATCTTCACCTGCAAGACCATGAAACTTGGGCAGCAAGTGTATCAATCCAGATTTCAACTCAAAATCAACATTAAGTTCAGGATATTGAATGCACAAAGGTTGATAATTCACATCAGGTGCAGCCAATTCCTTAAGGGTCCTATTATTATAATCAGCCATAATAAAACCAGCAGACTCAATATCAGAAATTGAAGTACTAACAGAAGCAGACACAACAAGATTAAAAGGGTCAACAATATTAGGTGCAATGTCAAGCTCAAGCCCAATTCCAAAAGTAATTCTATGAATGCTACTACCAGTCCTATGAATTCTATGAAGTGTATGAAATGTTCTATTAATTTCAAGATCAAATGAATGCAAGGTACCAAGATCAGACCTAGTCATACAGCCTGCAGTTCGTAAGAAGGTATTAGAAAAGCAATAACAACTAAAACACTAAAAATTCTTAAAACAAATACTCTAAAAATTAAACAAAAATAAAAACAGTATCAAATGAATTTTAAAAATTATGGAACCACCACAGGGTGAAATCTACACGAAAATGTTATCCAACAAAATAATAAAACATCTTAAAAAATTGAAAAAGTGGTCTAAACGATGGAATTTAGCTAAAATAAGGGTGACCTCACTATAAATAGTGAACCTTTTTCATTAGTGTACCAAAATTCAGGTCAATCAGAGATACTTTACCGAACCGAAATTCTTGACACAATGTCCTTTACCCAATTTCAGCTGAATTCCACTTGAAAAAGCTTCAAAAACAAAACAAACACAATTGTTAGAGTTAGATGGGGTCTTGAAATGATCAAATAGTTGCCTTGGATCCCCGGCAACGGCGCCAAATTTGACAAGAGGTTGTCGAGACCTATCAAATAATAAAAATAACTGGATCACAAACTAATTTGTAGTATAGAGAATGAACCGAATCGTCTCTCAAGGATCCAAAAACAAAGATTTAATTATATCAAGATAATTAGAAAAGGGGGGCTTTGTTGTTGATTAACAAGATTAATAAAAGTACGAGACTTAAAGTTGTAAACAAATCTAAAGAAACAACCAATCCAAGGAAATTTACCGATCTTGAGTTTAACTCATCATTGATCACAAGGAATTCACTTAATTGCTAGTCATGTTCTTGGCCTTAGAACACATCAAGAAGCCTTAACATGATCCAAGAATTCTCTACTAGATAAGCATCTAGGATTTGATTAACCAAGGTTAGATAAAGTAAGCACCATCCAACATAGATTAACTTAAGATCCAGAATTTAACCAAGCTAAACAATCCATCAAAAACTTTAATATATTATTTAGTCTTTGTGATCCTCTTTGAATACATGATAATAAAACTATTATCACATCATCATCTAAATCAAATTAAGCAATTCAATCTAGATTAAAATTAAAAGAGGAAGAAGAGAAACTTGAATAACAATTAAGCAATATGAACAAGTAAAACAAGATCTCCAAATTAAACATCAAGATGGCTAATCCCTTGGATTGATTATAAGAGCCTAGCCTTCCATGGATGGGAAGGAAGAACTCATAAAATAAAGAACAAAAATGAAATTCTAAAGAGAATGGAGTAGAAGGGAAAGAAAACTCTCACAAATACTCAAACTTTCTTCAAACTTACTTCTAATTGAATGATTTCTAATATAAAGAGATTGACTCTATTTATACTAATCCTAGAAGCCAATTTGTAATTGAAAATAATATGAATACAAGTTGTAAAAACATGGAAATTGTGAAATATGGAAGCTTGATGCATGGTTGGGGGGTTGGTGTATGGTTGGTGGGTTCAAGTCAGCAACTCTTATCCGACTTCCAGCTTGATTTTCATGACCTAGACAGTGCATTTTGGCTTGGAGGTCTCATGAAAGTTGTAGCCAGTTGTCTCCTTGAAATTTTCCATTTTGAATCATGCCATTTGGACTTTTAGAACTCCATATATGCCATAAACACTACACCTACCTCAAGTTAGGGTGGCAGAACGTGTTTCCAAATTCAAACCAACTTGTAGCTTCATACTCATGCCTAAAACGACATCTATTGACTAAATAGTCTTCGGTGAAGTTGGAGATATGGGTCTTATCTTTCCAATGGCCAAGATTCAGCCCAAGAGAATACCTAGAACCCACTAGATAGTCCAATATGTGCACACTGCCCAGATTTCCGTGACAGCAAACCCACTCTGCATTGCAGGGATATTTTGGACCCTTAGAAGTCCGATCCAGCTCTTAAGTTCTCATGAAACTTGTAGAGCATTGTCTTAGATTTCCAAAGACACTAAGATCACCTCAAATGGATCACCGAGTCCTAAGTTATGGTCTAACCAAGGAGGAAAGGTCAAAATGCATCAAAATCCAAAAATTATTCACAATTTGCTTTAATGCCCAATGAAGCCCAACAACATTAAACTCATCTAAAATACTAATATTGGGCACAATAAACATCTAATAAAGCTTAATACAAGGCTAACATAAGTGTCTCAAATTGATTGATCAGTGAGACTCTAAGAAATACATGATCACCCTCTTCAAACTCTAAAGGACGCCTTCTTTTGTCAACATAACTCTTTTGCTGACTCTAAGCAATTCTTATTTTTTCCTGTATAACCCTAATCTTTTCGGTAGTTTCTTGAACTAACTCTGGGACTAACAGGTTCCGCTCACCTACCTCATACCAACATAGACGTGACCTACACTTTCTACCATAAAGTGCCTCATATGGTGCCATCCCAATGCTGGAATGGTAACTGTTATTGTATGCAAACTCTACCAAAGGCAAATATCTATCCCAACTACCCTTATCTTCAAGGACACAAGCTCTCAACATATCTTCTAACGTTTGGATAGTCCACTCGGACTGACCATTAGACTGTGGGTGATAAGCAGTACTAAAACCGAGCTTCGTTCCAAAAGACTGATGTAAGGCATTCCAAAATCTAGAGGTAAATCTGGGATCTCTATCAGACACTATGCTCAATGGTACACTGTGTCATCGGACAATCTCTCCAACAAATAACTCAGCAAGTTTATCTAGAGAATAAGAAATCTTAATGGGAAGAAAATGGGCAGACTTAGTTAGTCTATCCACAATGACCCATATAGCATCATAACCCCTCTGTACTCTAGGCAAACTAGTCACAAAATCCATAGTAATTTTGTCCCACTTCCACTCGGGTATTTCCAAAGGTTGGAGCATTCTGGCTAGTTTCTGGTGTTTGACCTTAACCTTCTGACAAGTCAAACACTTGGCCACAGACTCAGCCACATCTCTTTTCATTCCTGGCCACCAAAATATTTCTTTTAAATCTTGATACATCTTAGTCGCACCAGGATGTATCGAGAACTTACTTTTATGAGCTTCCTCCAGAATCCGTTCCTTAAGGTTTCCCCCTTTAGGAACACAAATCCTTTGTCTAAACCTAATCAATACATCATCTTCCAAAGAAAAAGCTATCGAGACCCTACGATCTTGTAGTTCCTTATCCAAACTTTGTTCATGTCTAATCTGATTCTTAAGGTCACATGAGATTTCCAACAAAGCTAATCTCAGCGTCACACTACTCATATCCACTTGTATACTAAGGTCTCGAAATTGCTCTACCAGGTCTAACTCATGCACCATCATCTGAGATACGTGCAAAGATTTCTTACTAAGGGCATCAGCCACAACGTTGGCCTTGCCAGGATGATACTTCAGCTCAAAGTCATAATCCTTTTAGTACTCCATCCACCTTCTTTGTCTCATGTTCAGTTTCTTCTGATCAAACAGATACTTCAAACTCTTATGATCACTGAACACCTCAAACGTTACACCATACAAATAATGTCTCTAGATTTTAAGTGCAAAAACTATGGCTGCTAGCTCTAGGTCATGGGTAGGATAATTCTTCTCATGAGTCCTGAGCTATCTAGATGCATAAGCCACTACCTTCTTATCCTGCATTAACACACATCCTAAGCCCAATTTAGAGGCATCACAGTACACCTCCAAATCTCTGCATAGGTCAGCAATAACTAAAACTGGAGCTGTGGTCAATCTATGCTTGAGTTCCTGAAAACTCTTTTCACATTTTTCACTCCATATCATGGCTTGTCCTTTCCGGGTCAGTTCAGTTAAAGGAAGTGCCAACTGAGAAAAACCCCGAATGAACTTCCGATAGTATCCTGCCAATCCTAGAAAACTTCGAATCTCAATAACCGACTTTGGTTGCTCCCACTGTACTACAGCCTCAACCTTACTAGAGTCCACTGCTACCCTGTCTTGGGATATAGTGTGCCCTAAAAATTTCACTTCATTCAGCCAAAATTCATACTTCTCAAGTTTAGCATACAGTTTCCTCTCTCTGAGTATCTGCAGTACTATTCTAAGATGTTCCTCATGTTCTTCCACTCTCTGAGAATAAATGAGAATATCATCTATGAACACTACCACAAACTTATCTAGGAACGGCCTGAAAATTCTATTCATGTAATCCATAAACGTCGCTGGAGCATTAGTTAGGCCAAACGGCATCACCAAGTACTCATAGTGTCCATACCTAGTTCTAAAAGCAGACTTTGGTATATCATCCGGCTTTATCTTAATTTGATGGTAACCAGAACGAAGATCAATCTTAGAGAATACTGTGGCATCTCTAAGTTGGTCAAGCAAATCGTCTATCCTAGGTAATGGATACCTATTCTTTATGGTAATCTTATTCACCGCCAAGAATCCACACACAATCTCATACTCCCATCCTTCTTTTTCACTAACAACACAGGTGCTTCCCATGGAGACACACTAGGTCTGATGAATCCTCTTTCAAGTAATTCCTCTACTTGTTTCTTAAGTTCTCCTAGTTCCAATGGTGACATTCTATAACGTGCTACAGACACAGGCCCAGCTCCCGGTACTAAGTGTATAACAAACTCTACCTCTTTATCAGGTGGTAACCTAGGAATCTCCTTAGGAAACACATCCATAAACTCGCTCACTATTGGTACTCCAGCCAATTCTGACTGAACCTCTAAGTCTAAAGAAAATAGTACCATGTATACTTGACTCCCATCCATCAAGCAATGGTTCAATTCTGACACTTTGGGTAACATGGAAATTTCAGGAATTAGTGTATGGCTTGTAACAGCAAGGATAATGACAATCTTATTACAACAATCTAACAACACTTGGTTGGTTACAAGCCAATCCATACCCAAGATGACATCTAACCCTCTCAAAGGTAAGCAAATCAAATCAGCAACAAAGGTTCGGTTCTGGAACACAAACTTGCAGTCTAAACAAATACGGGTGGTAAGAATATTATCCTTAGCAGGAGTAGTCACTGACAGTGTATAAGGTAAGGAAGTAGTGGTCAGACTCAAGGACTTCACACATGCATTAGAAATGAATGAATGGGTTGCCCCAGAGTCAAACAGTACAATTAAGTTCTGGCCCTTCAGTAAGCACATACCTTGGATCAAATCATCAGCATGCGCCTCTGCCCCACTGAGGATATACACTCGCCCCTGGGTTGGTGGTCTAGGGATAGGAACTGGTGCCTTAGAAGTTCGTGGGCAATCTCGAGAAGTGTGCCCCTTCTGTTGGCACTTGAAGCAGATCACTATCCGCTGTGGGCAGTATTTTGCAATGTGTCCCTTCTGGCCACAAACAAAACACACACTAGGAGTTGCCCGGTAAGTACCCGGATGTGGTTTCCCACACGTCTTGCACGGTTCCACTTTAGCCTTCTTAGTACTTCGTGCAGGCTGAATAACTTCCACCTTTATCTTTCCAGTTCCCTGACTGCTCTCAGCAACAGGATTCATGCACTCTTCCATAATCAAACACTTCTCAACTAGAGAAGCAAACTCCCTAATCTCAAAGCCAGCTACAGCCTTTCTCAGCTCAAACTCAAGTCCCCTCTCAAACTGAATGGACTTCCAAATCTCATTCGGTCCATTCTGCAGGTAACTAGAGTATTTAGACAATTCATCAAACTTAGCTGCATACTGACCAGTTGTGAGATCTCCCTGTCTCAAGTGCATAAACTCATGTTCCTTTTGGATTCTGACATTAGCAGGGAAATACTTACGTAGAAATGCCGTCTTAAATGTCTCCTAAGTGATGGGATCCTCACGGAGAAGTAATCCAGGATGAGTAGCCTCCCACCAATGTTCGGCTTCATCCTCCAATTTATAAGCAGCAAAGATAACTTTCTGCTCTTCATTACACTGCATGGCCTTAAAAATCTTCTCAAGGTATTTCACCCACCTCTCAGCAGCCATTGCGTCATAGTTCCCATGAAAAGATAGGGGATCCCTCTTGCAGAACTCCATCAATCCCAACTGTTGAGGAACGACAAGTCCCGCATTAGGATTGCTATCATGATGGGGTCCTGGCATACGGTCTATGGCTTGAGCCAAATGTGCAAGCACAGCCACCAGACCATCACCCTCACCAGCAGTAGCAGTAGTTTGGCCTCGGCCTCCACTACGAGTTTGCCCTAGTCCACTCATAACTCTGTACAGCACAGAAAATATCAGGTTGATCAGTCCCAATTCCCCACATGCAATATATCATAAGTATATGAAAAGCTATAGGCATACATCCTAAGTGCTTAGTACAACTATAGACTCATATTTCGCAGTCCTAAAGAAAGAACTGCTCTTATACCAAAAATGTAAGACTTGTTATTTACTATGTCATTTACCAACTTCTAAGTCTTACGTGGGATATATTTGCTTTTCATTATATAAAAAATTCGGCAGTGTTTCCTTTGTTTCTCATATATTACCACACAACATAAAATAAGCAGCAGATTCCTAACAATCATTTTCCAACCAACCAGAGTACATATATATATATATATATTCATAAACAGGAGATCTCTGATCTTATACAAAATACTATCAGAGTACGCCAATTATACAAGTGTATATTATACACTATCCTGACTGAGCTCACCTAAATATAAACAGACTGTGAACATCAACAGTAGTTCACCAGCTTCCCTGTCATATGTACATCAGAGTAATATAATACACATCATATTATAATAGATAACAGCATCCTACATCGCTAAAAGTGATTACATCACGGAGCTAAACTCCACCAAAAATACAAGTCTCATACTACATTCTTTCACTGAAAGTGATAGATAACAGAATCCTCCGTACTTAACCCAAAGAGGGTCCGGGGTGTTCCTGCGAATCTGAGAAAAAGGGGGTGAGAACAACTTCCCAGTGAATGTGAATAAAGCTTGCAAGTAAAGTATACATGTAATTAGAATATAAGTATAAACACAATTCAATATAACAAGTAACACCAACCAACATATGCAATGAATGAATGCACATGATGTTCACACCTTTTCTTCACACTTTTTCTTTCTCCACTCCTCTTGTTGTGCACTAACCCCTTCCAGTTAGGCCCTCGCAATATGCATATGCAATGTGTTATGCCATTCCATTTCCATCTAGCTCCGTAACCTAGGCACCCCTCATGTTTTGTACACTAACCCCTTCCGGTTAGGCCATCTCGCTATGCAATGCAATTAATTATGTCATTCCGTTTCCATCTAGCTCCGTAAGCTAGGCACCCCTCACATTTTGTGCACTAACCCTTCCGGTTAGGCCATCTCACTATGTAATGCAATGTTCTCATATTCATATCATGCTCAAATCATAATATCAAAATAACATCACATGTAAATCAATTCAAGATATATAGATACACCACACAACCATTATGCTCAATTCTCAATTCTATCAACTACTCTCACTTAGCTACACCTCTCATCATAGTGCTAAGTCATCCTTATTCATAAACATAGCATATGGTATCAAGACACTAGATATACGCACCACAAAGACACAAGCAGAGTCAACCACGGCTAGGGTGTGGTGGCAACCACGGCCACGGTTCAGGAAAACAGAAACTCAACAAAATAGAAATAGAGACAACAACGGCCAGACTGTGGTGGATACCACGGCCGTGGTCTGGTGTCAGAGCACGAACCCTAATTCCAAAGCCATCCACGGCCAAATCGTGGTGGAGGCCATGCCCGTAGTTTGGATTTCCAGAGCCAACCACGGCCAGCCCGTGGTCTGGAATTTCATACACGAACCATCTTTCCAAAGACAACCACGGCCAGACCGTGGTGGGGGCCACGGCCGTGGTCCGGAATCTGGGCAGCAATAGTGCCATGCCCAACCACAAACCAAAACCTAAGTTTCCCCTTTGGGATCATGTCTCTAAATCCATCAAAATACATCAACCATGTTATCCCTTTTTCTATACTCAAATCCTTGAAAACATGTAATAAAACACATCCAACCTCAAGCATAGGTGAAAACCCTAGATTCAAGCTTAATCATACATCTTACACTTACACTGTAAGAACATCATACAATATCTCAAGTTAACCCAAACTCACCTTAAAGTGCTCCAAACTTGATTCCAAGATTGGATTTGTAGTCAAGGCAACCTTCCCTTCAACTTCCTTCAAAACACTCAATCCAAACAACCAACTTTAGAAATGGGTGTTCTTGATTCTTAAAGATGAAAATGAGTTTCTCAAGAAACTAAAACCATAGGATTGAAGAAGAGATCATAGTGATCAATAATCATCAAATAACCTAAGCCAAAAGATGAATAAAAATGCTTACTTTTGGCTCTTGAACCTTGAAGCAAGCTTTAGCTATGGAGACTTATCAATATTTTGGAGAAGATGAGCCTTTTGGCCATCCATGCTGGGCGGCCCCCTTTAATCCCAAGGGGGTGAAGTTGCATTGTCAACTTTGCCCCCCACTTAAGTGGAAAAATACTAAATTGCCACTGAGGGTGTAAAAAGACTAAAATACCCTTGTAATTTCTAAAAATTCCCAATAGATTCTGAAAAAAAATGAATTTACCAGTAGGTCCTATCTTAGCCAGAGAAAATATAAGAGTTTAGATTTCACCTATTTCTTCCTTAGGTTCTACCGAGTTCCCCAGTATAGCCAGAATCTCAAAATAATTACTCTAACTCAATCTATCACAATTTTTGTAACAGAATATACATGTTCAGAGAATTTAGCTAAGTCATAATATATGAAATTTAAGGGTGATACATTTTCAGTTTTTAGTTTTTCACAAAAGGTTTCAAGCTCTTATTTTTCTGAAAACAATTTTTCATAATCCTTAATTAATTTTGAAAACTTTCTTTTGAGAGATTTGTATTCAATAGCTAAGCTAGATGAGTTGTTTAACAGTTCATCAAAAGCTTCTTGAAGATTGAGGTCAGAGTTTGTTACCTCATCGTCTTCCTCTTCAAAGGATGTGCTTGCCATGAAGCATAGGTTGGCTTCTTCTGGTTCCTCTTCATTATCAGTAGATGAGAGGTCAAGATCTTCCCATGTGGCCATTAATCCTCTTTTCTTCTTTGAAAAGAATATGTTTTTCTCTTTCTCCTTGTTTAGAGAAGGGCATTCAGCTTTAATGTGTCTAGGCTTCTTGCACTCATAGCATATGATTGGACTCTTGTCTTTTGTCTCAGTCCTGTCCTTTAGAGATCTTCATCCAAAGTGTTTTCTCTGCATGCCTCCTTTCTTTTTCCACATTGCTTGTATCTTTCTGGAGATGAAGGATAGCTCGTCGTTGTCTGAGGCCTTTTCTCCAGATGACTCAATCTCATCTAAATAGTCTTCAACCTTAAGTGCTTTGGACACACTTCCTTTGTGAGCTTTAAGGGCAATTGATTTCCTTTTCTTAAGCTTTCCTCTTCTTCGAGTTCAAGCTCGTGAACTTTAAGGGAACCTAGGAGTTCCTCCATGGTAAGAGAGGCTAAGTTCTTTGCTTCTTGTATGGCAGTAACCTTAGGCCACCACTGTCTGGAAAGACTTCTAAGAATTTTTCTGATATGATCTTGATTATCATATGTCTTTCCCAGAGATCTCAAGCTATTGATTATTGTTTGGAATTGTCCAAACATTTGATCAATATTTTCATGATCTCCCATTTTGAAGAGTTCATATTGATGAACCATCATGCTTATCTTTGATTCCTTGACCTGAGAGGAACCTTCATGTGCTAAAGCCAGAGTATCCCATACCCTAGAGGGCTATCTATGAGCTAAAGAATTAGAGATGGAACATCTCTAATGGGTTGCTACTTGAGAGAGATCTAAATAAAGAAGTGCCCCTATCTGATAGGGGCTTCTAACAAGGATCTCTCTATCAAGTAGCTCATAGCTCATGGAGTGGTTAAGTCCTTATCCTATTCCTTCCCTATGGTCAGGAATAGCGGACTTGTTATCGCCCTTCCTCCCCACATGACCAGGATGGAAGGGCTTGTTAGAGAGAAGAGTGGTAAAGGCCTTACTCTATTCCTTCCCTATGGTTAGGTAAGTTACCTAACTGAACTTGAAACTTTGGCTCATTTTCGGGCATGACATCCTCAAAATCTGCCAAGACCTGCTTCACGGGCTTCAGTAACGTCCCAGATTTTGGTCAAGGATACCTTGGATCCACTAGAAGTCACTTTGATCTTTAGGTGAAATCCAATGCTTTTGCTACTGGCACGAAGTGCTTCTACGTATTGGCTACTTATGCTTCTCCCTCGAAAAGATTTTGATAGATTGTCCTTCATCCCTGGATGACCCTCTCCCGCGGCCGAAAGCCTTTTTCTATGCTTCTTGACCACGGCCTCTCTTCTCGAGTGAAGCACCAAAAATGAAAAAAGCTACTCTCTCTTCCTATTCATTTTTGGGTCGGGACCCGAGGGCCCTTTTTTTTTCTCAAGAGGTGATTTCGAGAATCAACCAACTGACGCTTTTTCGGTGATATCTATAAAAAGGAAGACCTGTCTCAAGGTAAACAGGAGTTCCCGGCTCAAGAGTCCTTACAAAACAAATGGACACTGCCCCTTGCTAGATTTCTCATATAAGTGGACTCACTGATGGCTCAGGCCCCCTCGGAAGGAGGCCTTCTCAATCCAATGAACATACAAAGCGGCTTAGCCGAACGGTCAGGAAGAGAGAACGACTATACTTTACTTTCTTTCTGTGTTAGAACATTAGGAAAACTTTTGGGAATTTTCTATTGAGTACATCGAGACAACCAACAAGAAAAGAAGAAATAAATTATCTAGTACTTGATCTCGCCATGGGAAGATCAATTTTGTTGCAACTTTGAAGAGTTTCATTACTCTGTATAACCCTGTTATAGTGGGGCATTGTCCCTCAATTCTTACAACCTCCGGTGTGTGATCGACATGTTGCTAACTTCAACTCGGTTGAATAAGTCCGATCAGAAGTTGGAAAGAAGTCGTCTGGTATTGAAAGATCAAGTTTTAGACAGAATCGAGTTGTAGCTCCCAGTCCCAACGAAAAGGCAGAAAAAACTTATTTGCGCTTAGGGCACCACCTATAAGCTTCAACCTTCTCTATCTAAGTAAGAGGAGATAGTAAGTAAGATCGGATCGTAGCGTAAAAAGTCTTGCTTCTCTTATGAAATTTCATCCGGCTTTTCTTATATAAGATATTTATCTAAGCACATTTTTATTTATTTAATTATAGACATTTTCTATTTTTAGTATATCAGTAAACATAATTAGTCAAAATAAATTGTTGTTAGTGAATGTAGCTTGCTTAATTAAACAATGGCATTTTGTATACAAGTGTTTGTGACTAGGGACATAAGTGTCATAAATTTTTTGTCAAGTATTAAATTAAGGGCGAAATAGTCATTCAAAATTATTAGTTGAATAGGATAAACTAGATGGAATAAACGTGGAATCTAGTTAGAAACTATTCATCTTTAATCACATACAATTTAGATTAATTTCAAGTTAACCCTAAAATGGAATGCAAGGCTAAAATGCAATGCTTGAGGGGAGTTAGAGAGCCAAGGGGATGAATCTTGTCCCTTAATGCTTGAGGATGAGCAAGGATATGGTATTGGAGGAATGAGAATAGAGAAAATGAAGAGGTGTGTGGTTCGGGTAGAGGAAGAGGAATAAGAAAGGATTGGGAATTAGGGATTTGGATGAAAGAAGGAGGCTGTACAAGATAGTTACCGCCTATCATATGGCTTTCTAACTTCACTTTTTTTTCTGGTCGTTCCGTTCTGTCGATCGATGGTAGTATAAGAGATCTTTAACCCCCCGAAATTATTTACATAAAGGTTCCTGCTTTCTACCCATAGTTAGCATGTATCTCCCCGGGTCATACTTGAGTATCACATCATAGACCCCCACCCCAACTCTATCTTCCTTATCAGTGAACCGGAAATAGTGCATACTCTTGTTAGTAGTTCCAGAGTTCTGAGTTCGAGGGACAGATCCGGAGGACTCACCCAATAGTCCTACCTCTAAAGCGATAAGACTAGGTGCATAGCGAAGAGCAAGGTGCGAAGCAATTAACTCTTATTTTCTTTAAAAAAAAGTAGATTCCATGTCAGAGGAAGAGCCAGTCTAGTCGATAAAGGCGTAATGCTCTAAAAGGGATTTCGCCTCGTATTCCTCAGGCCAGCCATGCTGCTCAAGATAGGCGCGAACCCTTTCCCCCACTTCGGGAACAAAAGCAGAAGCTCCAGGATGAGAATGAATCCGGGAATCCAGGACATACTCATCCTAATCCACCGTGGAATTTTCAGAATCTACAAAAACATTCTAGGAGAGGGCTCGTAATGATCTTTGAGAAGATCACAAGGTGCTGAAGTGGCAGGCAGGATAGGGGGAGGACCCGTAGGTTTTTGTGAAAGGGATGCTCTTATCATGTTATTGCTGAAAAGAAAAACCGAATTCCTTTATTTTATTTGATGTCGATTCTTTATCACGCATGCTTTTCCACTGATGACAAAATGACCTTCTATCCTCTTCTAGGGATTCCTACCCCTATATGGAGAAGGGAAAGGAATCTTTTAGTATTATGCATAAACTCAATTCATCTGATTACTACAGGGATGAGCCCAATCCAGAATATGAACCATAAAAGAAAATACCAATTAACCTGATCACAGGAATACCAGTTACAGTACCTATTATCCAAAGAGGAATCCTTCCAGTAGTATCGGTTCTACTGCGTTAAGTTTGTAAATCGAATAAATAGAATAGAAGAGAGGAGACTCCCTGTTTCTTTCTCCTCGGATCCAGTCTGTAACCCCCCGAAGGGGAACCCCGGGATCGCCAATTGCCCTATCTTCCCAAAATGACATAACAAAATAAAACAGCGGCTTCCAACACAATCATTTCATATCATCCATCATATATATACAGGAGATCTCCAATCTCATTCAAAACAATATCAAATCAAAGTATGTAAAGTAGACAATTGTATGTCAAATACTATCCTGACTGAGCACAACCAAAACTATTAACAACCTGAACAAAATACTAGCAAAACTGAGAACATCAACAGTAGTTCATCAGTTTCCCTATTATACTTATATCAGAGTACAATATGTTACACATCATATTATAAATACATAAAGGAGCCCAACTCCACAAAAATACAAGTTTCAAGATACAATTTATCGCTAACAGCAATAAACCACAAAATCCTTTGTACTTAAGGGTCTGAGGTTGTCTTGCAAATCTGAGAAAGAGGGGGTGAGAACAACTTCCCAGTGAATGTGAATATAACTTGCGAATAAAGTATGCATGATATTAGAATGCAAGAATGAAAACCAATTCAACACATCAAATAATTTCAATCCATTAATATGTGATATGTTTATGATGCATATGCAATGCTTTCACACCTTGTCTTTCCATCTAACCCCTTCCGGTTAGGCAATTCACTCAATCTTTATACACTAACCCCTTCCAGTTAGGCAGTCTCGCTATGCATATGCAATGAATTCATGCACACCTTTTCTTTCCTTCTAACCCCTTTCGGTTAAGCAATTCACTCAATCTTTATACTCTAACCCCTTCCGGTTAGGCAGTCTCGCTATGCATATGCAATGAATTCATACCATGTTCATTACATAAGGTCACAATAACACAATATACAAACGAACCCAAAAAATAGACAAATACACTTAAAAAGAAGCAACAGAGTCAACCACGGCCAGGGTGTGGAGGAAACCACGGTCATGGTTCAGGGAACCAGAAATTTAAGGAAATGTAAACAAAGACAACCACGACCAGACTGTGGTGGACTCCACGGCCGTGGTCTGGTGTCAGCACATGAAATCCCATTTCCAGAGACAACCACGGCCAGACCGTGGTGGACTCCACGACCGTGGTCGTGAATCTGGGCAGAGATAATGCCCTATGCCCAGTAAAACAGGACCATTTCTCACCTTTAGGGATCATGTCCCCCAACCTCCAAGTATATACCAACAATAGCAAATCATTTTCATACATCCAAGTCATTGAATAACAAGTAGCAAATCCAAAAACCAACTTCAACACATGGAAATCCTTGTTTTCACAACTTAATCTTACATCCTAAACAACACCATACAATATCACAAATAACCCACACTCACCAAGAAGTGCTCCAAACTTGCTTCCAATACTAGATTTATAACCAAGAGAACCTTCTCTTCAACTTCCTTCAAAACACCCAAACCAAACATTCAACTTTAGAAATGGGTGTTCATGATTCTTAAAGATGAAAATGAGTTTTTCAATAAACTAAAACATAGGCTTGAAGAAGAGATCAAGGGGATCAATAACCATCAAAGAAGCTAAGCCAAAAGATGAGTAGAAGTGTTTACTTTTGGCACTTGAAACCTTGAGAAAAGCTCGAATGGAGGAACTTGATGTTTTTGAAGAAGATGACCTTATGGCCATCTAAATTGGCTGGTCCCCATATACCAAAAAGGGGGGTGAAGTTGAATTGTCAACTTTGCCCTCCATTTAGATGGAAAATCACTAAATTGCCACTGAGAGTGTGAAAAGTCAAAAATACCCTTGGTGATTTCTAAAAATTTCCAATTTATCCCAATTTCATAAAAACATACAAGGACTTCCATATAATTTAACTAAGCTAGAAATAAGGTGGGAATTAAAAATTTAGGCATGTTACATCTAGTAATGCATCACTGCTACTCAAGTATCAAGAGTGTCAATGATTTGATAAGTGTCATTTACACACTTATTATGTGCTTGTTTTATCTCTAGTTAAAGTCAAGTTAGAGTAGTTTTATTTGATTTTTGGTGTTTTATTAATAAGTTCCCTTTATTACTCTACCTACTTCATTTTGATGTGCTAGACATAGAAATTAATGTTTTAGATGATTTCCATAGAATCCTAAATTGATTTGATTATGTGCATTGATTGCATATCTTAGCTTATGATATGCTTCCCTCAATTGAGATTTAATATTTCCAAATTGAATTTAATGTTTGTTTGAACTTGAAATCAAATGGATAAGTCAAGGGAAGATAAAGGAAATCAAATCTTATCTCTTTTGGGTAGAAATCTCAAAGTCAGTCGAACCCCTGAGCAGTAATTGCAGTATAAGTTGAGCTACAGAGGTCAGATTGAGCTGATTCTGGCTGTGGAAAGCTAAGACATAGGGCTACAAGTTTTATGTTCGACACTTTCGTAAATATCCTAAGATACGCAAACACAGAGGCAACACGGCCGTGTTTCTAACCACAGCCAACACGACTTAAGACATGAGTCGTGCTGAATACTCGGAGTAGAAAAATTGGATTAAGACCCAATTGGGAGGTTGGCCCTAATTAAGAAGAGTTAGGGGTCAAACCTGAACCCTCACATTCATTGGGGATGAAATTGAACAGTCATCAAGGAGGAAGAGGCGAGTTTCTTCCTTGGGAGCAACTCGAAGAGAAGGAGATCAAGATAGATCGTTTTGTTTCTTCTTCCCATTTTACTGTGTCTTGAACTCATGATGTTTCATTATTATCTTTTGATGTTGTTCAAGAACATTCTAGGCTAGATTTCCTTTTTGGTTAAGGGTGATTTGAAGCCCTAGACATGATTTTGTAATTGAATCGAAGATGTTATTCCCTTAGTTTTAATTGAGATTGTTTATGTTTCTTCTACTTGAATCGTTTATGATTATTGTCTTCATTCGTTTAGGTGGCCAACTAAATAGAACTTCATAATAATCTAATGCTAGCTTAGGGGACTTGATCCGTAATTGTCATGCTTTCCTTATCCCAAGTAGCAATTTGCAACTAATCATTGTATTGAACTCCTTAGTTAATTGTGAAGAAGAACATAACCTAGGCTAGATAGCCCAATCAAACCGAGATTGTCGCTTAGATCAACCTATCTTTCTCAACATAAGGTTGTTGTTAAGTTAAATCTAGAGAGTAGACTTCTAGGTTACTTAATGGTTAGGGAATTAATTAGAGAGCAGACTTCTAATTAATGACTAACTAAGGAAAGATTGAGATAACAGAGCAGACTTGTTATCTACAGTTGGTAGTTTCATTAGGAAGAAGGAATAACATCGGAAATCTAATTGCAATTGTCGTAAGTCTAGTTATCCCTTGACCAAGCTTTATCCATATTTGAATCTCTTGCTTATTATGTTTGCTAGTTTTGTTCTCTCTTTTTATTTGTATCTTTGTAGTTCTAGTTGATTTAATTTTAATTCATCACTCACAACCCCCCTCATTTAGTTATTATTATTTTTGTTTTGTCACATTTTTACATTTCAATTGGTACAATCCTCTGTGGGAATGACCCTTGCTTTTCAATATACTACACTACATTATCTGCAAGGTTATTTGGTGAATTCTTTCAGAATTGCACAAATCTTGGCTTAGTTGCCGAGGTACATTTAGCTCACACCAATTTGACATAACCTATCCGCAAACAATGTTATCATGTAGTCTAGTCCCTTTGTCCAAATATCTAAATTGAACACAAGGCATGAAACGTGTCACCCTTGTATAGTTTAATCTTTGGTTTCTTGATCTCCGAGTAGACATACTAAGACAAATGAGATCAATATCTCATATTGACTCATTCGAGCATGGCCATGCATTTTGAAGTCTCATTCTATCAAGGGGCTCGACGATATCACTCATGTTATGTAGGAGAGACAAATCCTATTTAGGCCACTCACATCCCTCTGCATGATTTGTAGCATGTCCAATAGTCATCTTTTTAATCACCTTGTTACAGGAGACGTTTGATGGTATCAAGTCATACAATTCCTCATGTAGGATACTATAGTGCCTTCAAGTCAAAGGACCACATACACTATTGTCACTGTGAGAACCGCGCATGACACTCACGCAATGATCCATGCAACGTTCTCATTGTGGGTCAATCCAGTACATCATTACTCTAATGTGTACCCATGTGATGACTCGATATCTCATATCCATGACCCGTGAGATATGGCCATCACTTTACATACATGCTAGTCTCAATGTATTACAGTTGTCCTAATTTAAAATGATACTTGACTAGGGACATTTTAAGAATAATGTTCTGAAAGTAACCAATAGGTTATCACAACTAAGTCATGCACTTGATATCCCACGACATTGTATTTACTATTCTAAGGACTTTATCATGCATATTTAAACAAAAATAAATAACACAAGAAAGAAATGCCTCATATATATAATAAACGACAAGATACAATGTAACCATAAGGTCAGTATACAACTGGCCTCTGGGGCATACACCAACAAGGGAAACCTAGCCTCTCAAGGTTCTCTATGTACCTAATCATCTTCAGCACATGAGTTCCAATAGGGCTTCCCTCTGCCAGTTTGCACTGAAAAAATGCCTTTGAGACCTCAAACCTCTCATGCCTAGCTTGCTCTTGATAGAGCCTCTTCAGTTGTATGATCATATTGTAAGCATCCATGTTCTCATGTTGCTTTTGAAGCTTAGAGTATATGGAGGCTAGCATGAGACATCTGACGTCTAAGGTCTCATCTTGATGCTTCTTATGAGCATCCCTTTCAGCACGAGGGGCACTTGTAGCAGGTGGCTCACGAATAAGCTGCTCTAGTACATACTGTTTTTTCTCGTGTTGGAGGACTATCCTCAAATTCCTATATTAGTCTAGAAAATTTCTCCTAGATAGTTTGTTCTTCTCAAGGACAGATTGCAATGACAGGTTACTACATGTGTTGGATGTCATGGTCATCTAACAATAGAAATATGAAAAGTAAGTATCATGCCATTAAACAATTTAATTAGGTATTTTATTAAATATAACTCCCACTATTTTAGTCAAATCAACAACCCTTATCGTAGACTCTGAAAATCTCATCGAAAGATTTTCTAGTGGGCCAAGATTCATATTTCACCTTGTTTTGAGTTAGCTTTGGCTGATCACCTAAAACTTAGTTTATTTAGGTAGGGAACACCTTCTGACATTACATCATATACAACTCTTGGATGGTTGGATGAATAACATTTATTCTAATCTACCTCATAGATTAAAGCCCAACCCTATGCCTCTAAGCCTTCAATCCTGTTGAAATAGCCCAATTAAGTCAGACCAAATGGTTGACAGTTAGATATTACATTTAACATATCGCGTTTGACCAGGATAGATAAAGGTACCCTACTTTGGCAGGCCCACACTTGATTGATCTAAGCCTTGAAGAGTGCCATGCATTGGAAGGCATCTAAACGTGACTTAATATATGCTTTGAGGGATTTTGTTACTATATTGAATTTGATCTCACCATTTATTACGTATTAACATACAACTAATAACCATGCATCTCATACATATATAATTCATTAGCATACAACTAATAATAATGCATCTCATACATAAAACATAAAATAAATGTGACATGGTTGTGGCCCCCTAAGGCATTGATTCTCCCAAGCCAATGAGAGTATCAATAACTAAACCCTCGGAAAAAGGCGTCTTCTCCAAGCAGCTTCCCTAAAACCTTGCCTCCACAAAGAGAATACATTACAATATCTAAAGAAACATCATTTTACATACGATGGGAGTTATATGAGAAGAGAATGTACAAAACAGAATGTGGAGAGATAGGCACAACACGCAAGTCATATTTATTAAATCAAAAGCGGGCAAATAAAAAGGGACTAAGGCCACAACCATTCACCATTCATCAAAAGGAAAATAAATAAAAAATACAATATTGTTATGATTTGTTTATTTAACTTAATAAAAAGGATTAGACTAAGGGGAATCAAAAAAACCCTACGCAGGGGTAGCATGGGGGTCCCGCTGCCCGGTTAACAGGCGCGGTGATAACTATGTGAAATGTAGTTATTTGAGCCCTAATTCTGTTAACCTCAGATTGCTAGGTTCTTATGTTCATGCATAAATAGATGATTTGCCACTCATATTCATTTGATTCCATTTTGATGCCTATCTTTGTAATCCTTGGAAAATGTTGTATATTCTTGAAGGAATTATTTTATTTTGCACTTTCATTGATTTAGTGGCTTCTCTTTTACAAGAAATGTCCCAATTAAGCATTTAGAGAAGAGATTTGAACAGAACTTGAAGAAGGAAAGCCCATGAAGTCATCCAGCAACTTATGTCGTGGCGTGTAGTAGTACACACTACGACATGAGTTGGGCGTCGCGACGTGAATTAAACTGCCCCACGATGCTTAGCAACCTGATGCACCTATATATTATGTTTTAAGAAATAAGTGGAAGAAAGGTTGGTTTTTAGGTCAAGGAGGGCAACTTGAGCTTAGAGAGGCACCAAGAGTGGGTGAATGTAGCTAGATTGAAATCCATTCTCATCAAGGAACCTCAAGCATTCAACCATTCCTTATCCATTAGTGTTTTCTTCCTATCCTCTTTAATGTTTATCTCTTGCTTTGATATGAACATGGAGATTGTTGTTGTAATTTCGTTTTCTATGGATAACTAAGCTGTAAGTGTTGGTGTATGCCCTAGTGGCCAGTTCTTTATTGACCTTTCTGAATACTTTGTATCTTGTCATTTATATATATATATGAGGCATTTCAGTTATTGTATTATTTGTTTTGTTTAAATATGCATAATAAAGTCCTTAGAATAGTAAGTACAATACCATAGGATATCAAGTGCATGACTTGATTCTGAGATCCTATTGATTACTTTTGAAACACTATTCTTCAATGTCCCAAGTCAAGTATTATTTTGAATTAGGACAACTGTAATACATTGAGACTAACATGTGCATAGACTGATGATCATATCTCGTGGTGTTGGGTTTCGATACCAGAAAAGGCAGCGGAAAAACACAAAAACAACGAAACCCTCCAAGGATCCAAGCGATGATCATAATCCGTGTTAAGATGATGACCTTAAGACAAAACGGATTTTGTGATGGACAACAAATCAAGAATGTTGTAACTCACGAACGTTGTTGTAGCGTCTCTATGGTATCCACACGAACGGATGTGATGGTCTCCCTCTTCGGCACGTTGCAAGCTACGAAGAGGGGCGCAGATTCCTTTTTAAATCTCTTTATTCATAAACTGTTTTCGGCTCTCAATGGTGCATGTGTAGTAGTGACAAGAGGTTGTCAAGACCGGTCAAAATAATAAAATTTACCAGTTCACTAACTAATTTGTAGTATAGAGAATGAATTGAATCGTCTATCAAGGATCCAAAAACAACGATTTAATTAGAGCAAGATAATTAAAAAGGGGGTTTTGATGATTTGTAAAGAAAATACACCGGCTGAATTTAAAGAAAATCAATTAACAAATTAACCAATTCAAGGAAATTTACCGATCTTGAGTTTAATCCATCAATGATCATAAGGAATCCACTTAATTGCTAACCGTGTTCTTGGTCTTAGATCACATCAAGAAGCCTTAACATGATCCAAGAATCCTCTACTAGATAAGCATCTAGGATTTAGTTAACCAAGGCTAGATAAAGTAAGCACCATCTAAACATAAATTAACTTACAATCCGAAATTTAACCAAGCTAAACAATCTATCAAAAAGCTTTGATATATTGTTTAGTCTTTGTGATCCACTTCTAATACATGATAATAAAGCTATTATCACATAAACATCTAAATCAAATTAAGCAATTCAATCTAGATCAAAATCAAAAAGAGGAAGAAGAGAAACTTGAATAACAATTAAGTAATATGAACAAGCAAAACAAGATCTCCAAATTAAACATCAAGATGGTTAATCCCTTGGATTGATTATAAGTGCCTAGCCTTCCATGGATGGGAAGGAAGAACTCAGAAAATAAAGAACAAAAATTAAATTCTAAAGAGAAGGGAGAAGAAGAGAAAGAAAACTCCCACAAAATACTCAAACTTCGTTTAAATTTCATTGATGCTTAATTGATCAATCAATTTGAGACACTTATGTTAGCTTTGTACTAAGCTTTATTAGATGTTTATTGTGCCCAATATTAGTATTTTAGATGAGTTTAATGTTGTTGGGCCTAATTGGGCTTTAATGCAAATTATGAATAATTCTTGGATTTTGATGCATTTTGACCTTTCCTCCTTGGTTAGGCCATAACTTGGGACTCGGTGATCCATTTGAGGTAATCTTGGTGTCTTTGGAAAGCTAAGACAAGCCTCTACAAGTTTCATGAAGAACTCAAGAGTAGATCGGATTCTAAGGGTCCAAAATATCCCTGCAATGCATAGTGGGTTTGCTGTCACAGAAATCTGGGCAGTGTGCACATATTAGACTATATAGTGGGCTATAGGCCTCCTCTTGAGCTGAAACTTGGCCATTGGAAAGATAAGACCCATATCTCCAACTTCACTGAGATCATTTAGTCAATATATGTCGTTTTAGGTATGATTATGAAGCTACAAGTTGGTTTGAATTTGGAAACACGTTTTGCCAACCTAACTTGAGGTAGGTGCAATGTTTTTGGCATATCTGGAGTTCTAAAAGTCCAAATGGCATGATTCCAAAGCCAAAATTTCAAGGAGACAACTGGCTACAACTTTCATGACCTCCAAGCCAAAATGTACCGTCTAGGTCATGAAAATCAAGCTAGAAGTGGGATAAGAGTTGCTGACTAAAAGCCACCAACCATACACCAACCCACCTACCATGCACCAACCCACCAACCATGCATCAAGCTTCCATATTTGACAATTTCTATGTTTTTACAACTTGTATTCAGATTATTTTCAATTAAAAATTGGCTTCTAGGATTAGTATAAATAGAGTCAATCACTTTGTATTAGACATCATTCAATTTTAAGTAAGTTTGAAGAAAGTTTGAGTATTTGTGAGTTTTCTTTCTCTTCTTCTCCATTCTCTTTACAATTTCGTTTTTGTTCTTTTATTTCTGAGTTCTTCCTTCCCATCCATGGAATTAGCCATCTTGATGTTTAATTTGGAGATCTTGTTTTACTTGTTCATATTGCTTAATTGTTATTCAAGTTTCTCTTCTTCCTCTTTCGATTTTTATCTAGATTAAATTGCTTAATTTGATTTAGATGTTGATGTGATAATTGTAAGACCTATTAGTTACTATGTTAATTACCAACCATAAGTCTTACGTGGAATATAAATATAGAAAATTCGGCAGCGATTCATTTGTTTCTTGAACATTACCACAAAATATAACATAAGCAGCGGATTTCCAACAACCATTTCAAACCAACCAGAGTACATATATTATATATATACACATACACATATATCATCAAAAAGAGATCTCAGATCTCAACCAATACATTATCAGAGTATGCAACGTTATACAAGTGTAATCTAAACACTATCCTGACTGAGCACACTAAACATATACAGAACCGAGTACATCAAAAGTAGTATTCAGTTCTCTGTAACATCTACATCAGAAGAATGTGATACACTTCCTATTATAGTTACATCACGGAGCTTAACTCCACCAAAATACAAATCTCAAAAATAAATCTACAGAATCCTCCGTACTTAACCCGTAGAGGGTCCGGGGTGTTCCTGCGAATCTGAGAAAGAGGTGGTGAGAACAACTTCCCAGTGAATATGAATAACTTGTAGATAAAGTATAAATGTAAGTAAAGAGCCAGTATAACACAATTCACAATATGTCAAGTAACACCTACCAACCAATGCAATGGATGAATGCACATGATGTTCACACCTTTTATTCACACTTTTTCTTTCTCCACTCCTCTTGTTGTGCACTAACCCCTTTCGGTTAGGCCCTCGCAATATGCATATGAATGTATTATGCCAATTCCGTTTCCTTCTAGCTAATAAGCTAGGCACCCCTCTGTTTTGTACACTAACCCTTTCCGGTTAGGTCACCTCGCAATGCAATGCAATTAAGTATGCTATTTCATTTCCATCTAGCTCATCAGCTAGGCACCCCTCTGTTTTGTACACTAACCCCTTCCGGTTAGGCCATCTCGCTATGCAATGCAATGTTCTCATACTCATATCATGCTCATTCATAATATCATCATAATAGCATTACATGTAATCAATTCAAGCATATACAACACATGACCATCATACTCAACTCTATCAAGCATTCTTTCTTACTTAGTTACAATAGTGCTAAGTCACTTCTATCAAGCATTCTTACTTAGCTACACATCTCATTCTAATGCTAAGTCATTCTTCATCCTAAACCTAGCATATGGTATCAAGACCCTAGGCATAAGCATCACAATATCACAAACAGAGTCAACCACGGCCAGCCCGTGGTGAAGGCCACGGCCACGGTTCAGAAAACAGAAACTCAACAATTTACAACAGAGACAACCACGGCCAGGGTGTGGTACAGACCACGCCCGTGGTGGTATTTCCAGAGCCAACCACGGCCAGCCCGTGGTGGAGGCCACGGCCGTGGTGTGATATTTAAACACGAAACCAAACTTCCAGAGACAACCACGGCCAGACCGTGGTGGAGGCCACGGCCGTGGTTGGCCACGAGACACCAAAATTTCCTTTCCAGAGAGAACCACGGCCAGGCCGTGGTGGAGACCACGCCCGTGGTTGGCCTTCTGGGCAGGAATAGTGCCACTCCCAACTTCAAATCAGAACCCTAATCTCTCTATGGGATCATGTCCTTAAATTCATCAAAATATAATAACCTTATCATTCACTTTCTTATACCTAAATCCTTAAAAACATATAACAAAACACATCAACCTTAAGCATAGGTGAAAACCCTAGATTCAAGCTTAATCCTACATCATACACTTCACTCTAAGTACATCATACAATAGCACAAGTAAATCCACACTCACCTTGAAGTGCTCCTATCTTGATTCCAAAATGAGATTGGTAGTCAAGACAACCTTCCCTTCAACTTCCTTCAAAACACTCAAGCAAAACAACCAACTTTTAGACATGGGTGTTCTTGATTCTTAGGGATGAAAATGAGTTTCTCAAGAAACTAATACCATAGGATTGAAGAAGAGATCATAGTGATCAATAACCATCAAAGGACTTAAGCCAAAAGGTGCATAAAAACACTTACTTTGGACCCTTGAACTTGGAGCAAGCTTTGGCTATGGAACTTAGCAAATTTGGAGAAGATGAGCCTTTGGCTCTCCTTAGGCTGGCCGGTCCTCTTAACCACAAGGGGGTGAAGTTGCTTTGTCAACTTTGCCCCCCACTTATGTGGAAAAATACCAAATTGCCACTGAGGTGTAAAAAGACTAAAATACCCTTGTGATTTCTAAGAATTCCCAATAGGTCCTGAAGAAAATTAAATTTACCAGTAGGTCCTAACTTAGCCAGAGTAAATATAAGAGTTTAGATTTCACCTATTTCTTCCTTAGGTTCTACCGAGTTCACCGGTATAGCCAGAATCTCAAATTAATCATTCTAACTCAATCTATTACCTTTTCTGTAACAGAACATCTAACTCATCCAAAGAATTTAGCTAAATCATAACATATGAAATTTAGGGATGTTACAATAATAGCTTTATTATCATGTATTCAAAGAGGATCACAAAGACTAAACAATATATTAAAGCTTTTTGATGGATTGCTTAGCTTGGTTAAATTCTAGATCTTAAGTTAATCTATGTTGGATGGTGCTTACTTTATCTAACCTTGGTTAATCAAATCCTAGATGCTTATCCAGTAGAGGATTCTTGGATCATGTTAAGGCTTCTTGATGTGATCTAAGGCCAAGAACATGGTTAGCAATTAAGTGGATTCCTTGTGATCAATGATGGATTAAACTCAAGATCGGTAAATTTCCTTGGATTGGTTGCTTCTTTAGATTTGTTTACAACTTTAAATCTCGTACTTTTGTTAATCTTGTTAATCAACAACAGAACCCCCCTTTTCTAATTATCTTGATATAATTAAATCTTTGTTTTTGGATCCTTGAGAGATGATTCAGTTCATTCTTTATACTACAAATTAGTTTGTGAACCGGTTATTTTTATTATTTGATAGGTCTCGACAACCTCTTGTCAAATTTGGCGCCGTTGCCGGGGATCCAAGGCAACTATTTGATCATTTCAAGACCCCATCTAACTCTAACAATTGTGTTTGTTTTGTTTTTGAAGCTTTTTCAAGTGGAATTCGGCTGAAATTGGGTAAAGGGCATCGTGTCAAGAATTTCGGTTCAGTAAAGTATCTCTGATTGACCTGAGTTTTGGCACACTAATGGAAAACGTTATTTTGAAAAAGGCTCACTAATATAGTGAGGTCACCCTTATTTTAGCCAAATTCCATCGTTTAGACCACTTTTTCAATTTTTTAAGATTTTTTATTATTCTGTTGGATAACATTTTTGTGTAGATTTTACCTTGTGGTGGTTCCATAATTTTTTTTAAATTCATTTGATACTGTTTTTATTTATTTATTTATTTTTTGGTGTATTTGTTTTAGGAATTTTTAGTGTTTTAGTTGTTATTTCTTTTCTATACCTTCTTATGAACTGCATGCTGTATGACTAGGTCTGATCCTGGTACCTTGCATTCATTTGATCCTGAAATTGATAGAACGTTTCATACACTTCATAGAATTCATAGGACTGGCAGTAGCATTCATAGAGCTAATAGAATTACTTTTTGAATTAGGCTTGAACTTGACATTACACCTAATCTTGTTGACTCTTTTAATCCTGTTGAGTCTGCTTTTGTTAGTGTCGCAACCATCCCCGAGGGGAAAATTCAAAACAAAGTTGCGAAATTAGGCTACCTCACAAAAAGGGTTTAAAGAGAAATGAAAGATTTTGGGAGTCGCCACCAATCGATTTTTTCCATTAAAAATGGAATGGTGCGATTGGACACCTACAGAGAAAATCTGCGTACCAGAGTTTGAGTTCGGGGGTTTGATTACGGGTAGGGAAGGTATTAGCACTCTACACCGTCCGTTCCAAAAACGGTTACCTATTTAGTCTAAAGTTATCTGCTAAGTCAATTGCATTGGTCATTTATTATTTGAAGAAATTTTTTTTTTTGTGTCCCATTTTGTCAGGCATATTATCAAGGGTGATAAATGGCTAAGACAGAGAATGGGTGGCTTGGTAGCCATTATTGAGGAACAAATTGTAAGCCCGCAACTTATCCAGAGTGAATATAGTGAATTAAAAATGCTTAATTTCGAGAAAATGTATGTTTTCGAATGGGAAGATTCTTGAAAGTAGATTTCTTAAAGAAAAATGTTTTTGATTTCACAATGAAAAATTCTTTTGATTTCATAATGAAAAAAAAAACATTTTTTAATGATTTTTGCAAAAAGTTATTATTTTATTCATTTTTAGTTCACCATTGTCACCAAGTGCGGGCTATGTGAATTTGTTCACAGTTATTTTTTATTTATTTTTTGGAAAAATATTTTATTTTCATTGTTTTGAAAATATTTTATTTTTATTATTTATTTTGGGAATCATTTTTTGGAAAAATATTTTATTTTCATTGTTTTGAAAATATTTTATTTTTATTATTTATTTTGGGAATCAGACCCCACCAGCGCTTCCGGCAAAATCTGATATAAATGCCTCAAGAATATCGGGAAGAGTTTAGTTGATCAGACTCCCGATCCTCTCCCAACTTCCGTCATCGGCCAATATTAATTGTGGCGTGAGGGATTAATGTTTCCAATGAATTATTGTATAGCAAGTGAAATATGATTTTTACTGGGTATCATTTTTAAGTTACACAACTAAGATGAAAAAAATAATTAGATTGTAACAAGAATTAGATTATAATTAAAATGCAACAAAATTAATAATGAAATATGATTTTTATTAGAGGTTATTTATAGCCTCGCCAGCGCTCTCAGCAAAACCATAAAATTTCTCCTCACCTTAAGGAAATTAAAATGTCACCGCCATCGCAGTTAATTTTAAATATCCTATCATTGGGACTTTATTCCACAAATTAATTTTGACATGAAATTTGGATGAAAAAGCAAATTAGTAGAATTAACCATAAAATAAGATTTTTGTGAGAAATTATTTATAGCCTCGCCAGCGCTCCCGGCAAAACTATAAAAATTTCCTACCACATGAAGAATAAAAATTTCATCGCCATCGCAACTAATTTTGATTGTTCTTGCTTTGAAATTTCATGCCATAATTAATGATAAAATGCCAAATAGTTGTAAAAAAGGTTTTCTTTTTTTTTATTAGAGCAAACGTCAAGTTCATGAAGTTTAATGTCAATTTGATCAAACAAAGGGAATCAAGAACGTGAATGTTAAAGCGTAATAAATGATATAAAATAAATAAAATAAACAATTAAACATACAAGTCAAACACCCCATTGCATTCTTTTGTTTTATATTCTTCACGAATCCCCATTTCTTTTTACGCAATGTAATGAGCAGAATTCGTTTTAAATAGAAAGGAAAGGAAAAAAAAAAAGAAGAAGAAGGAGAAGGAGGGGCGGCGGCTAGGGCTTCTCTTGTGGGGAGAGAACTGGACCGGGTTTGGCCCGGTTTGGGGTAAGGAGTTGGGTAAGGGAAAATTGGTTTTTTTTGGTTGATGGGTATGGGTTTGAACTTGGTTTTTTTCATTTTTTTCATTTTGATTTTTATAATTAAATATACTGATTTGATTTTTCTTTTTTTTTTCTTTTTTTCTTTTCTTTTTTTTTAAGGAATTAATAGGCTAATTAATCTATTTCAAAATTGTTATATTTTTTTATTTTTTATTTTTTAAAAAAAGGCTAATTAATTACTATTAACTCTTGGATTTTCATTTTAAGAATTAATTGGCTACTTAAAAAAATGTGGCCCGAACAAAATACGGTGTTCACAGTTGCCTCTCTTTACTTGTTTCTTACTAGAGAATATGAATAACTGTAGTTTTTCATATTATCAATGTAAGGAACAAGTAAAGACATGAAGAAGTGTTTTGTCCGGGTGGGCAAGAAATGAGTGCAAGAATACTAAAAACAAGCAGCAGGCATATGGACCTGAAAATAAAGGCGCAGGGTACGGGGACCCGGGGATTAAAAGCAATAGATACCGGGACCCAAGAGATAAAACTACGAGTACGGGGCCCCGAGAGATGATGAGCATAGGGGCTCAGAAAGTGAAGATGATGGGTACGGGGACCCTGAAAAAATAAAGGTAATGGGTACAGGGTCCCAGAAAAGTAAAGGTAACGGGTACGGGGACCCAAACAGGTAAAAAGATAGGTATAGGGACCCACATGATAAAAGCAGTGGGTACGGGACCCGAGAGGGTAAGACAACGAGTACGAGGACCCAAAGGAGTAAAACAGCAGGTACAGGGACCCTAAAGGTAAGACGACGGGCACGAGGGCCCAAACAGTAAAGGCGACGAGTGCGGGGAACCAGAAATTAAAGACGATGGGTACGAGGACCCAGAAAGCAAAGGCAAAGGGTACTGGGACCCAGAAAAAAAGATGGGTACGGGGACCCAGAAAGCAAAGGCAAAGGGTACGAGGACCCAAACAAGTAAAAAGATGAGTACGGGGACCCAAAAGGCTAAAGCAACGGGTACAGGAACCCTAAAGATAAAACAACGACTATATGAACACGAAGGGTAAAACAACGGGTATGGGGACTCGACAGGTTAAAGCAACAGGTACGGGGACCCTAAAGATAAAACAGCGATGGGTGCAAGGACCCAAAGGATAAGCAAAGATGGATCAAAAACCTCCATCTACATGATGATGACATGCAATGCATGCTAAAAGTGAATGCACTTGGAAGCAAGTAAATTTTGAACTTAGACGAATACTCAATTCCGCGCCCCTTGAACACTTATTCTTAGAAAAATCTCATGGAGAGTAAGGATGAGAGTCGCTGACTAGTTGATGCAAACTTGATTTCATTTCCTGCCCGGATTTGATGACTTCCACAAGAATCTCTTGTTCATTGAAGGTTAACCTCTAGTTGCAATGAAAACAACTACCGTTCTTTTGGCGCAGAAAATTGTGGGAGGATTGTCAAGTTTCTTCGCCTCTCGAGATTAGCAAAGTAATTCATAATATGCTAGTACAAGCTTTGACACGTCAGTATATTCACCCAAGTCATACTTTCTCTGTTCAAGTAAAAGTGTGTATAATATGAACAAGGTGGTTATGTCAGGTAAATAAAAAGGCAACGAAAAGGGAAATATCACCATGCCAGTGAAAGATCTGTGCAGGCGCATAGGTCAAACGAGACCCAGTTGATCGTCTGAAGATATCCTCTAGATTGAACCATGCCAATTGTCTCTGCAAATGACTAGGAACACCCTATAATAAACCTCTGATAATTCGAATTGCCCCAGTTGTTAGTGACCTCTGAGAACCTAAATTTCCCCAGTCTCAATGTTTTTCGTCAAGAGTAAGCTTTCAAATTGCCATTGCCAAAGGAAGTGTTTGCTTGAAAGCGATTGCAACTAACGTTATCTTTTCTGTTGACTCCTTTTGCCAAACTCAACTTACCAGGCTATTCAATCTTCTTTTCCTTCTTTTTTTTTACTCTAATCTTGCCCAGGCTGCCCTTTCAGGTTTTCAACCTAGCGAGTTTTTTTTGTTTTTGTTTTTAACAGCTAGCAATTCACCTTAAAGAGAAGACATCAAAAGCAATTTCATTGATTGATCGAAGAGGGTTACACAAATGCTCTCAAGCATAATATCGCTTGACTGCGTCAGAATTTACAGGGGATTGTAATTCCTCCCCATCCATTTCAGTAAGAATCAAGGCCCCCCCCAGAGAATGCCCTCTTCACGACATAAGGCCCCTCATAGTTCGAAGTCCACTTTCCTCGATGGTCCTTTTGAATATGTAGGATTTTCTTAAGGACCAGATCCCCTTCCTGAAACTCTCGAGGTCGTATTTTCTTGGCGTATGTCCTCATCAACCTCTTCTGGTAGAGTTGGCCATGACATAATGATGCTAGCCTTTTGCTTTCTATGAGGTTCAACTGATCATACCGAGCTTGAGCCCATTCAGCTTCTTCAAGTTTCGTCTCCATTAACACCCTTAATGAGGGGATTTCTACTTCAATGGGAAGTACTGCTTCCATCCCGTATACCAGAGAGAAAGGACTAGCTCCGGTAGAAGTACGAACAGATGTACGATAACCATGGAGGGCGAATGGGAGCATTTCATGCCAATCTTTATATGTGACAGTCATCTTTTGTATGATCTTTTTGATATTCTTGTTGGCTGCTTCGACCGCACCATTCATTTTTGGGCGATAGGGAGTTGAATTATGATGCTTTATTTGGAAATTTGTGCATAACTCAGACATCATTTTGTTGTTCAGGTTGGTAGCATTATCAGTGATGATTCTTTCAGGCAAACCATAGCGACAAATAAGCTCTCTTTTGATGAACTTGAGCACGACCCCCTGGTTACGTGGGCATAGGATGCAGCTACGACCCATTTTGTGAAATAATCAATTGCCACGAGGATAAAACTATGCCCATTTGAGGCTTTCGGCTCAATAGGGCCTATGACATCCATGCCCCACATTGAGAAAGGCCATGGAGATGCTAGGACATTCAACGAGGTTGGAGGAACATGAATCTTATCAGCATAAATCTGGCATTTGTGACATTTTCTCACATAATTGAAACAATCATTTTCCATTGTCAGCCTATAGTAGCCAGCTCTCAAAATCTTCCTTGCCATTGTATGCCCATTCGCATTAGTGCCATACATACCCTGATGAACCTCTTCTATTATTTTCCTGGCCTCTGCCGCATCAACTCATCTTAAAAGCATAGCATCGTAGTTTCTTTTGTAGAGGACTTCCCCATTTAGAAAGAAACTCATAGCTAATCTCCTCAGAGTTTTCTTGTCATTCTCAGAGATCCCGGGAGGGTATTCTCTACTCTTGATATAGCATTTGATATCATGGTACCATGGTTTGCCATCCGGCTCTTCCTCCACCACTTGACAATAAACTGGATCGCTTCGGTTCTTAATTTTTATGAGCGGCATCTCCTTGTCACGACTTATCTTGAACATTGAAGACAAAGTCGCTAAGGCATCCGCCAGTTGGTTGTTCTCACGAGGGATATGATGAAAACTGATCTCATCAAACTGTTTGGACAACTCTTTGATGTGATCATGGTAAGGAATTAGCTTGGCATCCCTGGTTTCCCATTCTCCTTTTAGCTGATGGATTACTAAAGCTGAATCTCCATATACTTCCAAAATTTTCACTTTCGACTGAATTGCCGCTCGGATACCCATGGCACATGCTTCATACTCGGCAATATTGTTTGTACAATCGAAGTATAGCCTGGTAGTGATCGGAATGAATTTTTCTTCCGGGGAAATTAACACTGCCCCAATTCCATGACCTAAGGCATTCGAGGCCCCGTCGAACAACAAGGTCCATCTTTCAGTTTCTAGTGTTTCTCTTTCTTTAAAAAGAGCCATTATGTCCTCATCTGGGAACTCGCACTGCATTGACCCATAGTCTTCTACTGGTTGGTTGGCCAAATATTCTGCGAGGGCACTGCCTTTAATTGCTTTTTGCGTGACATAGACAATATCATATTCTGATAAAAGGACTTGCCACCTCGCAATCCTTCCGGTGAGAGCTGGTTTATCAAAAATATATTTGATTGGGTCCATTTTAGATACTAACCAGGTGGTATAGCTTAACATGTATTGCCTCAGCCGATGAGCTGTCCATGCCAAGGCACAACAAGTGCGCTCTAGCATTGAGTAGTTGGCTTCGTAACCAGTAAACTTCTTGCTCAGGTAATAGATAGCGTGCTCTTTTCTACCAGATACGTCGTGTTGCCCCAGTACACAACCCATTGATTCTTCAAGTACCGTCAAATACATGATAAGGGGTCTCCCTGGTGTTGGGGGGACGAGGATAGGAGGATTTTGCAAGTATTGCTTGATCTTCTCAAATGCCCTTTGGCAATCGTCATCCCACTCAGTTTTCTTATTTTTGCGTCACAATTTGAATATTGGTTCACAAGTAGCAGTCAACTGAGATATGAATCTAGCGATGTAGTTCAACCTTCCCAAGAATCCTCGAACCTCTTTTTTTGTGCGGGGAGGTGGCATTTCAAGGATTGCTCGGACTTTGTCAGGATCAACCTCTATTCCTTTCTGGCTAACCACAAATCCCAGAAGTTTTCCAGATTTCATGCCAAAGGTGCATTTAGCTGGGTTTAGCCTGAGTTTGTATTTCCTCAACCTTTCAAAGAGTCTCCAGAGATTAACTACATGGTCTTCTTCTGTTTTAGACTTCGCAATCATATCATCGACATAAACTTCTATTTCTTTGTGCATCATGTCGTGGAACAAAGCTACCATAGCTCTTTGATATGTTGCCCCAGCATTTTTCAAGCCAAATGGCATCACTTTGTAGCAAAAGGTTCCCCAAAGGGTAATGAAAGTGGTCTTTTCCATGTCTTCCGGCGCCATCTTGATTTGATTATACCCTGAGAAGCCATCCATGAAGGAGAAGAAAGAATACTTGGCCGTATTGTCTACCAAAACATCAATATGTGGCAACGGGAAGTCATCCTTTGGACTAGCTTTGTTTAGATCACGATAATCAACGCACATTCGAACCTTTCCGTCTTTCTTAGGGACCGGAACAATGTTAGCAACCCACTTGGGGTATTTAGCCACAGCCAAAAATCCCGCATCAAATTGCTTTTTGACCTCCTCCCTAATCTTTAGTGACATATCAGGCTTCATCCGTCTTAATTTTTGTTTCACTGGGAGACATTCTGGCTTCAACGGTAGTCTATGGACGACAATATCTGTATCCAATCCAGGCATATCTTGATAAGACCCTGCGAACACATCACTGTAATCATGGAGGAGTTTAATTAACTTTTCACGCTCGTCCCCTTTCATGAAGGTTCCAATCTTGACTTCTCTTTTTTCTTCCTCGGTCCCCAAATTGACCACTTTAGTTGTTTCTTCATGAGGGAGAAGCTCCTTAGCTTCCTGTTCTACCAACCTCAAAAGTTCTGGGGTAGGTTCCTAGTCATCTTCATCATTCTCATCGGCACAATTAATAGGGTGTTCAAAGTCATAAGCCGAGTTCTTGGCATGGTCATTTTCGAGGATATCATCTTTAGATCTGAATCAAAATGGGTTAGCAAAAGAAAAAGCGATGAATGAGGGTTAAATTCACAAGGGAGAATCATGACAGAAAAAACGAAGGGAAAGGAATAGATAAAAGGCACTAGGGAAATATTTTTTAATAAAAAAAGGGAGAAAGCATTTATTGATGTCAATACTGAAATGCAAACAAATAAGCCCATTTACAAATATCATCCTAAAGCCTTGGGCAGAGCTAAAGGACTTAAAACATGAGATTACTCTGAATAACACTCTATGGCTTCTGGAAACTCCAAGACCTCCCAGTTACTGAGCTCGAATGTTGGTGAACACGGATAGACCAGTTTAAGCTCGTGACTTGGACGAGGGTCATCTTCAATTGCAGAGACTTGGCTTAAGAATGCTACTCCCGCACTTTGAAAACTCTTCTTGATATCACAAACGAGAATCTTCCTAAACCTTGGCTCTCGGTTCTCTAGTCGGGCGAGTCTCTTTTCTTTCTTTTCTTCCATAATCCTTTTCCGGTCAGCTTTGGTAGGCTTGTATCCCAGCCCAAACCTGTCCTTGTTCTCTTGAAGCCGCAAACAACCAATGATTCCCTGATGGTTCTTACCCAAGCCGCTTCCAGGCTTATACCTTCCTTGGATCATCACTTTGGCCATCATTTGAGATGCACAAGATAAGTGTGGTTTTGGGATCCTCATTCCCTCTTTGACATAAGTAGTGTTTGCCACCTCAAATGTCTGAAATGCCGTATCATGGACTTCTTCAGCTGCCTCAATGTAGGGGGTGGAGGAGGGCTTGCTTATTAACATATCTTCTTCCCCGGAAATAATAACCAGCTTGTTCCCTGCGATAAACTTCAGCTTCTGGTGCAGGGTAGATGGTACTGCGCCGGCAGGATGGATCCAAGGTCTTCCCAGCAAACAACTGTAGGTTGATAGAATATCCATAACCTGGAATCGTATGTTGAAAGTATTTGGGCCCACCTGGACTGGGATTTCAATTTCCCCTATCACTTCTCTTCTCGTGCCATCAAAAGCCTTTACCACCATAGTGCTAGGTTGCATGTACGACCAGTCGTAAGGCAGCTTGCAGAGGGTAGACTTTGGCATCACATTCAAGGAAGAGCCATTATCCACGAGTACTCTAGCCAAGATATGATCTTCGCACTTCACTGAAATGTGCAGCGCTTTGTTATGCCCCATTCCCTCACTAGGGATTTCATCATCAGTGAAGGTAATAAAGTTATTGGCCGCGATATTGCTGACGATCCCATCAAACTTGTCCACTGATATGTCATGGGAGACATGAGCTTGACTCAAAACTTTCATCAGTACCTTCCTGTGCGGTTTCGAACTCATCAAGAGTGACAGTAAGGATATTTTTGTAGGGGTGCGATTTAATTGATCCACCACTTTGTATTCACTATGCTTGATGAACTTCAAAAACTCACACAGATCCTCATCAGATATTTCTTTCTTGTCTCCATTAGGCTTGGCCATAATTAGGTCTTCCAAATCTTCCTTGGCCTGTTCTTCTCTCACCTTATCGTTCCCTTTGCGAACTTTTTCAGCTTCCTCTAATCTTCGCTTTTCAAGCTCCTCGGGAGTATAGCATCGACCGCTTCTGGTCATACCCCCAACTCCAGATATATTAGTAACAGATGAGGATGGGTCAGAGATAAGTGGAGTACTGAGGTGACTTGATTTTAATTCATCAATCAAGACTTGTACACCGTACTTCCATGGCACAGCCTTGGTATCTTTGTACGGGAAAGGTGAGGGCACCTGAATTGTGAGGGGTTTTACGCCAAACACAGGGAGTGTCACATTGGCCGACGACAATGAACCATTGGTGTAAGGAATCACCAATGGCTTAAGGAGGGTTGTCGTCATTTTGTCAACATTCCAACTTTCTTGACTTTGCTGCAGTTGGGAATCTTCCGCCATATTCACATTTTCTTCAATTGGTTCACAGCTAATTTGAACCAAGCGCATATCCACAAGTCCCTGCAGGACTTGTTTGAATTCATCATAGCCCTCGATGGAATGTCCCACAATAGTTTCATGAAAATCACACACTGTCTCATCGGCAGCGATCCCTTCTTCCTCGTCAGATTTGGTTTGCATTAGCCCAGCTTCAGAAAGAGCCTCCAAAACAAACTTCAAAGGGGTCTTGACATCAACTACCTTCTCCTTGAGGTATTTTTGCGTGACCTCTTCTATAGCATTAACTTGTGGGCCCCCATGATTGGGCAAAGGATTCTTGTTCACATTAGGAGCTTCCTCCTTGAAATTCAGCCACTTGCCATTTATCAGAGCTTGTACCTTGTGTTTCAGAGCCACACAATTCTCAGTCAAATGACCTGCAGCGCCTGCATGATATTCACATCGTGCATTAGCATCATACCCTTTCGGATATGGAGGTTCTACAGCCTTTAACGGGCATGGCACCACGAGGGAACTTCGTATGAGATGTGGCAGCAACTCTGTGTACGACATGGGTATTGGATCAAATTGAGGCGGCTTCCTCTCCAAGTTGGCCGCGGGTCTTCTCTGATTAAAGCTCATATCTTGCCCCCTTGGTGGAGCCATATGAGGTTGCATGACAGCGGTTGGTCGATACTGAAAAGGGGGAGGTGCCTAATATGGTACTGGCATACGGTACTGTGGTGGGTTTTGAGCGACATTATTGACACTAGGGTATGGTGTGTAAGCCATTTGGAACAGTTGCTCTTGGCTAATAGGTAGTGAGTTAGCCTTTCCCCGTCCGTACCCTTTTTCCTGCCTCCAGTCGTGCACAGCAGAATGCACCTCTCCTTCTTTCTTTCTCATTACCGCAGGCTTTTTGACCCCGGTTGATCCACCAAAGTTATCTATGAGCTTCCCGCTCTTCATTCCGGCCTCCACTCTTTCCCCAATAACTACGACATCTGAGAAATTTGAGGAAACACTTCCGATCATATGGTCATAGAACGGCGAATGGAGTGTATTGATGAACATTGCGATCATCTCTTTTTCAGACAACAGAGGCTCTACTTAAGCGGCCAATTCCCTCCACCATTGGGCATATTCTTTGAAAGTCTCAATAGGCTTCTTTTCCATATTCTGCAATTGGATTCTATCAGGAGCCATGTCGATGTTGTACTTGTACTGCTTTAGAAAAGCATCGGCGAGGTCATTCCAACACCGAATATGAGTCCGGTCAAGGTGATTATACCAATTTGATACTGCCCCAGTCAAATTGTCCTGAAAGAAGTGGATGAGCAGCTTGTCGTCATGAGCATAAGCAGCCATTTTGCGACAGTACATGGTCAAGTGACTCTTCGGGCAAGTGATTCCCTTATACTTCTCAAAATCAGGCACCCTACACCGTCCGTTCCAAGAACGGTTACCTATTTAGTCTAAAGTTATCTGCTAAGTCAATTGCGTTGGTCATTTATTATTTGAAGAAATTTTTTTTTTTGTGTCCCATTTTGTCAGGCATATTATCAAGGGTGATAAATGTGAGCAACATTTGTCATATTGAATTTTGATGATAACCAAACAAAGGATTCCGCACCAAGAAGACAAGAACAAGCTCACAAGGAGTACTCAAGACTTATAGGCTTTTACTTATCATTGTAAGAGTTATAAATTGTTTAAATCACCTAGCAAGCATTTTGTTTCATTCTTTCAAAACTATTCCTAAAATAAGGTTTGATAAAAAGATAGTTATCTTTAAAAATGCTTTGGAAAGAAAGATTTTTTAACATTCAAAAATGAGTTTTTAAGTCACTTGTAGTCGACTACAAGATTGATGTAGTCGACTACACAGCTGGAAAATGTTAAATTTACAACGTTTTCCAAAAGTCAGAACAAACGTGTAGTCGACTACACAAGTATTGTAGTCGACTACCAATAGGCAAAATCTTGAATTGCGGTCTTTTTGAAATGTCCTCGAGGATGCTTGTAGTCGACTACAATTATGAGGTAGTCGACTACAATGCTGATAAAAATACTTTTGCTAAATACATGTTAACCCGAGGACATTTGTAGTCGACTACCAAAGCTATTGTAGTCGACTACATCGTTTTAAAATTGTTCCTTTTTTAAAAATGCATAAACCGAGGAGGAGACATGTAATCGACTACATAAGCTATGTAGTCGACTACATATTATTTTTGATAATATATCTCAGTTGCCTTGCTTTTAAAAGAGAATCCGAGAGCTACTGTAGTCGACTACCTTGTAAGTGTAGTCGACTACATGCATTCTGTTAATAATAAACTCTCATGTTTTTAAAAGTCAGAAAGGCTTCGTGATCGACTACAACGATCGTGTAGTCGACTACACACGCTCGAGAAACTTTTCCAACGGCTAGTTTGAATATTGTTTTAATACTTACCTACTACCCAACGGATCAAAAACTTGTAAGAGCTATTTATAGCTCATCTAAATTAAGTTTCAGAGAGACCCAAGATCAGAAATTCATTTTGAAAGAGCTTTTTCTAATCTTCAGTTCATCATACTCTGTTTTCTATTTGAAAAAGCTTGCTTAGTGATTTGATCATATACTCATCTGTTCTTCAAGTTGTATATCTACTCTTGTGAGAGTTACAATCTACCAAAAACCATTAGATTATCTTGTGTAAGTTGAAGGAGAGAAAATCCTTGTTGTATTGAGGGAGACTCTTGCACATAGAGGGTGGAGGATCCCATACTAAGTGAAGAGTGCTCTTTATTGTAAGGGTTTTTATCAAGCACCCAAGTTAGAAGCTTGAAGTATAGTTGAAATCTCGGGTGGACGATCTCGAGAATTTGGACGTAGATCACAAGAAGTGATTGAACCAAGATAAATCTTGTTTGCACTCTCTCAACCCTTATCTTTTACTTATAAGTTATATTCTATCAACTTATCTAAACTTGATGTGTTTAATGTTGTGAATTCTTGTCTTATACTTTACGTATTAAAAGCTCCTTATTTTAGTCATTATCCTTTGCAAGTCCATTGTTTTTAAATAATTAACATCATTAAAATAAACCTTGTGAAAGTTTTTGAAAACTCAATTCACCCCCCCCTCTTGAGTTATTGAAGCCACTTGGTAACAAGTGGTATCAGAGCTTGACTCTTGTGTAAAGAGCTTAACTTGACTTCAAGAGATGGCTTCTTTTCAATTTGCTTTACCCGAAGGAGCTTCTATAAATAGACCTCCAGCTTTCAATGGTACTGGTTATACTTATTGGAAAGAAAGAATGAGAATTTTCATGGAATCTATTGATATTGATATTTGGGATGCCGTTGAAAATGGTGCTTTTGTTCCAAAGAAGGTGGTTGATAACCATGAGGTTCTTAAACCAAGAGATGAATGGACTGATGATGATAAAAAGAAAGTTAAACATAATGATAAGGCCAAAACATCATTACTAGTGCCTTAGGTTATGATGAATATTTTAGCATCTCCAACCGCAAAGCGCAAATGAATTGTGGTATTCACTTCAATTAACCCATTAAGGAAAAAGTGAGGTAAAGAGGTCTAGAATTAACACTCTCATACATGAGTATGAACTCTTTAGAATGAATCAAGGTGAAAGCATACAAGATATGCAAAAGAGATTCACTCATATAGTTAATCATCTATCTTCATTGGGAAAAACATTTCCAGATGAAGATTTAATTAACAAAGTTTTGAGATGTTTAAACGAGGGAATGGCAACCCAAAGTGACAAAGCAATTTCGAATCAAGAAACTTAGCAACAATGACTCTTCCAACACTTTTTGGAAAACTCCAAGAACATGAAATGGAGTTAATAAGACTGAGTGAACATGAAGGAGTTGACAAGAAGAAGAAAGGAATAGCTCTAAAGGCAACCTCATCTCACTATGATAATGAAGATGATGATGAAGGCTCTATAGAGGATCTTGAAATAAATGAAGAAAACCTTAGTCTTCTTGTGAGAAAATTTGGAAAATTTCTCAAAAAGAAAAACAATGGAAGAAGGCCACCCTTTCCTCCAAAGAAAAACTTCAAAGGAGAAGGTTCAACACCTACTCCACCTACTTGCTTTGAATGTGGCAAACCAGGTCACATGAAGTTGGGTATCCGCTATACCAAAAGAAGATGGAAAGATTTGATAGAAAACCAAAGCAAGAAAAGAAAGGAAGAAGAGCATACATTGCATGGGAGGACAATGACTTGAGCTTATCGGATGACTCCGACAATGAGGAAGCCAATCTTTGTCTCATGGCAAATGATGATTTAGAGGTAACATCTCAATCCCTTGATATACAACCTTCTTATGATGAATTACAAGAAGCATTTGAAGAATTGCATGAAGAATCTATGAGATTAGCAAAGTTAGTCTCAACCTCAAAAAAAATCTATCATGTCTTTAGAAAATCAAATTGCTTGTTTAAATAAGGAGATTGAGGAACTAAAATTAGAAAATGAAACCCTTGGATTGATTGATGCTAACTCTTCCTGCTCTACTTGTATATCTCATAAAAATGTTCCCTCATCATCCTCTTCATGTTACTCCTGCTTAAATTCTGAAAAAGAAATTGAGGACTTGAAAAACACTCTTGCAAAGTTTACTTTTGGAAGAGACAATCTCAACACATTGCTTGGAAAACAAAGATGTGTATTTGATAAAGCAGGTTTGGGATACAAACCCAAGACTCAACAAAAATCCTATAAAAGTTTCTTTGTTTCCACAACAATGTCAAGTAGCCCATTTATAACTTGTTTTTATTGTGGCAAGAAAGGACATAGTGCATCTACATGTAGAGTTAGAAAGAATTTACATGTTGGACAAAAGAAGATATGGGTTCCTAAGGGCACCTTGCCCAAAACTGACATCAAAGGACCCAAGAAAGTTTGGGTACCTAAAACCAAAACTTAAATTTGCTTGTAGGTGTGCTTGAAGGCCAAGAGTTCAAAATGGTATCTTGATAGTGGTTGCTCCAAGCACATGACAGGAGATGAGTCAAAGTTTTCCTTCTTTATACCCAAAGAGCATGGACATGTCACCTTTGGAGATAACAATAAAGGAAAAATCCTTGGCACTGGAAAAGTTGGTAAAACTCCCTCAACATCTATTGAAAATGTGTTGTTAGTTGATGGACTCAAACATAACTTACTTAGCATTAGTCAATTGTGTGACAAGAATAATAGAGTTATTTTTGATTCAAATTGTTGCATAGTTGAGGATAAAAATGATAAACAAGTCAAGTTTGTTGGTCATAGAGTGGATAACATTTATATGATTAGTCTAGATGAAATATCCTCAAATGATGCAAAATGCCTAGTGAGTAAGGAAAATGATTCATGGTTATGGCATAGAAGAGTTGCACACATTCACATGGATCATTTAAATAAACTAATTTCCAAAGACTTAGTAATTGGACTCCCAAAGCTTCATTTTACAAAAGACAAACTTTGTGATGCTTGTCAAAAGGAAAACAAGTGAAGGTCTCTTTCAAAAGCAAAAATATTGTTTCAACCTCTAGACCTTTACAACTTTTACACATGGACCTTTTTGGACCATCAAGAACAATGAGCTTTGGTGGGAATTACTATGCACTTGTGATTGTGGATGATTATTCTAGATTTACGTGGACATTATTTCTTGCCCATAAGAATGAAGCTTTTAAAGCTTTTAGAAGACTTGCAAAGTTAATCCAAAATGAGAAAAACTCTAGTATTGTATCCATAAGAAGTGATCATGGTGGGGAATTTGAAAATCAAGATTTTGAAAACTTTTGTAATGAAAGTGGCATTGAACACAATTTTTCAGCCCCTAGAACTCCACAACAAAATGGAGTTGTAGAAAGAAAAAATCGAAGCTTAGAAGAAATGGCTAGAACCATGCTCAATGAGACTAATCTTCCTAAATATTTTTGGGCCGATGCGGTAAGCACCGCTTGTTATGTAATGAATAGGGCACTAATAAGGCCCATTTTGAAGAAAACTCCTTATGAACTTTACAAAGGAAGAAAACCAAATATTTCCCACCTTCATGTCTTTGGATGCAAATGCTTTGTTTTAAATAATGGAAAGGATAACTTAGGCAAGTTTGATGCAAAATCTGATGAAGGAATATTTCTTGGATATTCATTAACTAGCAAAGCATTTAGAGTCTATAATAAAAGAACAATGACAATTGAGGAATCAATACATATTGCTTTTGATGAAACAAACTCCCTAGAGCCAAAAGAAGATGTTGTTGATGATATTGTGGAAAATTTGACTGATATTCACTTAAATGACAAAGTGGAGAACCTTAAGAAAGAAGAACAAGGAGAGATTGCTTCCCCACAACAAGGTCAATCTCAAATCAATGACTTACCAAGAGAATGGAGAACGCATAGGAACCATCCACTTGACTTGGTAATTGGTGATGTCTCTCAAAAGGTAATCCTAATATAGCCTAAGTCCCCCAATTTAGATTGATGAAGTTTTGGACAAATTGATTAAGCTAAAAAGTGTTTTCAGAAGCAAGGTAGTCGACTACACAGATCTTGTAGTCGACTACACACAGGTAATGAAGCTTCTCTCGTGCAATTTTATTTTTCCAGAAAGCATTGGTAGTCGACTACACAGATATTGTAATCGACTACAATTACAGTTTTTTTTTAAAAACTGAAAATAAAAATCTCAGAAGCTCATTGTAGTCGACTACCATATACTTGTAGTCGACTACACAGTGCAACAAGTTGCAACAGAAGCAACTTGTAGTCGACTACAAGTTGGGCGTAGTCGACTACAATCGCGGGTTTTAAATACCCCACGGCAGCCATTCATCTCATTTCTCCTTCTTCTCTCCTGCGACCCACTCCTCTCTCTCTCTCTCAAATCTCTTCCCAAACCCTAGCCGCCCAATCCCTTCACCAAAACCCTCCTCTCACTTCATCGTTTCATCATCATCATGGCAAGCTCCTCCTCTGCTCCCAAACGAAAGAAAACCACCCATAGCCATGTCTCAATTCCTCCAACCCTCAACCTGCGACGGTATTTCACCAAGGAAGAGCAGATGATCAAGTTCACCAATGACTTTCAATCTCGCCCTATAGTGGCACCCCGCTATCTAGATGAGATCTTTCTACGGATCGAAGGTTTCGCTCTTCCGCATTTGCTCAGAGATTTGCAAATCGATGCCTTCACTAGGATTCTCTGTCAGGTTACCCACAATTGGTGAAGGTATTCTTTTGCAACTTCAAGTATCATAATAAACGTATTTTCTCTGAAGTCAAGAAGATTAAGATAGATCTAGGCTTTTCTGAACTCGCTGAACTCACCGACATTCCCCTTATCCCCGGCCGTAGTGAAGAGAGTTTAGAAGATTTTGAGAAAACTGCAGCAACTTGGAGTGTGCTTAGAGAAGGTGGACCATTTCCAACCTCTAGGTTTAAAGTAGGATATTTATCTGTTGAGAATCGGCTACTTCATTATATTCTGTGCCGAGTTTTGCTTCCGAGAAATGGGAACTATGCCACCGTTTCTGAAGAAGATTTGCTATACATGTGGGCACTAAACAAAAGAGTGAAACTCAACTGGGCTTATCGCATCATGAAGCATATGGAACGTGTCTCTGATAAACATGGACCTGCACTTCCATACGCCATGCTGATAACCAAAATTCTAGAAAAGTTTAATGTGCCCTTGGAAGGTGAAAACTCAATTACGGTCACCGATGCTAACCGGATCCGTGAACAAAACCTTAGGAAAATGGGCTTGAAGAAGGTTGACATGCATTGGGTACGAGACGCTGAAGATGAGGAGTTTGATGATCAGTCCACTCACCACCACATGGAGGAAGATCATCCACCATCTAACGCTTATCCTTCAGGACCAATGCCGGACTACTCTCACGGCATAGCTGAGATTATGACTGGCTCCACGATCGACCTCCTTTGTGAAAGAAGACTTATTTGGGAGGGTAGTTGCTATGGAGACTCATCTTCACTCCATGGATGCGCGGCTTGAACGTCTTGAAACCTCAGTTGGAGACTTGACTTCCCAAATGACCGATGTCACTTTCGGCTAAACCAGCTGACCATTCAGTGAGATGATCCTACTCAACATGAATTGGGCAGCTCGGATGACGAGGATGAGGATGAAGACGAGGACGATGATGGGGCTTAGACTTTTCTTAGGATTTTCTTTATTTTATCTTATTATGTTTTGAACAAATCCAAAGTTTATGCAATTTAGTTATTTAATGTTGAACAAGTTAAATGTTTAATCTTTACTTGATTTAATGCTGGATTGTTATTTATCTTCTCTCAAAGTTTATCATGACTATTTTTGTTACCCTTATTTGATAATGCCAAAAGGGGGAGAAATATGTTAAATGAAATGGAATGAATATGCTTATATGACTAAATAACATTGCTAATATATATTTCATAATGAAGGTACAATGTTATAAATAAAAAATTGAAATGCTCCTATTGTAAAACTAAGGGGGAGTCAATACAAGATGAAATCGCTCCTGCTGCGACATTTCCTAAAACTCTGATTATCAAAGGGGGAGATTTTGTCTATCTATTTCTTCTTATTACTGAGAATGAATATGCTTATATGACTAAATAACATTGCTAATATATATTTCATAATGAAGGTACAATGTTATAAATAAAAAATTGAAATGCTCCTATTGTAAAACTAAGGGGGAGTCAATACAAGATGAAATCGCTCCTGCTGCGACATTTCCTAAAACTCTGATTATCAAAGGGGGAGATTTTGTCTATCTATTTCTTCTTATTACTGACTTTTCTCACTCCACAGTTATATTGTTTGTCATCATCAAAAAGGGGGAGAATGTGAGCAACATTTGTCATATTGAATTTTGATGATAACCAAACAAAGGATTCCGCACCAAGAAGACAAGAACAAGCTCACAAGGAGTACTCAAGACTTATAGGCTTTTACTTATCATTGTAAGAGTTATAAATTGTTTAAATCACCTAGCAAGCATTTTGTTTCATTCTTTCAAAACTATTCCTAAAATAAGGTTTGATAAAAAGATAGTTATCTTTAAAAATGCTTTGGAAAGAAAGATTTTTTAACATTCAAAAATGAGTTTTTAAGTCACTTGTAGTCGACTACAAGATTGATGTAGTCGACTACAGTGGAAAATGTTAAATTTACAACGTTTTCCAAAAGTCAGAACAAACGTGTAGTCGACTACACAAGTATTGTAGTCGACTACCAATAGGCAAAATCTTGAATTGCCGGTCTTTTTGAAATGTCCCGAGGATGCTTGTAGTCGACTACAATTATGAGGTAGTCGACTACAATGCTGATAAAAATACTTTTGCTAAATACATGTTAACCCGAGGACATTTGTAGTCGACTACCAAAGCTATTGTAGTCGACTACATCGTTTTAAAATTGTTCCTTTTTTTAAAAATGCATAAACCAGAGGAGACATGTAATCGACTACATAAGCTATGTAGTCGACTACATATTATTTTTGATAATATATCTCAGTTGCCTTGCTTTTAAAAGAGAATCCGAGAGCTACTGTAGTCGACTACCTTGTAAGTGTAGTCGACTACATGCATTCTGTTAATAATAAACTCTCATGTTTTTAAAAGTCAGAAAGGCTTCGTAGTCGACTACAACAGTCGTGTAGTCGACTACACACGCTCCAGAAACTTTTCCAACGGCTAGTTTGAATATTGTTTTAATACTTACCTACTACCCAACGGATCAAAAACTTGTAAGAGCTATTTATAGCTCATCTAAATTAAGTTTCAGAGAGACCCAAGATCAGAAATTCATTTTGAAAGAGCTTTTTCTAATCTTCAGTTCATCATACTCTGTTTTCTATTTGAAAAAGCTTGCTTAGTGATTTGATCATATACTCATCTGTTCTTCAAGTTGTATATCTACTCTTGTGAGAGTTACAATCTACCAAAAACCATTAGATTATCTTGTGTAAGTTGAAGGAGAGAAAATCCTTGTTGTATTGAGGGAGACTCTTGCACATAGAGGGTGGAGGATCCCATACTAAGTGAAGAGTGCTCTTTATTGTAAGGGTTTTTATCAAGCACCCAAGTTAGAAGCTTGAAGTATAGTTGAAATCTCGGGTGGACGATCTCGAGGACTGGACGTAGATCACAAGAAGTGATTGAACCAGTATAAATCTTGTTTGCACTCTCTCAACCCTTATCTTTTACTTATAAGTTATATTCTATCAACTTATCTAAACTTGATGTGTTTAATGTTGTGAATTCTTGTCTTATACTTTCTGTATTAAAAAGCTCATTATTTTAGTCATTATCCTTTGCAAGTCCATTGTTTTTAAATAATTAACATCATTAAAATAAACCTTGTGAAAGTTTTTGAAAACTCAATTCACCCCCCCCCCTCTTGAGTTATTGAAGCCACTTGGTAACAATAAATGGCTAAGACAGAGAATGGGTGGCTTGGTAGCCATTATTGAGGAACAAATTGTAAGCCCGCAACTTATCCAGAGTGAATATAGTGAATTAAAAATGCTTATTTTCGAGAAAATGTATGTTTTTGAATGAGAAGATTCTTGAAAGTAGATTTCTTAAAGAAAAATATTTTTGATTTCACAATGAAAAATTCTTTTGATTTCATAATGAAAAATAAACATTTTTTAATGATTTTTGCAAAAAGTTATTATTTTAACCATTTTTAGTTCACCATTGTCACCAAGTGCGGGCTATGTGAATTTGTTCACAGTTATTTTTTATTTATTTTTTGGAAAAATATTTTATTTTCATTGTTTTGAAAATATTTTATTTTTATTATTTATTTTGGGAATCAGACCCCGCCAGCGCTTCCGGCAAAATCTGATATAAATGCCTCAAGAATATCGGGAAGAGTTTAGTTGATCAGACTCCCGATCCTCTCCCAACTTCCGTCATCGGCCAATATTAATTGTGGCGTGAGGGATTAATGTTTCCAATGAATTATTGTATAGCAAGTGAAATATGATTTTTACTGGGTATCATTTTTAAGTTACACAACTAAGATGAAAAAAAAAATTAGATTGTAACAAGAATTAGATTATAATTAAAATGCAACAAAATTAATAATGAAATATGATTTTTATTAAAGGTTATTTATAGCCTCGCCAGCGCTCCCGGCAAAACCATAAAATTTCTCCTCACCTTAAGGAAATTAAAATGTCACCGCCATCGCAGTTAATTTTAAATATCCTATCATTGGGACTTTATTCCACAAATTAATTTTGACATGAGCTGGATGAAAAAGCAAATTAGTAGAATTAACCATAAAATAAGATTTTTGTGAGAAATTATTTATAGCCTCGCCAGCGCTCCCGGCAAAACTATAAAAATTTCCTACCACATGAAGAATAAAAATTTCATCGCCATCGCAACTAATTTTGATTGTTCTTGCTTTGAAATTTCATGCCATAATTAATGATAAAATGCCAAATAGTTGTAAAAAAGGTTTTTTTTTTTTATTAGAGCAAACGTCAAGTTCATGAAGTTTAATGTCAATTTGATCAAACAAAGGGAATCAAGAACGTGAATGTTAAAGCGTAATAAATGATATAAAATAAATAAAATAAACAATTAAACATACAAGTCAAACACCCCATTGCATTCTTTTGTTTTATATTCTTCACGAATCCCCATTTCTTTTTACGCAATGTAATGAGCAGAATTCGTTTTAAATAGAATCCAATGCCTCTTTTATTCTTTCCTGTTCCTACGTGACACATCCTTCTATTTTTATTATTATTTTTTTATTCTTTATATCTTGCTTTTACCAATCTGCACAACATATTCCTGTTTTGGTTTCGTTTTGTTTGCCCAAAAACAAAAGTTTTCCAAATCACTGCCGACAATCCCATTAGGAGATAGAATGAGGACTCATCACATGCAGTATGAGCTAAATGATAATAAAAACAAACCAGAAAGAAATGGGTAAAGGGAAGAGATAAGAGAAACCCACGTAGTATGAATGGCCAGAGCTAAATATTCAAACCTCAACTTCAAACCAACGCAGGGCAATAGCCGGCATATACAGTTAAACATGCGAAATATAACTTGGCTGAAGAAGAAAATCCCCTGTGTAACATCCCTAAATTTCATATGTTATGACTTAGCTAAATACTTGGAATGAATTGTATGTTTTGTTACAGAAAAGGTGATAGATTGAGTTAGAATGATTGATTTGAGATTTTGGCTATACCGGTGAACTCGGTAGAACCTAAGGAAGAAATAGGCGAAGTCTAAACTCTTAGATTTAGTCTGCTAAGTTAGGACCTACTGGTAAATTTAATTTTCTTCAGGACCTATTGGGAATTCTTAGAAATCACAAGGATATTTTAGTCTTTTTACACCTCAGTGGCAATTTGGTATTTTATCATTTGAGTGAGGGGCAAAATGGACAATTCACACCCCCTCCCTCTTGCTTAAGTGAACCGGTCCTAGGGGGGGAGAGACCATTTGGTCATCTTCTCCAAATTGCTAAGTTCCATAGCCAAAGCTTGCTCCAAGTTCAAGGGTCCAAAGTAAGTGTTTTTATGCACCTTTTGGCTTAAGTCCTTTGATGGTTATTGATCACTATGATCTCTTCTTCAATCCTATGGTATTAGTTTCTTGAGAAACTCATTTTCATCCCTAAGAATCAAGAACACCCATGTCTAAAAGTTGGTTGTTTTGCTTGAGTGTTTTGAAGGAAGTTGAAGGGAAGGTTGTCTTGACTACCAATCCCATCTTGGAATCAAGCTAGGAGCACTTCAAGGTGAGTGTGGATTTACTTGTGCTATTGTATGATGTTCTTAGAGTGAAAGTGTATGATGTAGGATTAAGCTTGAATCTAGGGTTTTCACCTATGCTTGAGGTTGGATGTGTTCTTATTACATGTTTTCAAGGATTAGGGTTTAGGAAAAATGAGTGGAATGATTGGTATACTTGATGGATTTGAGGACATGATTCCATAGAGAAATTAGGGTTTTGATTTGAAGTTGGGCGTGGCACTATTCCTGCCCAGAAGACCAACCACGGGCGTGGTCCCCACCACGGCCCGGCCGTGGTCCTCTCTGGATAGGAAATGTTGGTGTCACGTGCCCAACCACGGCCGTGGTCCCCACCACGGGCTGGCCGTGGTTGACTCTGGAAAGAAAATGTTGTGTGCTGAAATCTGACCACGGGTGTGGTGGCCACCAGGGGCTGGCCGTGGTCCAGACCACGGGCGTGGTGCCAACCAGGGGCAGGCCGTGGTTGTCTCTGTTTTCAATTTGTTGAGTTTTGTTTTCTGAACCGTGGCCGTGGTTACCACCACGGGCTGGCCGTGGTTGACTCTGTTTGTGATATTGTGATGTTTATGCCTAGGGTCTTGATACCATATGCTAGGTTTAGGATGAAGAATGACTTAGCATTAGAATGAGATGTGTAGCTAAGTAAGAATGCTTGATAGAAGTGGTTTAGCACTATAATAAGATGTGTGGTTAAGTAAGGATGCTTGATAGAGTTGAGCATGATGGTTATGTGTTGTATATGCTTGAATTGATTACATGTAATGCTATTATGATGATATTATGAATGAGCATGGTATGAGTATGAGAACATTGCATTGCATAGCGAGATGGCCTAACCGGAAGGGGTTAGTGTACAAAACAGAGGGGTGCCTAGCTGATGAGCTAGATGGAAATGAAATAGCATACTTATTTGCATTGCATTGCGAGGTGGCCTAACCGGAAAGGGTTAGTGTACAAAACAGAGGGGTGCCTAGCTTATTAGCTAGAAGGAAACGGAATTGGCATAACACATTCATATGCATATTGCGAGGGCCTAACCGAAAGGGGTTAGTGCACAACAAGAGGAGTGGAGAAAGAAAAAGTGTGAATAAAAGGTGTGAACATCATGTGCATTCATTCATTGCATTGGTTGGTTGGTGTTACTTGACATATCGTGAATTGTGTTATACTTGCTCTTTACTTACATTTATACTTTATCTGCAAGTTATTCATATTCACTGGGAAGTTGTTCTCACCACCTCTTTCTCGCATTCGCAGAACACCGGACCCTCTACGGGTTAAGTATGGAGGATTCTGTTGATTCATTTTTTTGAGATTTGTATTTTAGTGGAGTTAAGCTCTGTGATGTAACTATAACAGGATGTGTATTATTCTGATGTAGATGTTACAGGGAACTGAATACTACTTTGATGTACTCGGTTCTGTATATGTTTAGTGTGCTCAGTCAGGATAGTGTTTAGAATACACTTGTATAACGTTGCATACTCTGATAATGTATTGGTTGAGATCTGAGATCTTTTTTTTTGATATATGTGTACGTGTATATATATATAACATATGTACTCTGGTTGGTTTGAAATGGTTGTTGGAAATCCGCTGCTTATGTTATATTTTGTGGTAATGTTCAAGAAACAAATGAAACGCTGCCGAATTTTCTATATTTATCTATTCCACGTAAGGCTTATGGTTGGTAATTAACATAGTAACTAATAGGCCTTACACCCTGTGCACTGTGATACCCTCTTCTCCGAATGTCCAAGAAAAACTCTCTCTTTTCTCTCTCACAGACGAACGAAACTTAAAGAAATCTCACCAAATCAATGCCTCCCCCACCAGAAAATAAAAAAAAACTCCTCCCCCTAACAAAACCCTATCTTATTTATACCAATTACAAAACCTAAAACCCAAAAATAAATAAACAACAGATTACAAAATAAATAAACTATAATAATAATAAAATAAAAAAAGAATAGAAAATCCCTTATGTTGACTCCGCGGATCAGGAGCACAGGGAGACAAAGGCAAAGATCAGGCTTTGCTTTTTTGGTGCGCGGTCGCGCAGCGTGCCTGCAGAGGAGAGTGGGTCGATGGCTGCGGCTTGTGGGTGCAGGCGGCGTGGCTGGTGCGCAGTGTGAAATGGTTCGGCGGGAGAGAGGGGGTGAGGTTGCGAGGAAGCGGGGGTGTGGGCGCGCTCTGGGCGCGGGCGTGTAAGGGGGCTCAGGGCATGGTGCTGCCGCGAGCGTGCAGGTGTGCAGGTTGGAGGTATGGGGAAGACTGGGTTATGGGGAAGAGGGAGGCGCAGCAAAGGGTGGCTATGGCAGAGGCGTGGGCAAGAGCAAGGAAGAAAGGAAAGGAAAAAAAAAAGAAGAAGGAGAAGGAGGGGCGGCGGCTAGGGCTTCTCTTGTGGGGAGAGAACTGGACCGGGTTTGGCCCGGTTTGGGGTAAGGAGTTGGGTAAGGGAAAATTGGTTTTTTTTGGTTGATGGGTATGGGTTTGAACTTGGTTTTTTTCATTTTTTCATTTTGATTTTTATAATTAAATATACTGATTTGATTTTTCTCTCTTTTTTTCTTTTTTTCTTTTCTTTTTTTTTAAGGAATTAATAGGCTAATTAATCTATTTATAAATTGTTATATTTTTTTATTTTTTATTTTTTAAAAAAAGGCTAATTAATTACTATTAACTCTTGGATTTTCATTTTAAGAATTAATTGGCTACTTAAAAAAATGTGGCCCGAACAAAATACGGTGTTTACAGTTAGTACTTTAGTGTCTGATATTAAGTCTGCTGATTTTACTATGGATGACTATAATAATAGGACCCTTCAGGAATTGGCTGCACCTGATGTGAATTATCAACCTTTGTGCATTCAATATCCTGAACTTAATGTTGATTTTAAGTTGAAATATGGATTGATACACTTGCTGCCCAAGTTTCATGGTCTTGCAGGTGAAGATCCACATAAGCATTTGAAGGAGTTCCATGTTGTCTGCTCCACCATTAAACCTCATGGAATAGCTGAAGATCACATCAAGCTAAGACTTTTCCTTTCTCCTTGGATGGTGCTGCTAAGGATTGGTTGTATTACTTACAACCTGCTGCCATCACTTCTTGGAATGACATGAAAAGACTGTTTCTGGAGAAGTTCTTTCCTGCATTAAGAACTACTGCAATAAGGAAATATATTTGTGGTATAAGGCAAATCAATGGTGAAACTCTCCATGAGTATTGGGAGAGATTTAAGAAATTATGCTCGAGCTACCCACACCATCAAATTAGCGATCAACTGTTAATCCAATACTTCTATGAAGGGTTGATGCCAATGGAAAGGAGTATGATTGATGTTGCAAGTGGTGAAGCATTGGTAGATAAAACTCCAGCTGCTGCCAGAAACTTAATTGCAAACATGGTAGTAAATTCTTAGAAATTTGGTACTCGAATGGGTGCTGCAACTAGAGTAGTCAATGAAGTTAATACCTCTTCACATGTTGATCAACAAAGGGTAGAACATAGACTGGATGAGCTCACTTCTTTGGTCAGACAGATGGCAATGGGACAACACGAACCACCTGTGCAAACCCCTGCAAGAGTTTGTAGCATATGTTCTAGTTCCTCTCATCCCACAGATTCGTGTCCACATTGCAAGATGATTCTGAGTTTCAAGACCAATGTGGGTCGAATTTGGTATATTTCCTGGGAAGCCACAGTTCCATCAGCAGTAACAACAAAAATATGATCTATTCTCCAATACTCACAACCCTGGCTGGAGGGACCATCCCAATCTGAGATATGGGAATGCATCAAATCAGCAGCCACCAAACCAGTATAGACCACCATTCCAGCAGCAAGCAAGGACAAATCAGTTTCAGCCACATGCTGGACCAAGTAGACCACCATTCCAGCAGCAAGGTCCTGTAGCCACGAAATCTGAGCCTTCATTGGAGGATTTGGTGAAACTGTTGGCCACCAATAACATCAAGTTTCAACAAAGAACTGAAACCACCATTCAGAACTTGGAGACTCAAATTGGTCAACTTGCCACATGTATTCATGAATTAAAGTCACAAGGTTCTAGCCAATTACCCTCTCAAACCACTCCAAACCTTAGAGGCAATGTTAGTGCTATAGCTTTGTGCAGTGGTAAGCAAATCAATGGACCAGTGCAGCAGATAATTCCAGATTCTACCCTTGACCCAAAAAACAAGATTCTGCAGTAAATTCAAGTTCGTGACTAATTGAATCTTTGTCAGATTGGTAGCAAATGATCCTACAACAGCCAAGCAGAAAACCAGATCAAACCAGCAGTTGACAGAAAATTCAGTACAGCAGAAAAGTGAACATCCACAAAAGTTAACTTCCAACATTCCTCTTCCTTTTTCCCAACCGAATGATACAACCGAGGCATATGGTTGAGACTGACTTGGATAAGGAAATTATGGAGACTTTTCAGAAGGTTGAGGTGAATATACCTCTCTTGGAGGAAATTAAACAAATCCCCAAGTATCCCAAGTTTTTGAAAGAGATGTGCACCCATAAGAGGAAGCTAAAGGGGACTGAAAAGGTGAGTATGGGGAGGAATGTCTCTACTTTGATTCAGCCCAACTTGCCTCCCAAATGCAAAGACCCAAGCACTTTTACCATCCCTTGCACCATAGGGCACCAACAGTTCACTCATGCCTTGCTAGACTTGGGAGCCTCCATCAATGTAATGCCAAAGTCAATTTACACTTCCTTGCATATGAGAGAGCTAAAACCCACCGGCATTGTCATTTAGTTAGCAAATCGGTGCACGGCTCAACCTGCAGGAGTGTTGGAGGACGTTCTGGTTCGGGTAAATAATTTAATATTCCCAGCTGATTTTTATGTGTTGAATATGGAAGATGAATCTGCCTCTTCCCCACCCCCATTGATCTTAGGTATGCCATTTTTGAAAACTGCTAAAACTAAGATTAATGTGCATGCTGGTACCCTTTCCATGGAATTTGGTTATGATATCATTCAGTTTAACATTTTTGATGCCATGAAATACCCTTTAGAGGATCATTACATTTTCATTTTGATGTCATTGATTCTTGGTTGATGATATGCATGCCGATATGTTGGCAAAGTTTCTGAAATTGTAGGATACATTGATAGCATAGCTTGCGATACTTGTTCTGCCTGCTTCAGACATTTTGGTTGTAAACCCACTGCAATGTGTGCAGCTTGTGCTGAGATTTCTACGTACTTATCATGTGCTGTTGTTAATTTTGCTGACATTGATGATTCTGTTTATGTTATTAATGGCAATGATGCTGTTATTAATGATGTTGCCATTCATCTTGCTGCTAAGTGTGATTCTTTTGATTCCATAAGATCTGATGATGTTGTTTTGCAAGATTGTACACAGCTTGCGAGTGCAGTGCGAGGGTGCAAGCTGGCCGAGAATTTAGCAGATTTAGTTTCGATTCAAAAACTAGTACCGTCAGTCCAGCAACCACCCTCCATTGATCATTAATACAAAGAGATTGGCCCTATTTATACTAATCCTAGAAGCTAATTTGTAATTGAAGATAATATGAATGCAAGCTGTGAAAAAAATGGAGATTGTCAAATATAGTGGTCAATGTTAACCAACCATTCCACCAAATTGACTTTAGGTGTCTGCATGACAGTTGTTGACAATTATCTCCTTGAACTTTTGACACTGGTTTAATGTCAATTGGACTTTTACAACTCAAGATATTCAAAAAACATTGTACCTATCTCAAGTCACGTTGGCAGAATGTGTTTCCAAATTCAAACCAACTTACAGCTTCATAATCATGTCGAAAACGGCATCTATTGACTAAATGGTCCCAGTAAAGTTGGAGCTTTGCATATTATCTTTCCAATGACATTAGTTTCAGCTCAAAAGAAGGCCTACAACCCACGATATGGTCCAATATGTGCACACTGCTTAGATTCCAACGACAGCAAGCCCACTCTAACTTTCAGGCATATTTTGGACATTAGAAGTCCGATCCAACTCTCGATTTCTTCATGAAACTTGTAGATATTTGTCTTATCTTTCCACAAACACCAAGAACACCTCAAACGGATCACCAAAGCCCAAGTTATGGCCTAATCAATGAGGAAATGTCAAAATGCATCAAAATCCGAGAGTTAATCAAAATTTGCATTAAAGCCCAATAATACCCAACAACACAAAACTTAGCTAATATACTAATATTGGGCACAATGAACATCCAATAATGCTAAGTACAAAGCTAACATAAGTGTATCAAAAATGATTTATCAAGTAGTGCGGCACAAGAGACTAAGAGAAGTATATATAGGCCCTGACAAGAGGTTGTCGAGACCCGTCAAATAAATAAAATTACCGGTTCACAAAATAATTTGTAGTATAGAGCATGAACCGAATCGTCTCTCAAGGATCCAAAAAGAACAAATATTTAATCAAATCAAGATAATTAAAAGGGGGGTTTTGATGATTTGAAAAGATAATACACTAATTGAATTAAAGGAAAGTAATTAACAAATTAACCAATCCAAGGAAATTTTACTGATCTTGAGTTTAATCCATCATTGATCACAAGGAATTCACTTAATTGCTAACCATGTTCTTGGCCTTAGATCACATCAAGACGCCTCAACATGATCCAAGACGCCTCTACTAGGATTTAATTAACCAAGGTTAGATAAAGTAAGCACCATCCAAACATAGATTAACTTAAGATCCAGAATTTAACCAAGCTAAACAATCCATCAAAAAGCTTTAATAAATTGTTTATTCTATGTGATCCTCTTTGAATACATGATAATAAAGCTATTACCACATCAACATCTAAATCAAATTAAGCAATTCAATCTAGATAAAAATCAAAAGAGGAAGAAGAGAAACTTGAATAACAATTAAGCAATATGAACAAGCGAAACAAGATCTCCAAATTAAACATCAAGATGGCTAATCCCTTGGATTGATTATGAGAGCCTAGCCTTCCATTGATGGGAAGGAAGAACTCAGAAATAAAAGAACAAAAATGAAATTGTAAAGAGAATGGAGAAGAAGAGAAAGAAAACTCTCACAAATACTCAAACTTTCTTGAAACTTACTTGAAATTGAATTCTCATAATACAAAGAGATTGACTCTATTTATACTAATCCTAGAAGTCAATTTGTACATGTACGTAATCTGAATACAACCTATAAAAATATGGAAATTTTCAAATATGGAAGCTTGATGCATGGTTGGTGGGTTGGTGCATGGTAGGTGGGTTGGTGTATGGTTGGTGGCTTTTAGTCAACAACTCTTATCCGACTTCTGGCTTCATTTTCATCACCTAGATGGTGCATTTTGGCTTGAAGGTCTCATGAAAGTTGTATCCAGTTGTCTCCTTGAAATTTTGCAATTGGAATCATGCCATTTGGACGTTTAGAACTCCAGATATGCCAAAAACACTGAACCTACCTCATGTTAGGTTGGTAGAACGTGTTTCCAAATTCAAACCAACTTGTAGCTTCATTATCATGCCTAAAACGACATCTATTGACTAAATGGTCTTCAGTGAAGTTGGAGATATGGGTCTTATCTTTCCAATGGCCAAGTTTCAGCCCAAGAGGAGGCCTATAACTCACTATGTAGTCCAATATGTGCACACTGTCCAGATTTTCGTGACAGCAAACCCACTCTGCATTGCAGGGATATTTTGGACCCTTAGAAGTCCGATCCAGCTCTTGAGTTCTTCATGAAACTTGTAGAGCATTGTCTTAGCTTTCCAAAGACACCAATATCACCTCAAAATGGATCACCGAGTCCCAAGTTATGGCCTAACCAAGGAAGAAAGGTCAAAATGCATCAAAATCCGAAAATTATTCAATATTTGCATTAAAGCCAAATGAAACCCAACAACATTAAACTCATCTAAAATACTAATATTGGGCACAATAAACATCTAATAAAGCCTAATACAAAGCTAACATAAGTGTCTCAAATTGATTGATCAAAACCATTTGAGAATAAAGTATAGCATAATCATGCTTTAATCAGTAATAGGCATGTTCAAATTGAGTAAAATTGCTCACAAGTGACACTCAAATCACACAAGGTGTTTAGGTTAACTGTTTACGCTCAACTCAGTCAAACTATGAAAGTATTTTACCATAGGCTTGCATATACATCAATTCTCCACTACTTAGATCAAATAAATTGCAAAAATCAAGAGGTCTTTCAAAAAGATTGTAGTAGAACTTATAAGGTAAAGGAAGGAAACAATATGGATAATAGCAGGTTAAAACCAAAGAGAATAAAAGAGCATTGAGGAGTAACTCAAGTAGAAAGAATAAAATTTTTACACAAAACCATAAAATGTTCGTTCTCTTCACACATTCCTTCCTTTTTCTATTCTTTTTTTTTTCTTTTGTTTTTTTTTGTACCAAGCATTTCGTATCAGCACACCAATTCCCCCACACTTAAATCATTGCAAGCAAAAGAACTCCTCCAATAAGAAAATCAATGCTCTCCCATTCCCTAAGGTAAGGTAAAACATGGTTTTTCACTTAAAGCTTGTAATGAGCTAAGAATAAAGAATAGGCAAATAGGCTCAGAGGGAGTTAATATTTGGATAAATGCAAGGTAGGTTTATTTGGTCAAAGCAGCTAAGTCAAGAAAAAATGCCTCTGTCATTTTCATGCAACATACAGACCAATGTAATCTCAAATCGATTCAATGCAAGTTCTAGAAAATAAATTCATAATTGACATCACTCATGAAAAAAAATAAACCAAGTGTAAGTATCAAACTTGGAAAAGCCCAAAACTCACAAAGGTATGGAACATTCACTCAATTCAACCATGCCTTCTTCCAAATATTCACAATCATATACACATGTATATCATGAAAATGATTCAACTATAAACTGTTTTGCATACTTTTATTATCAATTAAGCTCAGATTCAGCACATGCTTGCATCAAAATTAATTGAAAAGATCAAAATGAAATTTTTTTTAATTTTTTAATTTTTTTTTAATATGCAAGAACAAAATAATTTAAGACATACTATGAAATGCAAGTTAAGATGCGTCTCAAGAGCAAAACTACTCCTTACTCTGCCATCATACATCTAATAAGCTAGTAACAATAAAGATTAGCTGGTTAGTTTTTTTTTTTTAAACTAAACTATGTACATGGTATTGTCAACTATACCTCCCCCCAACTAATTTAAGACATTGTCCCCAATGTCAAAATAAAGATAGGTAGAGTATAGAAGATCTTACCAGAATACTGCAAATCAAGCCTGAAATAAAAAAAAATTACAAAAAACTAAAACCATAACAGAAAACAAAAATTCACAAAGACAGTCAAATCAAGTTTTTGCTTTTTGCTGCTGCTGCCTTGTTCCCAATTCAGTGGAGCCATTGCTGGATCACGTTGTGGTACAAATTCGTTTAGTTGATCGAGCAATTGTTCAGGAGTTGCAACAGTTACAAGACTTTGACGTGTCGCTTGTGAGATGAACCTTTTTTCAATAGCATGATCAAGAAAACAAAATAAACTGTCATAAAAACCATTAACATTTAATATACCTATGGGTTTTTGGTGAAAGTTCTGCTGTGACCAGGATGTAATTTGGAAGAGCTCTTCCAAAGTTCCAAAATCACCAGGTAGGGCAATAAAGGCATCAGCATTTGCTATCATAATGTTCATGCGTTGGTGCATGCAAAATACCATTACTTCATCCCCTAATGTTTTTCCAATGGGCTTGCTAATAGATAAAGGACTGGGAATGACACCAAGGACTTTGCCACCTCCTAAATGTGCAGCAGTTGCTACACAACCATTAACCCAAGACTACCTCCTCCGTAAACTAAATGGATTTCTCTCTCAGCTAGCACTCGACCAAGATGGTTTGCAATATTTACAAACTCTTTATCTTTCCCAGGATTAGATCCACAAAAGACACAAACACTCTTGATCTGACGAACTGAAGTGACTTCCAATTTTTTTTTCTCTTTGTTTTTTTTGTACTCTCACCTTATCAATGATCTGAAGAGAGCAAAGTGCATTATTTAAAGAAATCAAAACTCAAATGTAATAATTACACCTATAAAGGAGGGGTAGATCCGTGTGTCAGACAAGTTTGAAAATAAACACAGCAATGATAATAGCTATATGACAAGGATAAAAGACTAATCTATATGTGTCAGAAGAACTTTGAAAATACGCAACACATATTTCAAAAAAATACGGCTAAATTTTTTTTTTTAATTTTATTTTTTTGAATTTTTTTTATTTTTTTTTAATAAACAAGAAGAAAAAAGAAAAATAAAAAATAATACTTAGAGGAGGTGTGATTGTGGCTCACATTTTCCTCTGGTTTTACGTCCACTAACGACTTGAAGCTCTCTATGGGCCGATGGTCGGCTTCCCATCCAATTTTCTTAAAAATTGGCAAACATGGTCTTTTTGAGTCAGATTCCCGAGACTATAACGCTCATGTTCATCTTGGAATATTGACCATAAATCGAGAAGTACTCTCTGCACATCTCCACTAGGATGCGTCTCAAGAGTCAATAAAATGTTATCTAAAGACTCCTTACTCATGCCATCTTTAATGAAGTTAATTTTATCATCTCGGTTTATAGACGTCATTCCAATTGATTTGCATTTTGTGTTACAGGTCCATCTTGCACATTTATAGCAGACCTGTAACCTTTTTGCTCTTCTTTTCTTGGCATATAAACTTTTACCTAGCCTTGGCATATATGAAACAAGAGCATCAGAAAATTCACCTCTGAGTCGGACCTTTGCTTCGATTAACCAGCGTATATCCGCAGGGATGCCTTTGTGCATAAGCATCCTTAATCTCTCAAACCTTGCACAATAAATGTTAGTTAAAGCATTTTGAGGGAGAGAAGGGAATCGCTTGCGGAGGTTAAAAAGCTGATTATCCATTCCGAAAGAAAGAAGAAAGAGAGAAAAAAAATTGTGTAAAATTATATACAGATTTCAGTGTTTGTGGGTAACTAAAGGGACCGAAAAAGATTTTCACGGAGTACCGTTATCTGCCATTTAACTGGTGAAAAATCATCTGTCAAAGAAAAACAAACAAAATAAAGACAGAAAAATCAAACTTTGATAGATTTTCTTACTTGGCACCGTTTTTTTCTGTCTCGATTCCTGTGATAGCAAATAAGTCAAAGTTTGAAAAAAAAGAAAAAGTTAGAAAACTTTGGATTGCCTCCCAAGAAGCGTTACTTTTAATGTCATCAGCCAGCGTGATTGAAGATTTTGCACGATTGATGGGTCTTCCCCAGTAATGATTCAATTTCTGGCCATTGACATTAAACATGGCTTTTTTTTTTCCAACAAAGATTTATATAGAAAACAGAAAATAAAAATTGCAGACAAAAAAAATAAAAACAGAAACAGAAAATAATAATAATAATAAAAGACAAACATCATAAGTACAGCAAAACAGAAGTAGAAACATGAACAGACAACACAAACAACAGCAACAGAAAAGAGTAAACTGTAACAGTCAAATAAAAATAGAATCAACATTGGAAACAAAAGCAAAACAGTAAAGACAAAAAGAAAACAACAACCAGAAAAATGAAATAAAAGTGTGGAAAGAAAACTCCCTATGGATAACAGAAGAAATAAAGTCCTGGCAGCCACACCATAGCCAGTGTAATGGATCACCATATCCAAAATCAGAGAGTTTAGTCTCCTCGGGGGCTGCTTTATTGGCTTAACTCCATCTTCAAGTAAAATCCTAAGCATGCATATGGAAGGGCTAACGCTAGGAATGTCTGCAAGTATGATGGCTCTTTGATTCTCCTTTAAAATTTGCAGCAACTTCTCCTCCTTATCAGTAAGGAGGTTCTTAGCCACAATAAACTCTAATTTTGGTGGCTTCACTACTTTTGCAGATTGAGTTGCTGCATAATCTGCTGAAAAAGATTCATCATGTCTAAAAAAGGCAGCAATCTCAGCACATGCATTACACAACATATCACCATCACAACCAGTACAACAAACAGAATCATCAAAATCAGTAAAACTAGCAAATTCATCACACAAATCATCAATTGGTTTTTTCTCATCAATGATCTCATGGTTTGCAGAATCAGATTTCTGCATCTGTTGCTTGCTCAACTGACTCAATGAAGATGTAAGTTGAACAACTTGGGTCTCCAAGTTCTGTACTATGGCTTCTGTTCTCTGCTGGAATTGGATGTTGTTCTGAGCCAATTGTTTCACCAAATCCTCTAATGTAGGCTCAGATTCCATGCCTATTGGGGCTTGTTCTTCTTTGCATAAATTTCTGGTATAGACTGATTGGTTCAACATAAGGTTCGAACCAAGGATGATCTCCCCAATCATGGTTATATGTGGTAGAATAAGGATCATATCTAGGCTGTTGGTATTATGGTTCACCAAGAAATACATCTGTTGCATCAACAGAATGGTCATGAAATACAGAACCATCATCTTGCAATGTGGGGCATGCATATGTGGGATGAAAAGAACTACAACATATACTACAAAATCTTGCAGGTTCTTGCACGAGGTAATCGATCTTTGTTCCACTGCCAGTTGCCTCACCAGATAAGCCAACTCATCAAGTCTATGCTCCATCAGATTAGTGACCAAACACAAAACACACACAAATGTAAAAAAATAGATAAAACAATTACAGAAAACATATCTAGAGATTTTTACAAAATACAAAACCACCACAGGGTGAAATTTATACAAAAATGATATCTAACAGAATAATAAAAATGATTAAAAAATTGAAAAAGTGACCTAAACGATGGAATTTAGCTAAAATAGGGGTGACCTCACTATAAATAGTGAGCCTTTCTCAAAATAATGATTTTCATTAGCCTAACAAAATTCAGATCGATCAGAGATATGTTACCAAACCAAAATCTTGACAGGATGCCCTTTACTCAATTTCAACCGAATTCCACTTGAAAAAAAACTTCAAAAAGCAAAACAAACACAATTGTAAGAGTTAGATGAGATCTTTAAATAATCAAATAGTTGCCTTGGATCCCCGGCAACGGCGCCAAATTTGACAAGAGATTGTCGAGACCCGTCAAATAAATAAAATTACCGGTTCACAAAATAATTTGTAGTATAGAGCATGAACCGAATCGTCTCTCAAGGATCCAAAAAGAACAAATATTTAATCAGATCAAGATAATTAAAAGGGGGGTTTTGATGATTTGAAAAGATAATACACTAATTGAATTAAAGGAAAGTAATTAACAAATTAACCAATCCAAGGAAATTTTACCGATCTTGAGTTTAATCCATCATTGATCACAAGGAATTCACTTAATTGCTAACTATGTTCTTGGCTGCACCATCCAGTGAAAATGGAAATGCTCACAACTTGATGTGATCTTCAGCTATTCCATGAGGTTTCATAGTTGAGCAGACAACATGGAATTCCTTCAAGTGCTTATGTGGATCCTCACCTGCCAGACCATGAAACTTGGGCAACAAGTGTATTAATCCAGATTTGAGCTCAAAATCAACATGAAGGTCAGGATATTAGATGCACAAAGGCTAATATGCAACATCAGGTGCAGCAAGTTCTTTCAAAGTTCAATTATTATTATCAGCCATAGTAAAATCTGTAGACTCAGTATCAGCCACTGAAGTACTAACAGAAGCAGACTCAACAGGATTAGAAGAGTCAACAAGATTAGGTGCAATGTCAAGTTCAAGTCAAATTCCAGAAGTAATTCTAATAGCTCTATGAATGCTACTATCAGTCCTATGAATTCTATGAAGTGTTCATATGTTCTATCAATTTCAGGATCAAATGAATGCAAGGTACCAGGATCAGACCTAGTCATACAGCATGCAGTTCATAAGAAGGTATTAGAAAAGCAATAACAACTAAAACACTAAAAATTTCTAAAACAAATACTCCAAAAAATTAAACAAAAATAAAAACAGTATCAAATGAATTTTAAAAATTAGGGAACCACCACAGGATAAAATCTACACAAAAATGCTATCCAACAAAATAATAAAAAATCTTAAAAAATTGAAACAGTGGTCTAAACGATGGAATTTGGCTAAAATAAGCGTGACCTCACTATTAATAGTGAGCCTTTCTCAGAATAATATTTTCCATTCGTGTACCAAAATTCAGATCAATTAGAGATACTTTACCGAACCGAAATTCTTGACACAATGCCCTTTACTCAATTTCAGCCGAATTCCACTTGAAAATGCTTCAAAAACAAAACAAACACAATTGTTAGATTTAGATGAAATGATCAAATAGTTGCCCTTGGACCCCGGCAACGGCGCCAAATTTGACAAGAGGTTGTCGAGACCCGTCAAATAAATAAAATTACCGGTTCACAAAATAATTTGTAGTATAGAGCATGAACCGAATCGTCTCTCAAGGATCCAAAAAGAACAAATATTTAATCAGATCAAGATAATTAAAAGGGGGGTTTTGATTATTTGAAAAGATAATACACTAATTGAATTAAAGGAAAGTAATTAACAAATTAACCAATCCAAGGAAATTTTACCGATCTTGAGTTTAATCCATCATTGATCACAAGGAATTCACTTAATTGCTAACCATGTTCTTGGCCTTAGATCACATCAAGACGCCTCAACATGATCCAAGAATCCTCTACTAGATAAGCATCTAGGATTTAATTAACCAAGGTTAGATAAAGTAAGCACCATTCAAACATAGATTAACTTAAGATCCAGAATTTAACCAAGCTAAACAATCCATCAAAAAGCTTTAATAAATTGTTTATTCAATGTGATCCTCTTTGAATACATGATAATAAAGCTATTACCACATCAACATCTAAATCAAATTAAGCAATTCAATCTAGATAAAAATCAAAAGAGGAAGAAGAGAAACTTGAATAACAATTAAGCAATATGAACAAGCGAAACAAGATCTCCAAATTAAACATCAAGATGGCTAATCCCTTGGATTGATTATGAGAGCCTAGCCTTCCATGGATGGGATGGAAGAACTCAGAAATAAAAGAACAAAAATGAAATTGTAAAGAGAATGGAGAAGAAGAGAAAGAAAACTCTCACAAATACTCAAACTTTCTTGAAACTTACTTAAAATTGAATTCTCATAATACAAAGAGATTGACTCTATTTATACTAATCCTAGAAGTCAATTTGTACATGTACGTAATCTGAATACAACCTATAAAAATATGGAAATTGTCAAATATGGAAGCTTGATGCATGGTTGGTGGGTTGGTGCATGGTAGGTGGGTTGGTGTATGTTGGTGGCTTTTAGTCAACAACTCTTATCCGACTTCTGGCTTCATTTTCATCACCTAGATGGTGCATTTTGGCTTGGAGGTCTCATGAAAGTTGTATCCAGTTGTCTCCTTGAAATTTTGCAATTGGAATCATGCCATTTGGACTTTTAGAACTCCAGATATGCCAAAAACACTGAACCTACCTCATGTTAGGTTGGTAGAACGTGTTTCCAAATTCAAACCAACTTGTAGCTTCATTATCATGCCTAAAACGACATCTATTGACTAAATGGTCTTCAGTGAAGTTGGAGATATGGGTCTTATCTTTCCAATGGCCAAGTTTTAGCCCAAGAGGAGGCCTATAACTCACTATGTAGTCCAATATGTGCACACTACCCAGATTTTCATGACAGCAAACCTACTCTGTATTGCAGGGATATTTTGGACCCTTAGAAGTCCGATCTAGCTCTTGAGTTCTTCATGAAACTTGTAGAGCATTGTCTTAGCTTTCCAAAGACACCAAGATCACCTCAAATGGATCACCGAGTCCCAAGTTATGGCCTAACCATGGAAGAAAGGTCAAAATGCATCAAAATCCGAAAATTATTCAATATTTGCATTAAAGCCAAATGAAGCCCAACAACATTAAACTCATCTAAAATACTAATATTGGGCACAATAAACATCTAATAAAGCCTAATACAAAGCTAACATAAGTGTCTCAAATTGATTGATCAGGCCCCTTACACATATCTGACCTAGGTCAGACTTGTAACACCCTCTGTTGGGTGTCTCATTGAAGAGACTTTAAATTTCCTTTTTAAAACCTCTTCGTAATTTCTTTCTATCAGAAGTACGGGTTTCAAAATTTCTTTTCATAGATAACATAAAATAACTAGAAAAGAAATAACCCAATACTTAAAGATCTCAAGAATATACATCATATGTACTTATATTTCAATTCTACTGTTTAACAATGTACATAAAAAGAAATACTCAATAGAATGTCCACAGACTCTGTACACCACCTTACTGGCCAAAGTCCTAAATACCTAATTACTCAGTATCCAAGTGGACGCTTCATACGTCTGAATCAGCTTGGAATTATAGTCTAACAAAACTGAACAGGTCCTTCCTTGATGTCTTCGCTGTCTTCATAAGACAGAAAGAAAAACAACACAAAACATACAGAACAATACAACAAAGAAGTGAGATCCTCATCAACATCAATTCCAATAAAGCAGTGAAGAAACAATATAACAAATCATACAGTTCCATACTAAATCAATAGATATAATTATGTAAACAGTGGGTAAATCAAAATCAATATGCACCATAATGATGTAACAATATAACAACTGACTATGCAAATACCAAATAATTGACCCCTACACCATGGAGCTAAAACACAAGTCGAAGAGTGATTGAGAGTATATGTTCTGTATCTCATTAGCCTCAAAAAGTGCTATACCATCTCATTTGCGCAACCTGGCTCACGAGAACACTCTCCACCAATTGGGAATAGGATAGTGTCTGGTCGAGATCGTTCGGTGTGTTGCAATCATATTACCACGACATAGTGGTGCTTCCAATTGGCTTCTTGTGGAGTTTCCGCACCCCGATGTCTCCAAGATCATTCACAGATCTTCACTACGCAATTTGCATCCGCACTAAGGTGTAAGCTCAATCTCCTAGGCTCAAAGCCTTAACAACAAGACTCAATAGACTCTCACAATGCCATGGTCAACTAACCCATGCAAAGTGCTATAACTCATAATTAGTATAATACTTCATGGTCAACTAACCCTTAGTTATTAAATCAATCACGATCAACACAATAATTCATGGTCAACTAACCTATAATTATTGGTTTGTCAAAACACAATCCCCTCGAGATTCAAGCCACCATTTTTAGAATAGCCTTAACTATTCTATCCAGGGTCCAGTCTACGTCAGCCCAATAGTAGTACCATTATTTCTTAACCGTATGACGCTTTTAAAATATTTTCCAAATCACATAACACTACGGTTACGATTTTCAAATCATGTAACATTTATGTTACATTTTTTAATCGCGTAAAACCATTTTTCTGTTTTTCAAGTCGCGTAACTCAAAAATTAATATTTTTGAATCGCGTAACAGTTTAAAATCACTTTTTAATCGCATAAAGCTTTTTCTATAAAATTTTAATCGCGTAAAGCATTTTTCACAAAAAGTAAGCTATTTTGAACTAAATAAAATATTTTCAAGTCTCACTTTATAAGCTAAAAGTAAGTTTTAAATATGAATAATGACCTTTCAATAAATCTTTCAAACATCATTTCTATTTAAAAATATTTATTTCTACCTCAAATCATCACCAAAATGTTTTTCTCAAATTTTCTGAAAACTACAGTCTTTAATAAATATAACCATTAATTCAAAATAATTTGATACTAACCTTTAGTAAAATATTTCAGAGTCCAAACTAACCTTTAGAAAAATATTTCAAGGTCCAAAAAATTTTTCAAAAAGTGTTTCTACTTGAAAACATTTGTTTTTAATTCTAAATCATCACAAAAACATCTTCTCTCATATTTTTAAAAATACTTTAAACCATTTACTAAATTTTTGAAAATAAATACAAAACCCTTTGATAAAGGAAATACACTTCTACCATAATTTATTTTTAAAACTTTTCCATTTCCATCATGATTCATTGGTTTCCAACCAAACATATGCATGTTCATAACCATGTTTTCCATCCACACATACATCATCTTATTCACACATAAGCTATATCACACTTTAATCATAACAAGTTCATGTCATATCTCGAAAGGCATAAAAGCACATAGAATAATCAAAGCATAAACCACAAAATACAAAGTACAAAACATGAAAACATAAAATATAAACCATAAAATCTATTCCTCATCACCATATTGGTAGGTGAGAGAAATATCCCCCTTACCTTGGTTCAAAAATCCTCTCTAGTGAACTTGTGAAAGTCCCTTGTCTTTCCACCAACAAAATTCCTTAAAGAAACCAAGTTCACAACATTTAAGCTCTAAAACAAAAAACAGGATGATCATGGACCAATCCAATGATCTAAAACTTTGAAATAGAAATTTAAAAGTGAAGAGAAATAATTTTCACCCTTGGTTCTTCAAACTTGGCAAGCCCAAAAATGGTTTAAGGAGATTTCTTCTCAAGAAACTTACAACACCAAAGTTTCTTAGAATGATCTCAAGATGCTAAAAACTAAGTTGGATATTTGGCTAGAACTTTGGAAGGTAATTTGGTGCTCTTGGCCGTGAGCTTTATGGAGAGAAAGGATGAAGATTTTAGGTGAGTTAAGATGAATGGTGAAACTAGCTATTTATAGGAGAAAAGTAAGGATAAAATGTAATTAAATAAAAAGTAAAAATCTAGCTAATTCACTCACCTTTGGCCGGCCACCATTGGAGCAAGTGTGAAGAGTTTGTGTTTAATTTGAACACTTACTCTTCACCATAAATTGTCTATGACTCACCTTAGGTGATTCATCCCTTGCATTTAATATTTACATGACTCACCTAGGTGAATCACCATCTACATAAATGCTCACAATAATTGCATTAGATATTTATCTCAAGATATTTTTCAGTAATTATTATCCAATGGACAAAGATCATATATATTGTCCAATAGACAATTGGATGTACCCAAAATTTTTATTTGATAATCAAATCCCTAAAAATGAAAAACATCCAAATCTGTTCATGGATTTAGTGTTTGTAATCTTTTATGTCTATAATATATTCAAAGGTATTCCAGGACAAAAATAAAATTATTTATTTTTATTTTTTGGAATGACCCAAAATCAACATATAAGGTTAAGCTCGCAAAAATATAACTCACTGAAACTTGGGAAAATAAAATATAAATTAGAAACAAAAATTTTAGGGTGTTACTAGACTCATGTGTGGGCCTATTCAATTCGATTGGCCCATCTAGTTTTACTAAAGGTCCAACTAGCCCCATTTAACTCAATTACAATCCATTCTATGTGTATGACCTTGTAGGATCATATTACGTTGACAGTAACATTAAATCCAATTTAATATTACAATCAGTGAGCAGTATTTAGCAATACATCACTGCTACTCAAGTAATAGGAATGTCAGTGATTCGACATAACCTAACTGTGACTAATGTTACCATGCAGTCTAGTCCCTTTGTCCCAATATCTTGATTGAACACAAGGCATGGAACGTGTCACCCTTGTATAGTTCAATCATTGGTTTCTTGATTGCCGAGTAGACTTATAAAGAAAAATGAGATCAATATCTCATATCAACTCATTTGACCACGACCATGCATTTTCAAGTCTCACTCATCAAGGGGCCCGAAGATATAACTCTCATTATGTGGGAAGGACGAATCCTATCTACATTTCTCACATCCCTTCGCATGACTTGTCACATGTACAATAACTAACTTTATGATCACCTTGTTACAGATGACATTTGACGATATGAAAACATATAACTACTTATGTAGGCAACCGTAGTGACCTCAAGTCAAAGGACCACGTACACTGTAACAGCCCGTGCTCCAGGTTTGATGACTGTCCCCACACACCAACACGAGTCTTTCAACGTGCTTATGTCCTCACTCACACGCACCCTGAGAACTTCCCAGGGGGTCACCCATCCCAGAATTGCTCCAGGCCAAGCACGCTTAACCTTGGAGTTTCTAAGTTATGGGCTCCCTAAAAGAAGATGCATCTTGTTGATATAGGTAGTACCTATCAAATCCTATATGAGCTTCCTTAATTGCACAGTCCCATACCTGCACAATCTCGGAATTCCCCTCTTCTTCTGGTGTGGGCTTCGTTCATTCATGTCACCCCTTCGCCTAGAAGCCTGCCAGGAGCCTCTCATTGTCCGTGCCTCTAGCACCGGCAATCACTCCCCGCCCTCTTCAGCCCCGGGTATTACATGCCCACCAGCTTCCGCTTGGTTCGTCCCCGAACCACACACCATACTAGTAGAGGGTCGGCTCTGATACCACTTGTAACAGCCCGTGCTCTAGGTTTGATGACTGTCCCCACACACCAACACGAGGCTTTCAGCATGCTTATGTCCTCACTCACATGCACCCTGAGAACTTCCCAGGGGGTCACCCATCCCAGAATTGCTCCAGGTCAAGCACGCTTAACCTTGGAGTTTCTAAGTTATGGGCTCCCGAAAAAAGGATGCATCTTGTTGATATAGGTAGTACCTATCAAATCCTATATGAGCTTTCTTAATTGCACAGTCGCATACCTGCACAATCTCGGAATTCCTCTCTTCTTCTGGTGTGGGCTCGGTTCATTCATGTCACCCCTCCGCCTAGAAGCTTGCCAGGAGCCTCTCATTGTCCGTGCCTCTAGCACCGGCAATCACTCCCCGCCCTCTTCAGCCCCGGGTATTACATACACCATAGTCACTATGAGAACCGCTTATGACACTCATGTAACGATCCATGCAGAGTTCTCATGGTGGGTTAGTCTAGTACATTATTACTCTAATATGTACCCATGTGTAGACTTGATATCTCATATCTATGACCTGTGAGACACGATCATCAATCTACGCACATACTAGTCCTAAAGTATCATTGTCGTCCTTATTGACAGTAATACTTAACTAGGGACATTTAATAATGGCGTTCCAATTTATCCAATAGTATCTCACTATCAAGTCATGTACTTGATATTTCATGGCATAAAACTTTCCATTCTAAGGACTCTATTATGTTCATTTAATATAAATAAATAACACAATAAATCAAATGCCTCATATATTAAATAAATGTCATGATACAATGTAAACTATAAAGTCAATATATAAGTGGCCTTTAGGGCATACACCAACACACGAGTCATAGATATGAGATATCAAGTCTTCACATAGGTACACATTAGAGTAATAGTGTGCTAGATTGACCCACTATGAGAACATTGCATGGATCGTTACGTGAGTATCATAAGCGATTCTCATAGTGACAGTGGTGTATGTGGTCCTTTGACTTGAAGGCACTATAGTTCCGTACATGAGGAGTTGTATGACTTCATACTATCAAACGTCCCCTGTAACAAGGTGATTAAAAAGACGGCCATTGGACATTCTGCAAATCATGCAATTGGATATGAGTGGCCTAGATCGAATTTGTCCCACCTACTTAATAGGAGCGATATCTTTGGGCCCCTTGATAGAGTGAGACTGAAAATGCATGGTCATGCTCGAATGAGTCAATATGAGATATTGATCTCATTTGTCGTAGTATGTCCACACGAAGATCAAGAAACCAAAGATTGAAATTTACAAGGATGACCGCTCCATGCCTTGTGTTCAATCTAGATATCTGGACAAAGGGACTAGACTACACAGTAACATTGTTCATGGAAAGGTTATGTCAAATCACTGACATTCCTGTTACATGAGTAGCGGTGATGTATTACTAGATACTGATAACTGTGTAACATGTAATTAATTGAGCCTTAATTTTGTTTATCTCATATTGCTAGACTCCCAATTTTATGCATAAATGGATGAATTGTCAATCATAATAAGTTGATTCCATTTGGATGCATATCTTTGTAATCCTGAGTAAATATTGTATATTCTTGAACGGATTACGTAGTTTCTGCACTGGCTTCAATTTGGTTACTTCTCTATTACAGTAAATGATCCAAATAAACAATTAGAAGGGAGAAGTGGACAGAAATGATGGGGAAAAGCCCATCCAGCAGCTCACGCCGCGGCGCAGACTAATGCACGCTGCGGTGCATGAGCTTCAGCCCATAAATCTTGCAGCGTCCTGAGACCTGGGCACCGTGGCATGCATTAAGTTGCGTCGCGACGTGAAGAGTCCTGACAGCTATAAATGTTGTTTTATTACATCAGAAAAGGGAGAGTTGGTTTTTAGGTCAAGATACGCAGCTGAGGCTTTGGGAGGCAGTAGAATTGGGTGATTGCAACTGCATTGGTGTTGATTATCAATAAGGAGGCTTGAGCATTCAACCATTGCTTCTCCATTAGTGTTTTCTTCCTTTCCGCTTTGATGTTTAATTCTTGCATTGATATGAACATGAAGATTATTGTTGTTATTTCAGTTTCTATGGATAGCTAAGCTATAAATAGGGGTTCCTTTGGATCCTCTTATGGATATCGGTGATTTTGTTACCCGTTGAGTTAATGTTGATGATATTTGGTATTGTTCAACTATATTGCTCCTAATGCTCTTGATTGTTTGGCCAACAATTGATGTTGTCTTGATTAAATTTGTTGAACTAGACATAGTAAAATATATTTGTGAACAGGGGTATAGTTGATGTATGTTTGATTTCATCCAATTGATAGGATAAGTTAATTAGCCAATGCGATAGAAATATACCCTTTGTTCATGCATAACTGATCAATCAATTTGAGACACTTATGTTAGCTTTATATTAGGCTTTATTAGATGTTTATTGTGCCCAATATTAGTATTTTAGATGAGTTTAATGTTGTTGGGCTTCATTGGGCTTTAATGCAAATATTAAATAATTTTCAGATTTTGATGCATTTTGACCTTTCTTCCTTGGTTAGACCATAACTTGGGACTCGGTGATCTATTTGAGGTGATCTTGGTGTCTTTGGAAAGCTGAGACAATGATCTACAAGTTTCATGAAGAACATAAGAGCTGGATCGGAATTCTAAGGGTCCAAAATATCCCTGCAATGCAGAGTGGGTTTGCTGTCATGAAAATCTAGGCAGTGTGCACATATTGGACTACATAGTGAGCTATAGGCCTCCTGTTGGGCTGAAACTTGGCCATTGGAAAGATAAGACCCATATCTCCAACTTCACTGAAAACCATTAAGTCAATAGATGTCGTTTTAGGCATGATAATGAAGCTAAAAGTTGGTTTGAATTTGGAAACACGTTCTACCAACATAACATGAGGTAGGTTCAGTGTTTTTGGCATATCTGGAGTTCTAAAAGTCCAAATGGCATGATTCCAATTGTAAAATTTCAAGGAGACAACTGGCTACAACTTTCATGAAGACCTCCAAGTCAAAATGCAACGTCTAGGTGATGAATTTGAAGCCAGAAGTTGGATAAGAGTTGGTGACTAAAAGCCACCAACCATACACCAACCCACCTACCATGCACCAACCCACCAACCATGCATCAAGCTTCCATATTTGACAATTTCCATATTTTTATACGTTGTATTCAGATTATGTACATGTACAAATTGGCTTCTAGGATTAGTATAAATAGAGCCAATCACTTTGTATTAGAAGGATTCAATTTTAAGTAAGTTTGAAGAAAGTTTGAGTATTTGTGAGAGTTTTCTTCCTCTTCTTCTCCATTCTCTTTAGAATTTCATTTTTGTTCTTTTATATCTGAGTTCTTCCTTCCCATCCATGGAAGGCTAGGCTCTTATAATCAATCCAAGGGATTAGCCATCTTGATGTTTAATTTGGAGATCTTGTTTTACTTGTTCATATTGCTTAATTGTTATTCAAGTTTCTCTTCTTCCTCTTTTAATTTTGATCTAGATTGAATTGCTTAATTTGATTTGGATGTTTATGTGATAATAGCTTTATTATCATGTATTCAAGAGGATCCCAAAGACTAAACAATATATCAAAGCTTTTTGATGGATTGTTTAGCTTGGTTAAATCTCTGATCTTAAGTTAATCTATGTTTGGATGGTGCTAACTTTATCTAACCTTGATTAATTAAATCCTAGATGCTTATCTAGTAGAGGATTCTTGGATCATGTTGAGGCGTCTTGATGTGATCTAAGGCTAAGAACATGGTTAGCAATTAAGTGAATTCCTTGTGATCAATGATGAGTTAAACTCAAGATCGGTAAAATTTCCTTTGATTGGTTAATTTGTTAATTGCATTTCTTTAATTCAATTGGTATATTTTCTTTTCAATTCATCAAAACCCCCTTTTAATTATTTTGATCTGATTAAATCTTTGTTCTTTTTGGATTCTTGAGAGACGATTCGGTTCATGCTCTATACTACAAATTAGTTTGCGAACCGGTAAATTTTATTTATTTGACGGGTCTCGACAACCTCTTGTCAAATTTGGCGCCGTTGCCGGGGATCCAAAGGCAACTATTTGATCATTTCATCTAACTCTAACAATTGTGTTTGTTTTGTTTTTGAAGTTTTTTTTCAAGTGGAATTCGGCTGAAATTGGGTAAAGGGCATCCTATCAAGATTTTGGTTCGGTAACGTATCTCTGATTGATCTGAATTTTGGTAGGCTAATGAAAATCGTTATTTTGAGAAAGACTCACTATTTTTAGTGAGGTCACCTTTATTTTAACCAAATTCCATCGTTTAGACCACTTTTTCAATTTTTTATTATTTTGTTGAATGGCATATTTGTATATATTTCACCCTGTGGTGGTCCCATAATTTTTAAAAAATGTCTAAATATATTTTCTGTAATTGTTTTATGTATATTTTTACACTTGTTTTTGTGATTTTGTGTTTTTGTGTTTGATTACTAATCTGATGGAGCATAGACTTGATGAGTTGGCTTATCTGGTGGGGCAGTTGGCAGTGGAACAACAACAGTTACATGTGCAAGAACCTGCAGGATTTTGTAGTGTATGTTGTAGTTCTTTTCATCCCCCATATGCATGCCCCACATTGCAAGATGATGGTTATATATTTTATGACCATTCTGTTGATGCAACATGTGTATTTCTAGGTGAACCACAATACCAACAGCCTAGATATGATCCTTATTCTACCACATATAACCATGATTGGGGAGATCATCCTTGGTTCGAACATTATGTTGAACCAATCAGTCTATACCAACAGCCTATTGATCAATCAATTTGAGACACTTATGTTAAGCTTTGTATTAGGCTTCATTAGATGTTTATTGTGCCCAATATTAGTATTTTAGATGAGTTTAATGTTGTTAGGCTTCATTGGGTTTTAATGTAAATATTGGATAATTTTCGGATTTTGATGCATTTTGACCTTTCTTCCTTGGTTAGGCCATAACTTGGGACTCGGTGATCCAATTGAGGTGATCTTGGTGTCTTTGGAAAGCTAAGACAAGGATCTACAAGTTTCATGAAGAACTCAAGAGCTGGATCGGACTTCTAAGGGCCCAAAATAGCCTTGCAATACAGAGTGAGTTTGCTGTCACGGAACCATCTGGGCAGTATGCACATATTGGACTATATAGTGGGTTATAGGCCTCCTCTTGGGCTGAAACTTGGTCATTTGAAAGATAAGACCCATATCTCCAACTTCACTGAAGACCATTTTGTCAATAGATGTCGTTTTAGGCATGCTTCTGAAGCTACAAGTTGGTCGGAATTTGGAAACACGTTCTTCCAACCTAACTTGAGGTAGGTGCAGTGTTTTTGGCATTACTGGAGTTCTAAAAGTCCAAATGACATGATTCAAATTGGAGATTTTCAAGGAGACAACTGGCTACAACTTTGATGAGACATCCAAGCCAAAATGCACCGTCTAAGTGATGAATTTGAAGCCAGAAGTCGGATAAGAGTTGTTGACTAAAAGCCACCAACCATACATCAACCCACCTACCATGCACCAACCCACCAACCATGCATCAAGCTTCCATTTTTGACAATTTTCATATTCTTATAGCTTGTATTCAGATTATGTACATGTACAAATTGGCTTCTAGGATTAGTATAAATAGACCCAACCTCTTTGTATTAGAGGCATTCAATTTGGAAGTAAGTTTCAAGAAAGTTTAAGTATTTGTGAGAGTTTTCTTTCTCTTCTTCTCCATTCTCTTTGCAATTTCGTTTTTGTTCTTTAAATTCTGAGTTCTTCCTTCCCATCCATGGAAGGCTAGGCTCTCATAATCAATCCAAGGGATTAGCCATCTTGTTGTTTAATTTGGAGATCTTGTTTTGCTTGTTCATATTGCTTAATTGTTATTCAAGTTTCTCTTCTTCCTCTTTTGATTTTTATCTAGATTAAATTGCTTAATTTGATTTAGATATTGATGTGGTAATAGCTTTTATTATCATGTATTCAAAGAGGATCATAAAGATTAAACAATATATTAAAGCTTTTTGATAGATTGTTTAGCTTGGTTAAATTCTAGATCTTAAGTTAATCTATGTTGGATGGTGCTTACTTTATCTAACCTTGGTTAATCAAATCCTAGATGCTTATCTAGTAACGAATTCTTGGATCATGTTAAGGCTTCTTGATGTGATCTAAGGCCAAGAACATGGTTAGCAATTAAGTGAATTCCTTGTGATCAATGATGAATTAAACTCAAGATCGGTAAATTTCCTTGGATTGGTTGTTTCTTTAGATTTGTTTACAACTTTGAATCTCCTACTTTTATTAATCTTGTTAATCAACAACAAAACCCCCCCTTTTCTAACTATCTTGATCTAATTAAATCTTTGTTTTTGGATCCTTGAGAGACGATTCGGTTCATTCTCTATACTACAAATTAGTTTGTGAACCGGTAATTATTATTATTTGACGGGATCTCGACAACCTCTTGTCAAATTTGGCACCGTTGCCGGGGATCCAAGGCAACTATTTGATCATTTCAAGATCCCATCTAACTCTAATAAATGTGTTTGTTTTGTTTTTGAAGCTTTTTCAAGTGGGATTCGGCTGAAATTGGATAAAGGGCATTATGTCAAGAATTTCGGTTCGGGCATCTCTGATTGATCTGAATTTTTGTACACAAATGGAAAATATTATTCTGAGAAAGGCTCACTGTTTACAGTAAGGTCACCCTTATTTTTGCCAAATTCCATCGTTTAGACCACTTTTTCAATTTTTTAAGATATTTTATTATTTTGTTGGATAGCATTTGTGTGTAGATTTTATCCTGTGGTGGTTCCATAATTTTTAAAATTCATTTGATACTGTTTTTTATTTTTTGTTTAATTTTTTGGAGTATTTGTTTTAGGAATTTTTAGTGTTTTAGTTGTTATTGCTTTTCTAATACCTTCTTATGAACTGCATGCTGTATGACTAGATACGATCCTCGGTACCTTGCATTCATTTGATCACGAAATTGATAGAACATTTCATACACTTCATAGAATTCATAGAATTTGGTAGTAGCATTCATAGAGCTAATAGAATTACTACGGAATTGGACTTGAACTTGACATTGCACCTAATTTTGTTGACTCTTTTAATCTGTTGAGTCCGTACGTTAGTACTTCAAAGGTTCCATGACGATCGAGTCCGTTGATTTTACTATGGTGACTATAACAATAGGACCCTTAAGGAATTGGTCGCACTGATGTGAATTATCAACCTTTGTGCATTCAATATCCACGAACTTAATGTTGATTTTGAGTTGAAATGCTGGATTGATACACTTGCGCCCAAGTTTCATGGTCTTGCGGTGAAGATCCACATAAGCATTTGAAGGAGTTCCATGTTGTCCGCTCCACCATGAAACCTCATGGAATAGTTGAAGATCACATCAAGCTAAGGGCCTTTCCTTTCTCTTTGGATGGTCTTTGCTAAGGATTGGTTGTATTACTTACAACCCGCCGCCATCACTTCTTGGAATGACATGAAAAGATTATTTCTCGAGAAGTTCTTTCCCGCATCAAGAACTCACTGCAATAAGGAAAGATATTTGTGGCATAAGACAAATCCGTGGTGAAACTCTCCATGAGTATTGGGAGAGATTCAAGAAATTGTGCTCAAGCTGCCCACACCATCAAATTAGTGATCAACTGCTGATCCAATACTTCTATGAAGGATTGATGCCAATGGAAAGGTGTATGATTGATGCTGCAAGTGGTGGAGCATTGGTAGATAAAACTCCGATTCTTTGCCGAAACTTAATTGCAAACATGGCGGCAAATTCTCAAAGAATTTGGTACTCGAATGGGTGCTGCAACCAGAGTAGTCAATGAAGTTAATACCTCTTCACATGGTGATCAACAAAGGGTGGAACATAGATTGGATGAGCTCACTTCTTTGGTTAGACAGATGGCAATAGGACAACACGAACCACGTGTGCAAACCCCTGCAAGAGTTTGTAGCATATGTTCTAGTTCCTCTCATCCCACAGATGCGTGCCCCACATTGCAAGATGATTCTGAGTTTCAAGACCAATCTGTGGCTGCAGCTGGTATATTTCCTGGGAAGCCACAATTCCATCAAAGAAGAACAACGAAATATGATCCATTCTCCAACACTTACAACCCTGGTCGGAGGGACCATCCCAATCTGAAATATGGGAATGCATCAAATCGATGACCACCAAACCAAGATAGACCACCATTCCAGCGAAGCAAGGACAAATCGGTTCGACCACATCTTTGGACCAAGTAGACCACCATTCCAACAGTAAGGTCCTATAGCCACAAAATCTGAGCCCTCATTGGAGGATTTGGTGAAACAGTTGGCCACCAATAACATCCAGTTTCAATAGAGAACTGAAACCACCATTCAGAACTTGGAGACTCAAATTGGCCAACTTGCCACATCTATTCATGAATTAAAGTCACAAGGTTCTGGCCAATTACCCTCTCAAACCACTCCAAACCCAAGAGGCAATGTTAGTGCTATAGCTTTGCGCAGTGGTAGGCAAATCAATGGACCAGTACAGCAGATAATTCCAGATTCTACCATTGACCCAGAAAAACAAGATGCTGTAGCAGATTCAGCAGCAAATGATCCTACAACATCCAAGCAGAAAGTCAGCTTGCAACATTCCTCTTCATTTTCCAAACCGAATGATACAGTCGAGGCATATGGTTGAAACTGACTTGGATAAGGAAATTATGGAGACTTTTCAGAAGGTTGAGGTGAATATACCTCTCTTGGAGGCAATTAAACAAATCCCCAAGTATGCCAAGTTCTTGAAAGAGATGTGCACCCATAAGAGGAAGCTAAAGGGCACTGAAAAAGTGAGTATGGGGAGAAATGTCTCTGCTTTGATTCAGCCCAACCTGCCTCCCAAATGCAAGGATCCAGGCACTTTTACCATCCCTTGCACCATAGGGCACCAACAGTTCACTCATGCCTTGCTAGACTTGGGAGCCTCCATCAATGTAATGCCAAAGTCAGTTTACACTTCATTGCATATGGGAGAGCTAAAATCCACCGGCATTGTCATTCGCTTAGCAAACCGAAGCTAATCGCTCAACCTGCAGGAGTGTTGGAATACGTTCTGGTTCGGGTAAATAATTTAATATTCCTAGCTGATTTTTATGTGTTGAATATGGAAGATGAATCTGCCTCTTCCCCACCCCCATTGATCTTAGGTAGGCCATTTTTGAAAACTGCTAAAACTAAGATTGATGTGCATGCTGGTACCCTTTCCATGGAATTTGGTGATGATATCATTCAGTTTAACATTTTTGATGCCATGAAATACCCTTTAGAGGATCATTCTGTTTTTCATTTTGATGTCATTGATTTACTGGTTGATGATATGCATGCTGATATGTTGGCAGAGTTTCCTGAAATTGTAGGATACACTGATAGCATAGCTTGTGATACTTGTTCTGCCTGCTTCGGACTTTTTGGTTGTAAACCCACTACAATGTGTGCAACCTGTGCTGAGATTTCTACATACTTATCATGTGCTGTTGTTAATTCTGCTGACATTGATGATTTTGTTTCTGTTACAAATGGCAATGATGTTGTTATTAATGATGTTATCATTCATCCTGCTGCTAAGTGTGATTCTTTTGATTCCATAGGATATGATGATGTTGTTTTGCAAGATTGTGCACAGCTTGCAGGTACAGGTGCAACTGCTGAGAATTTAGCAGATTTAGTTTCGGTTCCAAAACTAGTACCATCAGTCTAGCAACCACCCTCCATTGAACTTAAGCCCTTGCCTGAGCATTTGAAGTACGCATTCTTGGAAAAGGATGAGAAGCTCCCAGTGATAATGGCCAAACACCTCCAACCTGAGCAAGAAACCATATTATTGGAAGTCTTGAAGCAACACAAAAGGGCAATTGGTTGGACACTTGCAGACATCCTTGGTATTAACCCCTTCACATGCATGCACAGGATATTACTTGAGGAGGAAACTAAACCAGTGAGACAACCCCAGAGGAGACTGAATCCTCTCATTCTAGATGTGGTGAAAAAAGAAGTGACCAAGCTACTGCAGGCTGGCATTATCTATCCCATTTCTGACAGCAAGTGGGTGAGCCCGGTGCAAGTAGTTCCAAAGAAATTCGGGGTGACTGTCGTGGCCAACCAGAAGAATGAGCTCATTCCAACCCGAGTGCAGAATAGCTGGAGATTCTGCATTGACTACAGACGTCTCAACCAAGCCACTCGGAAAGATCATTACCCCCTTCCGTTCATTGATCAGATGCTGGAACGGTTGGGTAGTAAGTCCCATTCGCTTTTAGATGGCTACACTGGATACTTCCAAATCCACATTGCACCGGAGGATCAGGAGAAGACCACATTTACTTGTCCCTTCGGCACCTTTGCTTACAGACGGATGCCCTTCGGCCTCTGCAATGCCCCTGGTACCTTCCAGCGATGCATGGTGAGAATATTTTCTGATTTCTTAGAGGAGTGCATGGAGGTATTTATGGATGACTTCACTGTCTATGGTTCTTCTTTTGATTTATGTTTAGCTAGCCTATCTAGAGTACTGCAAAGATGCATTGAGACTAACCTTGTGCTAAATTTTGAGAAATGCCATTTTATGGTAGAACAGGGTATAGTTTTAGGCCATGTAGTATCCAGTAAGGGCATTGAGGTAGATCCTGCCAAGATTGATGTAATTACTTGTTTATCTTACCCCACATGCGTGCGGGAAGTGCGTTCTTTTCTTGGTCATGCAGGTTTCTACAGGCGCTTCATTGCCGACTTCAGCAAGATTACTCTTCCACTTTCCCACTTACTGCAGAAAGATGTAGAGTTTAATTTTGATGATAAGTGCAAGGCAGCTTTCAACCACTTGAAGCAGGCCTTGACCAGTACCCCCATCATCCAGCCACCTGACTGGACATTGCCATTTGAGTTAATGTGTGATGCTTCTAACTATGCAGTAGGAGCAGTCTTGGCACAGAGAGTGGGGAAAGCTTCTCATGTGATATACTATGCTTCCAGAACTCTAGATGTTGCTCAGGCCAACTATACCACAACCGAAAAAGAACTTTTAGCCATTGTTTTTGCTTTGGATAAGTTTAGATCATATTTGCTTGGTTCTAAGGTTGTTGTGTTTACTGATCATGCAGCTCTGAAGTTCCTTTTGAAGAAGCTAGAGGCAAAGCCCCGACTAATAAGATGGATGCTACTGCTCCAAGAGTTTCACATAGAGATCCGTGACAAGAGTGGAGCAGAGAACCTAGTAGCAGATCATTTGAGCCGCATTGAAAGGGCTTCAGATCCCTTCCTGTACGGGACTCCTTCCCGAGATGAGCGACTTATGCATTGCAAGGTAAGAACACCTTCCCTTGGTTTCTTTGATATGGTGAATTTCTTGATTGCTACAGCTTTTCCCTCACATTTCACTCGTGCACAAATTTATAAACTTAAGAGTGAATCAAAATATTATGTGTGGGATGATCCATATACCGTGGCGATTTTGTAGTGACCAAATTATTAGGCGATGTGTGCCTAATCAAGAGTTTCATTACATTCTTAGCTTTTGTCATGCATTTGCATGTGGTGGACATTTTGGGCCTCAACGCATACGGCTAGGAAAGTTTTAGACTCGGTTTATATTGGCCTACCTTGTTTCATGATGCATATTTGTTACGTAAGTCTTGTGAACGAAGTGTCGGTGAACAGGGGAACATTTCTCGCAGGAATGAGATGCCCCGACAACCTCTCTTGTATTGTGAAATCTTTGACGTATGGGGTATTGATTTCATGGGACCTTTTCTGTTTCCTTTGGTTATGTTTACATTTTGCTAGCTGTTGATTATGTATCAAAATGGGTGGAGGCTAAAGCCACTCGGACTGATGATTCCAAAGTTGTTGTGGATTTTGTTAGATCACAGATTTTCTGCAGGTTTGGAATCTCGAGAGATATCATCAGTGATCAAGGCACCCATTTCTCAGAATCAAGCATGGAGGGATTGATGAGGAAATATGGCGTGTTGCATAAAGTTTCTACACCTTACCATCCCCAGACTAATGGTCAAGCCGAGGTCTCCAATAGAGAGATCAAGCGCATACTTGAAAAACAGTCCAACCTAATCGGAAGGATTGGAGCATGAGGCTTGAGGATGCTCTTTGGGCTTACCGGACCGCTTACAAAACTCCAATCGGGATGTCTCCATATCGGATAGTCTATGGTAAGGCATGCCACTTGCCAGTAGAAATTGAGCACAAAGCATATTGGGCTGTGAAGCAATGCAACATGAATTTGGCCGGAGCTGGCATAGAGCGGAAGTTGCAGTTACAGGAATTGGAAGAGATCCGCCTAGATGCCTATGAGAGCTCCCGACTCTACAAAGAAAAGACCAAAGCCTTCCATGATAAGTTTATTCTTCGGAAGGAGTTTTCAGTTGGGCAAAAAGTTCTCTTGTTTAATTCTCGCCTTAAGTTGATGTCTGGTAAATTAAGGTCTAGGTGGGACGGTCCGTTTGTTGTCACTAACATTTTTCCTCATGGTGCAGTGGAAATTAAGAGTGAAGCCACCAACAAAGTATTCAAAGTCAATGGTCACCGCCTCAAAAATTTTTATGAAGGAGCTGAAGAGAACCTCGTGGAGGAAGTTCAACTGCAGGAGGTCATCTACCATGATTGATCACTACTTTGTAAAAAAAGAAAAAAAAAGCCACGATTAATATCAATTGCCAGAGATTGAATCTTTATTGGGGAGGACCCATCGCTCGTGTAAAATCTTCAATCACGCTGGCTAAGGACATTAAAAGTAGCGCTTCTTGGGAAGCAACCCAAGTTTTCTAACTCTTTCATCTTTCAACTTTGACTTATTTGCAATCACAGGAATCGAGACAGAAAATCAGTGCCAAGCGAGAAAATCTATCAGAGTTTGATTTTTCTGTCTTAATTTTGTTTATTTTTCATTAACAGATGATTTTTCACCGGTTAAATGGCGGATAACGGTACTCCGTGAAAATCTTTTTCGGTCCCTTCAGTTACCCACAAACACTGAAATTTGTATATAATTTTACTCAATTTGTTTTTCTTCTTTCTTTCTTTCAAAATGGATAATCAGCTTGTCAACCTCCGCAAGCGATTCCCTTCTCTCCCTCAAAATGCTTTAACTAACATTTATTGTGCAAGGTTTGAAAGGTTAAGGATGCTTATGCACAAAGGCATCCCTGCGGATATACGCTGGATAATTGAAGCAAAGGTCCGAATCAGAGGTGAATTTTCTGACGCTCTTGTTTCATATATGCCAGGGCTAGGAAAAAGTTCATATGCAAAGAAGAGAAGAGCAAAAAGGTTACGGGTCTGCTATAAATGTGCAAGATGGACCTGTAACACAAAATGCAAATCAATTGGAATGACGTCTATAAACCGAGATGATAAAATTAACTTCATAAAGGATGGCATGAGTAAGGAGTCTTTAGATAACATTCTATTGACTCTTGAGACGCATCCTAGTGGAGATGTGCAGAGAGTACTTCTCGATTGATGGCCAATATTCCAAGATGAACATGAGCGATATAGTCTCGGGAATCTGACTCAAAAAGACCCTGCTTGCCAATTTTTAAGAAAATTGGATGGGAAGCCGACCATCGGCCAATAGAGAGTTTCAAGCCGTTACTGGACATAAATCCAGAGGAAAATGTGAGCCACAATCACACCTCCTGTAAGTATTTTTTTTTATTTTTTTTATTTTTCCTTTTTCTTCTTGTTTATTAAAAAAAACAAATTCAAAAAAAAGAAAAATTTAGCTGTATTTTTTTGAAATATGTGTTGCGTATTTTCAAAGTTCTTCTGACACATATAGATTAGTCTTTTATCCTTGTCATATAGCTATTATCATTGCTGTGCTTATTTTTCAAACTTATCTGACACGCAGATCTACCCCTCCTTTATAGGTGTAATTATTACATTTGAGTTTTGATTCCTTTAAATAATGCACTTTGCTCTCTTCAGATCATTGATAAGGTGAGAGTACAAAAAAAAAAACAAAGAGAAAAAAAAATGGAAGTCACTTCAGTTCGTCGGATCAAGAGTGTTTGTGTCTTCTGTGGATCTAATCCTGTGAAAGATAAAGAGTTTGTAAATATTGCACACCATCTTGGTCGAGTGCTAGCTGAGAGAGTGACAAGAGGTTGTCGAGACCTCGTCAAATAATAAAAATTACCGGTTCGCAAACTAATTTGTAGTATAGAGCATGAACCGAATCGTCTCTCAAGGATCCATAAAGAACAAAGATTTAATCAGATCACGATTAATTAAAATGGGGGGTTTTGTTGTTGATTAACAATATTGATAAAACTACAAGACTTAAAGTTGAAAACAAATCTAAAGAAACAACCAATCCACGGAAATTTTACCGATCTTGAGTTTAACTCATCATTGATCACAAGGAATTCACTTAATTGCTAACCGTGTTCTTGGCCTTAGATCATATCAAGACGCCTCAACATGATCCAAGAATCCTCTACTAGATAAGCATCTAGAATTTAATTAACCAAGGTTAGATAAAGTAAGCACCATCCAAACATAGATTAATTTAAGATCAAGAATTCAACCAAGCTAAACAATCCATCAAAAAGCTTTAATAAATTGTTTATTCTATGTGATCCTCTTGAATACATGATAATAAAACTATTATCACATAAACATCCAAATCAAATTAAGCAATTCAATCTAGATCAAAATTAAAAGAGGAAGAAGAGAAACTTGAATAACAATTAAGCAATATGAACAAGTAAAACAAGATCTCCAAATTAAACATCAAGATGGCTAATCCCTTGGATTGATTATGAGAGCCTAGCCTTCCATGGATGGGAAGGAAGAACTCAGAAATAAAATAACAAAAACGAAATTCTAAAGAAAATAAAGAAGAAGAGAAAGAAAACTCTCACAAATACTCAAACTTTCTTGAAACTTACTTCAAAATTGAATTCTCTTAATACAAAGAGATTGGCTCTATTTATACTAATCCTAGAAGCCAATTTATACATGTACATAATCTGAATACAAGCTATAAAAAAATGGAAATTGTCAAATATGGAAGCTTGATGCATGGTTGGTGGGTTGGTGCATGGTAGGTGGGTTGGTGTATGGTTGGTGGCTTTTAGTCAACAACTCTTATCCAACTTCTGGCTTCAAATTCATCACCTAGATGGTGCATTTTGGCATGGATGTCTCATGAAAGTTGTAGCCAGTTGTCTCCTTGAAAATCTCCAATTTGAATCATGTCATTTGGACTTTTAGAACTCCAGAAATGCCAAAAACACTGCACCTACCTCAAGTTAGGTTGGAAGAACGTGTTTCCAAATTCAGACCAACTTGTAGCTTCAGAAGCATGCCTAAAACGACATCTATTGACAAAATGGTCTTCAGCGAAGTTGGAGATATGGGTCTTATCTTTCAAATGACCAAGTTTCAGCCCAAGAGGAGGCCTATAACTCACTATGTAGTCCAATATGTGCATACTGCCCAGATTTTCCTTACAGCAAACCTTCTCTGCATTGCAAGGATGTTTTGGACCCTTAGAAGTCTGATCCAGCTCTTGAGTTCTTCATGAAACTTGTAGAGCATTGTCTTAGCTTTCCAAAGACACCAAGATCACCTCAAATGGATCACTGAGTCCCAAGTTATGGCCTAACCAAGGAAGAAAGGTCAAAATGCATCAAAATCCGAAAATTATCCAATATTTACATTAAAACCCAATGAAGCCCAACAACATTAAACTCATCTAAAATACTAATATTGGGCACAATAAACATCTAATAATGCCTAATACTAAGCTAACATAAGTGTCTCAAATTGATTGATCAGAGAGAAATCCATTTAGTTTACAGAGGAGGTAGTCTTGGGTTAATGGGTTGTGTAGCGACTGCTGCACATTTAGGAGGTGGCAAAGTCCTTGGTGTCATTCCCAGTCCTTTATCTACCAGCAAGCCCATTGGAAAAACATTAGGGGATGAAGTAATGGTATTTTGCATGCACCAACGCATGAACATTATGATAGCAAATGCTGATGCCTTTATTGCCCTACCTGGTGGTTTTGGAACTTTGGAAGAGCTCTTCCAAATTACATCCTGGTCACAGCAGAACTTTCACCAAAAACGCATAGGTATATTAAATGTTAATGGTCTTTATGACAGTTTGTTTTGTTTTCTTGATCATGCTGTAGAAAAAAGGTTCATCTCACAAGCGACACGTCAAAAGTCTTGTAACTGCTGCAACTCCTGAACAATTACTCGATCAACTAAATGCATTTGTACCACGACGTGATCCAGCAATGGCTCCACTGAATTGGGAACAAGGCAGCAGCAAAAAGCAAAAACTTGATTTGACTTTGTCTTTGTGAATTTTTGTTTTCTCTTATGGTTTTAGTTTTTTGTAATTTTTCTTATTTCAGGCCCGATTTGCAGTTTTCTGGTAAGATCTTCTACACTCTACCTATCTTTATTTTGACAGTGGGGACAATGTCTTTAATTAGTTGGGGGGAGGGATAGTTGACATTACCATGTACATAGTTTAGTTAAAAAAAAAAAAAAAACTAACAAGCTAATCTTTATTGTTACTAACTTATTAGATGTATGATGGCATAGTAAGGAGTAGTTTTGCTCTTGAGACGCATCTTAACTTGCATTTCATAATAGGTCTTAAATCATCTTTGTTCTTGTATATTTATAAAAAAAAAACACACACACACACACACAATTTTGATCTTTTCAATTTATTTTGATACAAGCATGTGCTGAATCTGAGCTTAATTGATGATAAAAGTATGCAAAACAGTTTATAGTTGAATCATTTTCATGATATACATGTGTATATGATTGTGGATATTAGGAAGAAGGCATGGTTGAATTGAGTGAATGTTCCATACCTTTGTGAGTTTTGGGCTTTTCCAAGTTTGATACTTACACTTGGTTATTTTCTTTCATGAGTGATGTCAATTATGAATTTATTTTCTAGAACTTGCATTGAATCGATTTGAGATTACATTGGTCTGTATGTTGCATGAAAATGACAGAGGCATTTTCTTGACTTAGCTTTGGCCAAATAAACCTACCTTGCATTTATCCAAATATTAACTCCCTCTGAGCCTATTTGCCTATTCTTTGTTCTTAGCTCATTACAAGCTTTGAGTGAAAAACCATGTTTTATCTTACCTTAGGGAATGGGAGAGCGTTGATTTTCTTATTGGAGTAGTTCTTTTGCTTGCAATGATTTAAGTGTGGGGGAATTTGTGTGCTGATACGAAATGCTTGGTACAAAAAAAATCAAAAAAAAAAAACAAAAAGAAAAAAAAACAAAAAGAAAAAAAAACAAAAAAAAAGAATAGAAAAAGGAAGGAATGTGTGAAGAGAATAAGCATTTTATGGTTTTGGGTAAAAAAATTTATGCTTTCTACTTGAGTTACTCCTCAATGCTCTTTTATTCTCTTTGGTTTTAACCTGCTATTATCCATATTGTTCCTTTCCTTCACCTTATAAGTTCCATTACAACCTTTTTGAAAGACCTCTTGGTTTTTGCAATTGATTTGATCTAAGTAATGGAGAATTGATGTATATGCAAGCCTATGGTAAAATACTTTCATAATTTGACTGAGTTGAGCGTAAACAGTTAACCTAAACACCTTGTGTGATTTGAGTGTCACTTGTGAAGAATTTTACTCAATCTGAACATGCCTATTTCTGATTAAAGCATGATTATGCTATACTTTATTCTCAATTGGTTTGATTCAACTATTCTTTGTTAAGCATACTTAACTTATTAATTATAGTTTATATTTGATACAATGCTTGTATTTAAAAATTAGTTGAATTGATTAAATAAAGTATTACATGTTTGTGGGTATCATCCTGGTAAACCCTCACGAGACTATAACTCGTCCACTAGGGACACCTAGGGGTTTAAAGGCTTGTGCCACATGCTAAGTGCCATCGTGTTTTCCTACGAAAGTGGATTAGATTAGGTATAATCAGTTTTTATGCTTTTAGTTTAATAATATGATGTTTCTTGTTTTTCTTTAGTTTTGTTCTTATGTGTTTTGCCCAGGAGTGCAAAAGCTTAAGTGTGGGGGAATTTGATCAATCAATTTGAGACACTTATGTTAGCTTTGTATTAGGCTTTATTAGATGTTTATTGTGCCCAATATTAGTACTTTAGATGAGTTTAATGTTGTTGGGCTTCATTGGGCTTTAATGCAAATAATGAATAATTTTCGGATTTTGATGCATTTTGACCTTTCTTCCTTGGTTAGGCCATAACTCGGGACTCGGTGATCCATTTGAGGTGATCTTGGTGTCTTTGGAAAGCTAAGACAATGTTCTACAAGTTTCATGAGAACTCAAGAGCTGGATCGGACTTCTAAGGGTCCAAAATATCCCTGCAATGCAGAGTGGGTTTGCTATAAGAAAATCTGGGCAGTATGTACATATTGGACTACATGGTGAGTTATAGGCCTCCTCTTGGGCTGAAACTTGGCCATTGGAAAGATAAGACTCATATCTCCAACTTCACTGAAGACCATTAAGTCAATAGATGTCGTTTTAGGCATGATAATGAAGCTACAAGTTCGTTTGAATTTAGAAACACGTTCTGCCAACCTAACATGAGGTAGGTTCAGTGTTTTTAGCATATCTGGAGTTCTAAACGTCCAAATGGGATGATTCCAATTGCAACATTTCAAGGAGACAACTGGCTACAACTTTCATGAAGACCTCCAAGCCAAAATGCACCGTCTAGGTGATGAAAATGAAGCCAGAGGTCGGATAAGAGTTGTTGACTAAAAGCCACCAACCATACACCAACCCACCTACCATGCACCGACCCACCAACCATGCATCAAGCTTCCATATTTGACAATTTCCATATTTTTATAGGTTGTATTCAGATTATGTACATGTACAAATTGGCTTCTAGGATTAGTATAAATAGAGTCAATCTGTTTGTATTAGAAGGATTCAATTTTAAGTAAGTTTGAAGAAAGTTTGAGTATTTGTGAGAGTTTTCTTTCTCTTCTTCTCCATTCTCTTTAGAATTTCGTTTTTGTTCTTTTATTTCTGAGTACTTCCTTCCCATCCATGGAAGGCTAGGCTCTTATAATCAATCCAAGGGATTAGCCATCTTGATGTTTAATTTGGAGATCTTGTTTTACTTGTTCATATTGCTTAATTGTTATTCAAGTTTCTCTTCTTTCTCTTTTAATTTTGATCTAGATTGAATTGCTTAATTTGACAAGAGGTTGTCGAGACCCGTCAAATAATAAAAATTACCGGTTCACAAACTAATTTGTAGTATAGGGAATGAACCGAATCGTTTCTCAAGGATCCAAAAAGAACAAATATTTAATCAGATCAAGATAATTAAAAGGGGGGGTTTTGATGATTGGAAAAGATAATACACTAATTGAATGAAAGGAAAGTAATTAACAAATTAACCAATCCAAGGAAATTTTACCGATCTTGAGTTTAATCCATCATTGATCACAAGGAATTCACTTAATTACTAACCATGTTCTTGGCCTTAGATCATATCAAGACGCCTCAACATGATCCAAGAATCCTCTACTAGATAAGCATCTAGGATTTAATTAACCAAGGTTAGATAAAGTAAGCACCATCCAAACATAGATTAACTTAAGATCGGGGATTTAACCAAGCTAAACATTCCATCAAAAAGCTTTGATATATTGTTTAGTCTTTGTGATCCTCTTTGAATACATGATAATAAAGCTATTATCACATCAACATCTAAATCAAATTAAGCAATTTAATCTAGATAAAAATCAAAAGAGGAAGAAGAGAAACTTGAATAACAATTAAGAAATATGAACAAGCGAAACAAGATCTCCAAATTAAACATCAAGATGGCTAATCCCTTGGATTCAATTTTAAGTAAGTTTGAAGAAAGTTTGAGTATTTGTGAGAGTTTTCTTTCTCTTCTTCTTCTTTCTCTTGAATTTGATCAATCAATTTGAGACACTTATGTTAGCTTTGTATTAGGCTTTATTAGGTGTTTATTGTGCCCAATATTAGTATTTGAGATGAGTTTATTGTTGTTGGGCTTCATTGGGCTTTAATGCAAATATTAAATAATTTTCGGATTTTGATGCATTTTGACCTTTCTTCCTTGGTTAGGCCATAACTTGGGACTCGGTGATCCATTTGAGGTGATCTTGGTGTCTTTGGAAAGCTAAGACAATGATATACAAGTTTCATGAAGAACACAAGAGCTGGACCGGACATCTAAGGGTCCAAAATATCCCTGTAATGCAGAGTGGGTTTGCTGTCACGAAAATCTGGGCAGTGTGCACATATTGGACTACATAGTGAGCTATAGGCCTCCTCTTGGGCTGAAACTTGGCCATTGGAAAGATAAGACCCATATCTCCAACTTCACTGAAGACCATTTAGTCAATAGATGTCGTTTTAGGCATGATAATGAAGCTAAAATTTGGTTTGAATTTGGAAACACGTTCTACCAACCTAACATGAGGTAGGTTCAGTGTTTTTGGCATATCTGGAGTTCTAAAAGTCCAAATGGCATGATTCCAATTGTAAAATTTCAAGGAGACAACTGGACACAACTTTCATGAAGACTCCAAGCCAAAATGCACCGTCTAGGTGATGAAAATGAGGCCAGAAGTTGGATAAGAGTTGTTGACTAAAAGCCACCAACCATACACCAACCCACCTACCATGCACCAACCCACCAACCATGCATCAAGCTTCCATATTTGACAATTTTCATATTTTTATAGGTTGTATTCAGATTATGTACATGTACAAATTGGCTTCTAGGATTAGTATAAATAGAGCCAATCTCTTTGTATTATCAAATAATTCAATTTTAAGTAAGTTTGAAGAAAGTTTGAGTATTTGTTAGAGTTTTCTTTCTCTTCTTCTTTATTCTCTTTAGAATTTCGTTTTTGTTCTTTTATTTCTGAGTTCTTCCTTCCCATCCATGGAAGGCTAGGCTCTCATATTCAATCCAAGGGATTAGCCATCTTGATGTTTAATTTGGAGATCTTGTTTTACTTGTTCATATTGCTTAATTGTTATTCAAGTTTCTCTTCTTCCTCTTTTAATTTTGATCTAGATTGAATGGCTTAATTTGATTTGGATGTTTATGTGATAACAGCTTTATTATCATGTATTCAAAGAGGATCACATAGAATAAACAATTTATTAAAGCTTTTTGATGGATTGTTTAGCTTGGTTAAATTCTTGATCTTAAGTTAATCTATGTTTGGATGGTGCTTACTTTATCTAACCTTGGTTAATTAAATCCTAGATGCTTATCTAGTAGAGGATTCTTGGATCATGTTGAGGCATCTTGATGTGATCTAAGGCCAAGAACACAGTTAGCAATTAAGTGAATTCCTTGTGATCAATGATGGATTAAACTCAAGATCGGTAAAATTTCCTTGGATTGGTTAATTTGTTAATTACTTTCCTTTAATTCAATTAGTATATTATCTTTTCAAATCATCAAAACCTCCCTTTTAATTATCTTGATCTGATTAAATCTTTGTTCTTTTTGGATCCTTGAGAGACGATTCGGTTCATGCTCTATACTACAAATTAGTTTGTGAACCGGTAATTATTATTATTTGACGGGGTCTCGACAACCTCTTGTCAATAGCAAGTGTTTGATAAAAGTTCTAAAAGAGTGAAGTTTGTTCTAGATTGCATGGAAACATAGTAAGTTGAGCAAACTATCATATGGTTAATTGACCTAGACATAGGCTTTTAACTAGGTAGAGTTATCAAGCTAACAACATCATATCATTAGGATTGCTTAAAGGGTTTACATGTTACTAATGGAAGTAAACGGTGAAAAAGAGATCCCTTATTCTTGAACTAATCATCTCTTAATCTTATATTTGTCATCATAGATCTTATTTGTTAAGACATTTACAAACCATCTTCAAGTATTAATTATCTTGACTAGAATTGATTAAGTTATTGATCAATATTTAGCATTGTATTAATCACTATCCTCGTGGGAATGATATTTTTCTTATCATTATATTCCTTGTTCAATCCGTATACTTGCGGTATGATAAAATCCCAAAAGATACCGCTCACTATTTGTATTGCTAAATTTGGATTTTAGCATTATTGTCAACGTAATGGGAACCTATAGGGTCACACACTTTGAATGGACTGGTATTGGGGTTTAATATTCATGAGATGAATTTAATTAGGAACCCAATTATGACTTAGGCTCCTAAATAACTAGTTAGACTTTTAGTTAGACTACGCAAACTACATGGGCCTGCACATAATTGTGACCAAGGTCAAATTATGAGTAGGCACTTCAATGCTCCTCTCATGCACTTATGACGTTTGCCTTAGCTATATATATGATATATAGCTGTTGCAGTCGCACACAACACTAGTAGTGATAAAAAAAGTGAGTGTGAGAGGAGCACACATCCCACTCCCCGCTGCTAGTAACGCAGAGTGGAGTAGGACCCGTATTTGGTTCATTCGTGTGGATATCGTAGGGCACCGCTCATTTGTTGTGCTCGTGATTGATAGACGTGTCTTCCTAGAGGTAAATCCCCTAACTTGTTTTATGATTTTCTCATGGATCCTCGCTGGTTTAGGATTTCGTTTTATTTTCCGCTGCTTTTCTTGATCCTGAAACCCAACAGTAAGTAGGGGTTCCTTTGCATCCTCCTATGGATATTGGTGATTTTGTGATCCTTTGAGTTAATGTTAATGGTTATTGGTTTTGTTCAACTATTTATCTCTTAATGCTCATGATTGTTTGGCCAACAATTGATGTTGTCTTGATTAAATTTATTGAACTAGACATAGTAATATAGATTTAAGATCATGAGTATGGTTGATGTATGTTTGATTGCATCCAATTGATAGGATGAGTTAATTAGCCAATGGGATAGAAATATGCCCTTTAGTCATGCATAGCAAGTGTTTGATAAATGTCCATAATGAGTGAAGTTTGCTCCAGCTTTTCTTGGAAACATAATAAGTTAGGCAATCAATCACATGGTTAATTGACCTAGACATAGGCTTTTAACTAGGTTAGATTCTCAAGCTAACAAAACAATTTCATTAACATTGCTTAAAGGATTTTCATATTGCCAATTGAAGTGGTAGGTGAAAAAGGATCCCCTATTCCTTAACCAATCATCTCTCAATCTTATATTTGTCATTATAGACCTTAAATTGCTAATTCATTCACAAACCATCTTCAATTATTAATGTTCTTGAATAGAATTGATTAGGTTATTGGTCAATATTTAGCATCGTATTAGTCACTATTCTCGTGGGAACGATACTTTTCTTATCATTATATTAGTTGTTCGATCTGTATACTTGCGATATGATAAAATCCCAACACGAGGGTCAAGGGGAACCCAAGCACCGTCAAACACCAAGGAACCCTAGTGCCGTCACACACCAAGGAACCGTAGCACCGCCGCACATAAACCTTTGATGTTCACGACATAGCATGAAATCATCATGCCGCAAGGAACCCTAATGTCGCCACACATCAACCATTGATCTTCCAAGGTTGTCAACAGTTCCAAACCGAGGACTTCCCTGCTGCCGCATCTCTGCCCATTGCCATTACAGCAAATGAATCCTCACACTGCAACACTTGCAAGCATGTAACAAAGGAAAACATGCGTCCACATACCATCGTTCATGAACATACAATTGCACATGCAAAAGCATATCAAAACCAAGAACATACAATACAACATCATCGCGTATCGCATACATCAAACCGAACATATATTACATATATATACAATTCATACAAAAAATCGATTTATGATTTCGCAACTAGGCTCTGATACCACTATTGGGTTTCGAAATCAGAAAACGCAATGAAAAATAAAAATAAAATCCCAAACCTGGCCGAGGATCCATGCAAAAATCATAAACATGTTTAAGGAGTTATTCTATGAAAAGACGATTGTGGCTATAGACAGTCAATCACAAGAACAACAAGGAGTGGTACCTCTACGGTATCTACACAAATGAACCAAGATCAGCCTTTCATCCACTCCGCGGTACCAGCCGAGGGGGTGCTCCTCTCTCTCTCACTGTTTAGGAGTGACGGCTAGAGTTTCTGAAATGGTTTCAAATCTCTCTAGTCTGTCTTCTCTCTTGTGTACGGATGATGCATGTATATACCATATATATAGTTAGGGCAGCTGTCATCAGTGAGTATATGGAGCATTGATGTGCTTGCCACATTTTGACCTAGGTCACAATTATATGTTGGCCCATCCATTTAGTTAGCCCATTTAGTCTAACTAAATGTCCAACTAGTTATATAGGAGCCCAAGTCATAATTAGATTCCTAATTAAATTCATCTTATGAATATTAAACCCCAATATCAATCCATCCAAAGTTAGTAACCCTGTAGGTTCCCATTACGTTGATAGTAATACTAAAATCCAATTTTAGCAATATAAACAGTGAGCGGTGTCTAGTAATACATCACTGCTACTCAAGTAACAGGAATGTAGTGATTTGACATAACCTTTCCATGAACAATGTTACAGTGTAGTCTAGTCCCTTTGTCCATATATCTAAATTGGACACAAGGCATGGAACGTGTCACCCTTATATAGTTCAATATTTGGTTTCTTGATCTCCGAGTAGACATACTAAGATAAATGAGATCAATATCTTATATTGACTCATTTGAGCATGGCCATGCATTTTGCAATCTCACTCTACCAAGGGGCTTGAAGATATCACTCCTGTTATGTAGGAGGGACAAGTCCTATCTAGGCCACTCACATCCCTCTGCATGATTTGCAGCATGTCCAACAGATGACTTTTTAATCACCTTGTTATAGGGGACGTTTGACGGTTTTAAGTCATACAACTCCTCATGTAGGGATTTGTAGTGCCTTCAAGTCAAAGGACCACATACACCATTGTCATTGTGAGAATTGGTCATGACACTCACTCTACGATCCATGCAGCGTTCTCATGATGGTTCAATTCAATACATCATTAATCTAATGTGTACCCATGCGAAGACTCCATATATCATATCCATGACCCATGAGATATGGTCATTAGTCTACACACATGTTAGTCTCAATGTATTACAATTGTCCTAATTCACAATGATACTTGACATGAGACATTTTAAGAATAATGTTCCGAAAGTAACCAATAGGATCTCATAACCAAGTCTTGCACTTGATATCCCATGGAATTGTACTTACTATTCTAATGAATTTATCATGCATATTTAAATAAAATAAATAACACAATGAAAGAAATGCCTCATATATAATAAACAACAAGATACAATGTAATCAGGAAGGTTAATATACAACTGGTCTCTAGGGCATACACCAACTTTGTGGGCTAAGAATAATACCCATGTAAATCTAGTGAAATCATCAACAATGACAAAGCCATATTTCATTCCACCAAGACTTGTTGTTTTAGTAGGACCAAAAAGAGTAATGTGTGGCAGTTCTAAAGGTTTAGTGGTTGAAACTAGTTTTAGGTTTAAAGCTTGCTTTTGTTTGTTTACCCTTTTGATGAGCTTCGCAAAGCATATCTTTTCCAAAACAAATTTTGTGTAAACCTCAATCAAGATCATGTTTAATTAGTTTTGAAATCAGTTTCATGTTGGCATGACCAAGCTTCTTATGCCATAACCACTTTTCATGTTTTAAAGAAGCAAAACATTTTCACATCTTGATCTTTAAGATCTTCTAAATCAACAATGTAAATTTTTTTATGCCTTTTAGAAGTAAAGAGAGTTTTTCCATTAGAAGTGTTTATGATAACACATTGAGAAGGTTCAAACATAACTTCATAGCCTTTGTCACATAACTGACTATGCTTGGAAGGTTATGCTTCAATCCTACTAAACAAACATCATCAATAGAAATAGAATGATTCTTACTAGGCTTACTTACTCCTACTATCCTTCCTTTGTCGTTGTCACCAAAAGTGACAAATCTTTCATCTCGAGCTGTTAGTGACAGGACAAGAACTTACTTTTGTCCCTTATTTTTCGTCTTTCATTTTGAATTTTAGACATTCCTATAGAATCATGAATTAGATGTTTAGGTACCCAGATTTTCTTGGGTCATTTTGGGTTAATTGACTTGGGCCTTTTCTTGTTTTTGTAGTAACAAGAAGATTCTTTATGACCCTTCTTATTGAAGTGGTGACAGACAACTTTAGAAGGTTTTGAATTAAAATTTTTTTTTAAAGAATTTATGTTTCTGAGATTTTTTATTATCCAGACTTGCTTTGTCATAAATACTTTTCTGACTTCCTAAAAGCATGTCCAAGTTCTTTGTACTTTGTACAAATTTGGTTAAGTCAGAAGTGAGTTGATTAACCTGTTCCGTCTCTGGATCGGGAAATGCAGTGAAAAACAAAACCAAATCCCAAACCCAGCCGAGGATCCATTCAAAAATCATAAAACGTGTTGTAGGGATTTACCTCTAAGAAGAAACTATTGTCAATCACGTGCACAGCAACAAGCGGTGCCTCTACGGTATCCACACGAATGGATCGAATATGGGTTCTCCTCAACTCCGCGATACAAGTTGCGGTGGGGGTGCCTCTTAATCTCACTTTTCTCTCTTGTGTTGTGTGTGGTTGCAGCGATTATATATCATACATATAATTAGGGAAGCCGTCTTTAGTGAGTTAGAGGAGCATTGATGTGCGTGCTCATAATCTAACCTAGGTCACAATTATGTGTAGGCCCATCTACTCAGTTGGTCCATCTAGTCTAACTAAATGCCCAACTAGTTTCCTAGGAGCAAGTCATAATTGGATTCCTAATTAAATCCATCTCATGAATAATAAATCCCAACATCCATCCATTCTAAGTGTGTGACCCTGTAGGTTCCCATTACGTTGACAGTAGTACTAAAATCCAACTTTAGCAATACAAACAGTGAGCGGTATCCAGTAATACATCACTGCTACTCAAGTAATAAGAATGTCAGTGATTTGACATAACCTTTTCATGAACAATGTTGCCGTGTAGTCTAGTCCCTTTATTCAGATATCTAGATTGAACACAAGGCATGGAACAATCATCCTTGTAAAGTTCAATATTTAATTTCTTGATCTCCGAGTAGACATATTAAGACAAATGAGATCAATATCTTAGATTGACTCATTTGAGCATGGCCATGCATTTTCAGTCTCTCACTATCAGGGGGCCTGAAGATATGGCTCCCATTAAGTAGGAGGGACAAATCCTATCTAGGCTACTCACATCTCACTGCATGATTTGCAGCATGTCCAATAGTCGTCTTTTTAATCACTTTGTTACAGGGGACGTTTGACGGTATCAAGTCATACAACTCTTCATGTAGGGGACTGTAGTTCCTTCAAGTCAAAGGACCATATACACCATTATCACTGTGAGAATCCCTTGTGATACTCACGTAACGATCCATCCAGTATTCTCATGATAGGTCAATCCAATACATCATTTCTCTAATGAGTATCCATGTGAAGACTTGATATCTCATCTTCATGACCGGTGAGATATGGTCATCAGTCTATGCACACACTAGTCTCAATATATTACAGTTGTCCTAATCCACAATAATACTTAACTAGGGACATAGAAGAATAGTGTTCTGAAAGTAACCAATAGGATCTCATAACCAAGTCAAGCACTTGATATCCCATAGCATTTTACTTATTATTCTGAGGACTTTATCATGCATATTTAAATAAAAATAAATAACACAATAAATGAAATGCCTCATATATATATATATATATATATATATATAATAAAAGACAAGATACAAAGTATCCAGAAAGGTTAGTATACAACTAGCCTTTAGGGCATACACCAACACAACCTTCTTTTGTAAGAAAACATTCTCAATTTTCAAACAAGGTTGAGAAGATTGATCACTCTTTTGTTGCTTCAGAGAAGTAATCAGAACAACATTCTTCTTAACTAAGCAGTCATTTTCTTGACACAAGTTATTCTTCTCATGTTTCAAAGATTCATTTTGCTTCTCAATTTTCAAAAGATTTTTCTTGAGAGAGAAGTACGTGGATGCAAGAGTCTTTGAATCACATTGAAGCTCATCAAAAGTAGTTTGTAGTTCATCATAAGAAAGAAAAGAAGGTTCAATATCTGATATCTCTTTATCATCTTTACAGCCATTAGCCATAAGACAGATTTTGGCCATATCTTCCTGGCTATCATCAATATCAGGTGACTCTTCTTCTAAGTCTTCCCAGGTTGCCATCATTCCTTTCTTCTTTGTGAACTTATTGAATGGCTTCTTTAGTTAGGGACATTATGTTCTAATGTGTCCATGCTTCTTGTGTTCGTAGCAGATTACTTGTTCCTTGTTTCGGGTACTTGAATCTCCTTTCTGCATCTCTCTCTTTGGCTTGAAACTTCTTTTGTGTGGGTATCTCTTCTTCAACATTCTTTGTATCTTCCTAGATATGATGGAGAGTTCATCATCATCAGAAGCATCTTCATCATTCTCATCTTCCTCCTCAAATTCATGAGTTAAGAGATGAATGTTGAGAAGATTGGGACTTATGATAAGAAAAGTGATGAGAACTCTTCTTAACAATCTTTAGAGAAACACCTTTTCCTTTTTTTGGGAGCAATGTCTTCCATGTCCATCAATTCTTCTTCATGAGCCTTTAGTGTAACCAGCAGTTCATCCAACCATATTTTGGTTAGATCTTTTGTCTTCTTGAATAGTATTCACCTCTTATCTCCAAACCTTGGGCAAGCTTCTTAGGATTTTTCAGACATTGTTGTTATTCGAGTAAGTACTTCTCAGGGATGTAACTACATTGACAATGTTGGTGAAGCGAGAGAACATTTCATCAATAGTCTCATGTTCTTCCATTTTGAACAGTTCATACTGGTGAACCAGCATGTTAATCTTTATTTCTTTAACTTGGCTTTTTTCCTTTATGAGCTATAGCCAGTGTGTTCCAGATTTCTTAAGCAGTATAACACTGAAATATCTTATCATAGCCATTCTTGCTTAAGGCACAAGTTAGATAGAACTTTACCTTGGTGTTGAGTTGAATTTTGTTCTTTTCAGCTTCAGTCCACTAAGCTTTAGGAATTGGCTGAGTTGTTCCATTAGGAAGTGTGGCAGTAGGGATAAAAGGAACACCTTCAATGATTGTCCACAGATCAAGGTTTGTGTTTTCAATGAAAAACTTCATTCTTTCTTTCCAATAGTTGTAGTCTTCTCCATTGAAGGTTGGCGGCCTGTTGACAAATTTTCCTTTTGCTATGAAGACTCCTTCGTTTGCCATCCTCTATTGGATCTTTTCCTTTTACGTTTGTTAGACACTCAACCAAAGGTTGAGCTCTGATACCAACTCAAGGTGGAAAAGGTAACACGAGAAGGGGTTTGAATCGGGTTGCAAGCTTTTGAAACTTTCTACAGATGTAATGAATCTTCTGAAGTATTGATCAATCAATTTGAGACACTTATGTTAGCTTTGTACTAGGCTTTATTAGATGTTTATTGTGCCAAATATTAGTATTTTAGTTGAGTTTAATGTTGTTGGGCCTCATTGGGCTTTAATGCAAATTGTGATTAATTCTTGGATTTTGATGTATTTTGACCTTTCCTCATTAGTTATGCCATAACTTGGGACTTGGTAATCCATTTGAGGTGATCTTGATGTTTTTGGAAAGCTAAGACAAGGCTCTACAAATTTCATGAAGAACCCAAGAGCTGGATCGGACTTCTGAGGGTCCAAAATAGCCCTGCAATGCAGAGTGGGTTTGCTATCACTAAAATTTGAGCAGTGTGCACATATTGGACTATATCATGGGTTGTAGGTCTCCTTTTAAGCTAAAACTCGACCATTGGAAAGATAAGACCCATATCTCCAACTTCACTGAAGACCATTTAGTCAATAGATGTCGTTTTAGGCATGATTATGAAGCTACAATTTGGTTTGAATTTGGAAACACGTTCTGCCAACCTAACTTGAGGTAGGTGCAGTGTTTTTGGCATATCGGGAGTTATAAAAGTCCAAATGGCATGAAACCAAAAGTTTAAGGAGACAACTGTCTACAACTTTCATGAAGACCTCCAAGCATGAAAAGCAGGTTGGAAGTCGGAGTAGAGTTGCTGACTTGAAGCCACCATCCATACACCAACCCACCTACCATGCACCAACCCACCAACCATGCATCCAGCTTCCATATTGGACAATTTCTATGTTTTTACAGCTTGCATTCAAATTATTTTCAATTACAAATTAGCTTCTAGGATTAGTATAAATAGAGCCAATCTCTTTGTATTATACATTATTCAATTTGAAGTAAGTTTGAAGAAAGTTCGAGTATTTGTGAGAGTTTTCTTTCTCTTCTTCTCCATTCCCTTTAGAATTTCGTTTTTGTTCTTTATTTTATGAGTTCTTCCTTCTCATCCATGAAAGGCTAGTCTCTTATAATCAATCCAAGGGATTATTAACCATCTTGATGTTTAATTTGGAGATCTTGTTTCGCTTGTTCATATTGCTTAATTGTTATTCAAGTTTCTCTTCTTCCTCTTTTGATTTTTATCTAGATTGAATTGCTTAATTTGATTTAGATGTTGATGTGATAATAGCTTTATTATCATGTATTCAAAGAGGATCATAAAGACTAAACAATATATAAAAGTTTTTTAATGGATCGTTTAGCTTGGTTAAATTCCGGATGTTAAGTTAATTTATGTTTAGATGGTGCTTACTTTATCTAACCTTGGTTAACTAAATCCTAGATGCTTATCTAGTAGAGGATTCTTGGATCATGTTAAGGCTTCTTGATGTGATCTAAGGCCAAGAACATGATTAGCAATTAAGTGAATTCCTTGTGATCAATGATGGATTAAACTCAAGATTGGTAAATTTCCTTGGATTGGTTGTTTCTTTAGATTTGTTTACAAATTTAAGTCTCGTACTTTTGTCAATCTTGTTAATCAACAACAAAAACCCCCTTTCTAATTATCTTAATCTAATTGAATCTTTGTTTTTGGATCCTTAGAGACGATTCGGTTCATTCTCTATACTATAAATTAGTTTGTGAATCAGTAATTTTTATTATTTGACCAGTCTCGACAACCTCTTGTCAAGTATGTAAACTTGGATAAAAGAAGGGTTATTATAAGAAAACTTAATATATTAGGGAAATGAACAAGTGGTTAATGTAAAAAGATTGCTTGGGTTCTAAAGAACAATAAAAAGAAGATTTTTAAAGAAGGTTCATTTTTGGAACAGTTCTTTAAGTAAAAAGACAGTTAAGAAGCAATCTTAAGTTTATAGAAAAGTTTTTGTTTCCTGCGAAATAAAACAGTTTCTTAACAAGCTTCATCTTAAACTTCTTTTATGAAAGATTTAGTTCACGAAAAGATGTAAAGCTTTAATAGAAAAGAAGAGTTAAGGGACAAAAGCTTAAGCATAGAGTGTATACTAGTTTAACCAAACCACGTGCCTACATCCAATCCTCAGCTAAAATGAGATGTTCATAACTTTAGCAAGTAGTCTTTTTTCCACTCTCGCCTCTTCAAGCTAGTATACAAGTAATCTTTCTTCAACAATAGCCTCTTCAGGCTAGAACAACCAGCAAACGTTAGCATAGCACACTAACTTGCTTACAACATATCACTAATGGATCAAGGTACAGATAAATGAAGTAGGTTGTGTTTAACTTGGTTCGACTAACACTCAGGTAGTGGATAACACTTTAACATACAACCAAATATCTCTCAAAGAAATAACTAAGTAGAACTTAACTTCAGTACAGAGTAAAAAAAACCCAAATGAGAAGAATCAGAAGCACTGTTGAATTGGAAATAGTTCAGATAGCATCTGTCTTGACTCATTTGAAGTTGGGAACCTTATGTATGGTTGGAAAGTAGTTGTTGACATCCAGAAATAGCTCTGAAGTGCCCGAGACATGTATCTGTTAAGGAGCAGTTCTTTTTCAGCCAAGTCAGCGTGTTTTCAGGCTTTTACTTTACGCTGAAAAGTAGGGTGGTTCCAAAGAACCATTCTTAACTCACCAGTGACTCCTCTTATCATCAATTTCCAACTTCCAGACTTCTCATCGTTCTTATTGATATTCTTAAGAGTATAGGTCTTCAAGCTTTAGAAGAAAGATGTCTCTTCTTGTATCATTCCGACTTCTAATATTGTCTAATTTGAAAACTTATTGATCTTCAAGTTGAAACTTCTGGATTGACTCTTCTTAACAACATTCATCAAATGCTTAAGAAGCTTCTTATTGTTATTGAGCATCCAGACCTTTCTAAACGAGTTTCTCTTTAGAAGTTGTAATACCCAGGGCTGAAGAGGGTGGGGAGTGATTGTCGGTGTAAGGGCACGGACAATGAGCAGCTTCTGGTAGGCTTCTAGGCGGAGGGGTGATATGAATGAACCGAGCCCACACTAGAAACATAGGGGAATTCTGAGATTGTGCAGGTATAGAACTGTACAATTAAGGAAAGCTGTAACACCCCAAAATTTCAAACTTATGTTATATATGTTATCTTCTGTGTTTGCTATGATAAATGATTTTTAGGAATTTCTATAAGTTCAATTAAATCAAAGTTTAACTGAACTTAACCTTATAAGTTAATTTCAGACCATTCTGAAAAATAAAATAAAATAAAATAATTTTATTTTTGATCCCAAATACCTTTGAGGAATTTTTGTAAATAAATGAAAGATCAGTTTTCAAATCCGTCAACAGATTTGATCATTTTCCATTGGACAATAGATACTGATCTTTGTCCATTGGGTAAAACTTACTGATAAAAATCTTGAAAAAATATCTCTAGGACATTAATGACTCAAGGTGACTCACTAGGTGAGTCATAAAGAAGCATTTATGAAGATGGTGAATCACCTTAGTGACTTACCGTGCCATTAAATGCCATAAGGTGGCAAAATTGACAACAAACTCTTCATGCAAGCCTTGGGGAAGGCTGGCCACCCTAGGGAGGAATTCTCCAAGATTTAATTCCTTATGTGACCTAGACTTTCCCTATAAATAGCAAGTGATCCATGCCTTAATCTTCACACCAAATTCTCTCTTCTTCCTCTACATAAGCCCACGACTTCCTCCCTTAAAGGCCACGGCCTTGCCCTCCAAAATTCTTTCCCAAACCTTTGCTAAAGTTCCAAACCTTGTTCTAGCATCTTAGTGTTATTTTGAGAATTTCTCTAGTTGGGACTTTCTCAAGAAGAAGCCTAGAAGTTAGAGAAATCTTAAGGTGAAATCCTTTTTCTTACACTTTTAAAGTTGTTATTTCAAGGTAATCATTGGGTTAGACCATGATCAATCTTAAAATGTGTTATGATGCTTGAAATAATATGTGGTTATGTTTCTTTATGATATTGTATTGGTAGAAGTCAAGAAGCTTTGTTGTTGGAAAAGCTACGCTAAGAACCAAGGTAAGGGGATGTTTTCTTTATCAACCAATATTATGGTATAAAATGACTTGTTGTATGTGATGACTTGTTTTTATGTGCTAAAAACCGTGACTAGTGTCAAGTGTCATCTTGCTTGATTTGATTAAAGATTCATGATCATATTATGTTTGATACTTATCTTTATACCTTGTTTAAATTATGTATTTTATAATTAATTTAGAAATAGGTATGACTTTGTGATAAATAAATATGTCCAGAACATACATATATTTAGTTTGATACATAGATTTATTTAAAGATTATAGCATTATGGTTAGTATTCTCAAAAACTTAGAGAAATTATTTAAGGAAGATTTATAACTTAAAATTAAATATTGTGATTATGGAAAAGAATTATTTTAATTATTTTAGTAATTATTTGAAATAAATCTGGAATTTTCGAAAATATTAGAATATGGGATTTTATCAAATTTATCATTTTAAAGAATATTCTTGTTTATTTATTTTAAAGGTTTAAATATTTATTTTTATTTATTTTGTAATAAGGAAGTGAAAATAAACTTGAAAATAATTTATTTAATATGAAATAAAATAGTTTTTGTGAAAAATACCCTACGCAATTGAAAATTTATAGAAAACACTTTACGCGACGAAAAAATGATTTTTATGGCTTACCCGATTGAATTTTTACAGAAAAAGCTTTACGCGATTTGAAAGCTGTAACAGATGTGTTACGTGATTTTTTGGCACCATATAATTGAGAAACAGCGGTACCACTATCGGGCCGACATAGACTGGACCCTAAATAGGACAGTTGAGGCTATTCTGAAGGAAATGGTAGCTTAGATCCCGAAAGGATTGTGTGTATATATATTCTGTGAATATTTATATTGTATCTATATATATATATGTGTGTGTGTGTGTTTGCATGAGACATTATTGTTGTAAGGCTTGGAGCCTAGGAGATTGAGCTTACACCTTAGTGCGGGGCGAATGGCCGAGTGAAGATCTTCAATGATCTTGGAGTCGTCGGGGGTCCGGAAACTCCACAAGTGGCCGGCTTAGACTATGCCGTGGTATTATGATTGCAAAACACCGACAATCTCGACTATACACTGGTCCATTCACGATTGGTGGAGAGTATTCACGTGAGCCGTATGCGCAAATGATTTGTTAGCACTTGTTGGCTAACTGATACAAAACATGTACTCCCAATCACTCTCTCTGACTTGTTGTGTTTAGCTCCATGGAATAGGAGTCATTTGTGTGCATATGCATGATCAGTTGTCATACTTGCATCATCTATTTTGGACACTGAGGTTGGTATGCTATTATATTTGATTAAACATGATTTATATGTGGGTATTGACTTTAATTGATATATGCTGTTTTTATACAATTTTATTGGTATTTATGATCATATTAAGAATCTCACCCCTTTTTGTGTGAAACTTGTATTTTTCTATATGTTTTAAAAATGTCGATAAATGATTTCTTCAGGTTCATTATCGTCAATTTTCACGAAGGGCCAGATGCATGGCATGTCGAGTTGCTAGAAGACCGAGTCACCTATATGGGTGGACTTACTATTTCCTTGCGAAGGACTTACGATGGGAACCCAGTAACAATGTTTTCCCTTTTCTATTTATGTTGAGCTGCATATGCCATTTAGTGATATCTGGAATGCCACGACTCGCCAAACACCTCTCGAGAGATCCACCGTCTCTTCTGCGCGAACCCCGAGGTGGCGCTGTGCCCATAGGACCTCAGCTCCAGGACCATCACATCATAACGGGTCCATTTATGATGACCCACCGATGTAGACGAGGGAAGATGTCTGTATTGTATATATATATATAAGTAGTGTGAAAATATATATATATATATATATATATATATATATGTAGTTGTAAAATATAGTATGTGAAAATCATATGTATATAGATAACCTGTGTAAAAATCAACTTAAAATAAATAAAATCTATGTGATATTAGTTGTATGTTTCTTATCTGTGTATGTTACATCACTAGATATAAAAAGAACTTTATAATAAAAGGTTAAGAGAATCCATTAAGAAACCATTTAGAATTTTAAAATGTGGCACTCAATTGAGGGTGTTACATTAATTGGTATCAGAGCTTTGGTTCAAGCTCTCGGATGTAGGGGAATAGGTCTAGTTTGTTTGTGCTGTGTTTTTCGCTGTTAACAACTATTGTTTGTTTCTATGGTGTTTTAATTTTATTAACTTTGAAGGATATTGATGACACAAAATAGAAGTACACCAATGGATACGGACCGTAACAATGCCGATATGGCTGTTGCTGCCGCAGTTATGCAAAGGATGACAGATGTTTTGGTACAACAAAACCAACAAGCTGTTCAACAACAAGAGGCAGCATTGCTCAAAACTTGTCAGAATTTTGTCGTACAAATCCACCCCAGTTTAAAGGAGAATTTGATCCGGAGAAGGCTAGTCATGGGATCAAGGAATTGGAAAAGATTTTTAGAGGAATGAGGTGCACTGAGGAACGTAAGGTAACTTATGCTACCTACATGCTAGTAGGAGATGGCGAAGACTGGTGGGTCGGAGTACAACAATTGCTGCAAGCTGAAGGACGAGAAATTACCTGGGAGGTGTTTCAAGGTAAGTTTTTCGAAAAATATTTTTCGGCAAGTGTTAGACATGCTAAGGAAATGGAATTTCTTGGTCTAAGGCAAGGAGGAATGACAGTTAGTGAATATGCGGCTAAGTTTGAGAATTTGTCTAAATTCTCAAGATATTTCCAACTTCAACCTGATGAGGAGTGGAAGTGTAGGAAATTTGAAGAAGGGTTGAGACACGACTAAAAAATGGTAGTATTATCTTTGGAAATAGCTGAGTTCCCAACCTTGTTAGACATTTGTAAGATCGAGGAGTTGGATCGATCTCGTGACACAAGGATTCGTCACTTTGGACCAGCTCGATTCCAAAGAGGAGGCAGAGGTAATACAAACTAAAGGGGGAGTAGTAGCAGTAACAATCGGTTTCAATCAAAACCATATTCGAAACCACCTGGAACTCAACAACAATGATCAAGTGGAGGAAATGCAACAGTACCTCCATTAAAGTGTTTGAAGTGTGGAAAGAACCATTTGATTAAGGATTGCCCGATCAAAAGAATAATATGCTTCCGATGTGGAAAACCAGGACATATGGCTAGAGATTGTAACCAGCCAAAAGCAGAATCTTCACTTGGTAACGGGAATGTTTCAAGACCACAAGCAGGGGGTAGAGTCTATACCATGAACGAAGCAGAAGTCTCTGAATCTGATGATTTGATACAAGGTGATTGCGACGTAGGAGGTAAGTCCTTAATTGTACTATATGATTATGGTGCAACGTATTCTTTCATTTCTTATGACTGTGTGGATCAGTTAGGATTGCCTGTGTCTTCCTTACCCTTTGATTTAATTAGTTCTACTCCTACAGCTAAACCTGTGATAACTACCAAAGTATGCCTAAAATGCCCCATAATTATTCAAGACCATCATTTTCTAGTTGATTTGATTTGTTTGCCACTTTCCCAAATAGACATAATCTTAGGAATGGATTGGCTATCTTCTAACCATATTCTGTTGGACTGTTTAGAAAAAACCTTAGTTTTTCCCAAACTTGAGAATTCTGGATTTTTAACGGCCAACCAAGTAAAGGCTTCTTTAAAAGAAGGAGCTCAAGGATACATGTTATTGTTTTCTTAAGAAGTCAAGTGTGAAACGGATATGAAAGCTATCCCAGTAGTCAGTGAGTTTCCTGATGTTTTTCCTGATGATATTCTTGGATTACCACCGAATAGGAAAATAGAATTTTCTATTGACCTTATCCCTGGTTCTGATCCAATTTCCATAGCACCTTATAGAATGTCACCGTCTAAGTTAATTGAGCTTAAAAGTCAGGTGGAAGAGTTGTTAGGAAAACAATTTGTAAGACCCAGTGTTTCACCTTGGGGAGCCCCAGTATTGCTCGTCAAAAAGAAAGATGGAACTTCTCATCTATGTGTAGATTATAGGCAATTGAACAAGGTCACAATTAAGAATAAATACCCATTGCCTAGGATAGATGACCTGATGGATCAGCTAAGGGGAGCTACAGTATTTTCGAAGATAGATTTACGATCTGGTTATCATCAAATTAGAGTAAAAGCAGGAGATGTGTCAAAGACAGCATTTAGGACACGCTATGGTCATTATGAATACTTGGGAATGCCATTTGGTGTAACTAATGCCCCAGCAATATTCATGGATTATATGAATAGGATTTTTCGTTCTTACTTGGATAAATTTGTCATTGTTTTCATTGACGATATCCTGATTTATTCTCGTAATAAGGAAGAACACGCTGAACATCTCGGCTTGGTTCTATAGGTTCTAAGGGAAAAAGTTTTATATGCAAAATTGTCAAAATGTGAGTTTTGGTTAGATGAAGTAAAATTTCTAGGCCATGTGATCTCAAAGGAAGGAATTGTCATAGATCCATCAAAAGTTGAAGCAGTACTTCAATGGGAAAGACCTAAAACTGTAACTAAGATTAGAAGTTTTGTGGGACTAGCTGGTTATTATCGAAGGTTCATAGAAGGATTTTCTAAGATAGTTGGACCTCTTACTCAACTCACAAGAAATGATCAAAACTTTGTTTGGACAAATGAGTGTCAGAAAAGTTTCCAAGAATTAAAAGAACGATTAACCACTTCACCTGTTTTAATTTTACCCAACCCTAGTGAAACATTTGAGGTGTATTGTGATGCGTCGCATCAAGGTCTAGGTTGTGTTCTTATGCAAAACCGTAAGGTAGTGGCTTATGCTTCTAGACAATTGAAGGTACATGAGAAGAATTATCCTACGCATGATTTGGAATTAGCAGCAGTAGTATTTGCCTTGAAAATTTGGAGACAGTTTCTTTATGGTGCAACTTTTCATGTTTTTAGTGACCATAAGTGTTTAAAATATTTGTTTGATCAGAAAGAATTAAATATGAGGCAAAGGAGATGGTTGGAATTCTTAAAAGACCATGATTTTCAATTACAATATCATCCCGGAAAAGCAAATGTGGTGGTAGATGCTCTAAGTAGAAAAACCCTTAGTATTTCTACTATGATGATTAAGGAGAAAGAATTATTAGAGCAATTTAAAGATATGAGATTGTCTGTGAAATTATGACAAGAGGTTGTCGAGACCTATCAAATAATAAAATAACCGGTTCACAAACTAATTTGTAGTATAGAGAATGAACCGAATCGTCTCTCAAGGATCCAAAAACAAAGATTTAATTAGATCAAGATAATTAGAAAAGGAGGTTTTGTTGTTGATTAATAAGATTAATAAAAGTATGAGACTTAAAGTTGTAAACAAATCTAAAGAAACAACCAATCCAAGGAAATTTACCGATCTTGAGTTTAACTCATCATTGATCACAAGGAATTCACTTAATTGCTAACCATGTTCTTGGCCTTAGATCACATCAAGAAGCCTTAACATGATCCAAGAATTCTCTACTAGATAAGCATCTAGGATTTGATTAACCAAGGTTAGATAAAGTAAGCACCATCCAACATAGATTAACTTAAGATCTAGAATTTAACCAAGCTAAACAATCTATCAAAAAGCTTTAATATATTGTTTAATCTTTGTGATCCTCTTTGAATACATGATAATAAAGCTATTATCACATCAACATCTAAATCAAATTAAGCAATTTAATCTAGATAAAAATCAAAAGAGGAAGAAGAGAAACTTGAATAACAATTAAGCAATATTAACAAGCGAAACAAGATCTCCAAATTAAACATCAAGATGGCTAATCCCTTGGATTGATTATGAGAGCCTAGCCTTCCATGGATGGGAAGGATAGAAATAAAAGAACAAAAACGAAATTGTAAAGAGAATGGAGAAGAAGAGAAAGAAAACTCTCACAAATACTCAAACTTTCTTCAAACTTACTTAAAATTGAATAATGATAATACAAAGAGATTGGCTCTATTTATACTAATCCTAGAAGCCAATTTGTACATGTACATAATCTGAATATAACCTATAAAAATATGGAAATTGTCAAATATGGAAGCTTGATGCATGGTTGGTGGGTTGGTGCATGGTAGGTGGGTTGGTGTAGGTTGGTGGCTTTTAGTCAACAACTCTTATCCGACTTCTAGCTTGATTTTCATGATCTAGACGGTGAATTTTGGCTTGGAGGTCACATGAAAGTTGTAGCCAGTTGTCTCCTTGAAATTTTGCAATTGGAATCATACCATTTGGACGTTTAGAACTCTAGATATGCCAAAAACACTGAACCTACCTCATGTTAGGTTGGCAGAACGTGTTTCCAAATTCAAACCAACTTGTAGCTTCATTATCATGCCTAAAACGACATCTATTGACTAAATGGTCTTCAGTGAAGTTGGAGATATGGGTCTTATCTTTTCAATTGTCAAGTTTCAGCCTAAGAGGAGGCCTATAACTCACTATGTAGTCCAATATGTACACACTGCCCAGATTTTCGTGACCTCTGCATTGCAGGGATATTTTGGACCCTTAGAAGTCCGATCCAGCTCCTGAGTTCTTCATGGAACTTGTAGAACATTGTCTTAGCTTTCCAAAGACACCAAGATCACCTCAAATGGATCACCGAGTCCCAAGTTATGATCTAACCAAAGAAGAAAGGTCAAAATGCATCAAAATCCGAAAATTATTCAATATTTGCATTAAAGCCCAATGAAGCCCAACAACATTAAACTCATCTAAAATACTAATATTGGGCACAATAAACATCTAATAAAGCCTAATACAAAGCTAACATAAGTGTCTCAAATTGATTGATCAAATTCCCCCACACTTAAGCTTTTGCACTCCTGGGCAAAACACATAAGAACAAAACTAAAGAAAAACAAGAAACATCATATTATTAAACTAAAAGCATAAAAACTGATTATACCTAATCTAATCCATTTTCGTAGGAAAACACGATGGCATTTAGCATATGCCACAAGCCTTTAAACCCCTAGGTGTCCCTAGTGGACGAGTTATAGTCTCGTGAGGGTTTACCAGGATGATACCCACAAACATGTAATACTTTATTTAATCAATTAATCTAATTTTTAAATACAAGCATTGAATCAAATATAAACCATAATTAATAAGTTAAGTATGCTTAACAAAGAATAGTTGAATCAAACGAAATGAGAATAAAGTATAGCATAATCATGCTTTAATCAGAAATAGGCATGTTCAGATTGAGTAAAATTCTTCACAAGTGACACTCAAATCACACAAGGAGTTTAGGTTAACTGTTTACATTCAACTCAGTCAAATTATGAAAGTATTTTACCATAGGCTTGCATATTCATCAATTCTCCACTACTTAGATCAAATAAATTGCAAAAATCAAGAGGTCTTTCAAAAAGGTTGTAATGGAACTTATAAGGTGAAGGAAAGGAACAATATGGATAATAACAGGTTAAAATCAAAGAGAATAAAAGAGCATTGAGGAGTAACTCAAGTCGAAAGCATAAAATTTTTACCCAAAACCATAAAATGCTCATTCTCTTCACACATTTCTTCCTTTTTCTATTTGGCCAAAGCAGCTAAGTCAAGAAAAAAAATGCCTCTGACATTTTCATGCAACATACAGACCAATATAATCTTATATCGATTCAATGCAAGTTCTAGAAAATAAATTCATTATTGACATCACTCATGAAAGAAAATAAACCAAGTGTAAGTATCAAACTTGGAAAAGCCCAAAACTCACAAAGGTATGGAACATTCACTCAATTCAACCATGCTTTCTTCCTAATATCCACAGTCATATACACATGTATATCATGAAAATGATTCAACTATAAACTGTTTTGCATACTTTTATTATCAATTAAGCTCAGATTCAGCACATGCTTGCATCAAAATTAATTGAAAAGATCAAAATAATTTTTTTTTATATGCAAGATCAAAATAATTTAAGACATACTATGAAATGCAAGTTAAGATGCGTCTCAAGAGCAAAATTACTCCTTACTCTGCCATCATACATCTAATAAGCTAGTAACAATAAAGATTAGCTGGTTAGTTTTTTTTTTTAACTAAACTATGTACATGGTGTTGTCAACTATCCCTCCCCCCAACTAATTTAAGACATTGTCCCCAATGTCAAAATAAAGATAGGTAGAGTGTAGAAGGTCTTACCAGAAAACTGCAAATCGGGCCTGAAATAAGAAAAAAAAATTACAAAAAACTAAAACCATAAGAGAAAACAAAAATTCACAATGACAAAGTCAAATCAAGTTTTTGCTTTTTGCTGCTGCTGCCTTGTTCCCAATTCAAGAGAGTCATTCTTTGGATGACGTTGGGGGACAAATTCATGTAGTTGATCAAGCAATTGTTCAGGGGTTGCAGCGGTTACAAGAATTTGACGTGTCGCTTGTGAGATGAACCTTTGTTCTACAGCATGATCAAGAAAACAAAACAAACTGTCATAAAAACCGTTAATATTTAAAATACCTATGGGTTTTTGGTGAAAGTTCAGTTGTGACCAGGATGTAATTTGGAAGAGCTCTTCCAAAGTTCCAAAACCACCAGGTAGGGCAATAAAGGCATCAGCATTGGCTATCATAATGTTCATGCGTTGGTGCATGCAAGATAACATTACTTCTTGACCTACTGTTTTTCCAGTGGGATTGCCAATAGCTAAAGGAGTAGGAATGACACCAAGGACTTTGCCACCTCCCAAATGTGCAGCAGTTGCTACACAACCCATTAACCCAAGACTACCTCCTCCGTAAACTAAATGGATTTCTCTCTCAGCTAGCACTCGACCAAGATGATGTGCAATATTTACAAATTCTTTATCTTTCCCAGGATTAGATCCACAAAAGACACAAACACTCTTGATCCAACGAACTGAAGTGACTTCCATTTTTTTTTTTGTACTCTCACCTTATCAATGATCTGAAGAGAGCAAAGTGCATTATTTAAAGAATCAAAACTCAAATGTAATAATTATACCTATAAAGGAGGGGTAGATCCGTGTGTCAGGCAAGTTTGAAAAGAAGCAAAGCAATAATAATAGCTATATGACAAGGATAAAAGACTAATCTATATGTGTCAGAAGAAGTTTGAAAATACGCAACGCATATTTCAAAAAAATACGGCTAAATTTTTTTTATTTTTTTGAATTTATTATTTTTTTGAATTTTTTTTAATAAACAAGAAGAAAAAGGAAAAATAAAAAATAATACTTACAGGAGGTGTGATTATGGCTCACATTTCCTCTGGTTTTACGTCCAGTAACGGCTTGAATGCTCTTTATGGGCTGATGAACGGTTTCCCATCCAATTTTCTTAAAAATTGGCAAACAGGGTCTTTTTGAGTCAGATTCCCGAGACTATAACGCTCATGTTCATCTTGGAATATTGGCCATAAATCGAGAAGTACTCTCTGCACATCTCCACTAGGATGCGTCTCAAGAGTCAATAGAATGTTATCTAAAGACTCCTTACTCATGCCATCCTTAATGAAGTCAATTTTATCAAGTCGATTTATGGACGTCATTCCAATCGATCTGCATTTTGTGTTACATGTCCATCTTGCACATTTAAAGCAGACACGTAACCTTTTTGCTCTTCTTTTCTTTGCATATGAACTTTTGCCTAGCCCTGGCATATATGAAACAAGAGCGTCAGAAAATTCCCCTGTGATTCGGACCTTTGCTTCTATCAACCAGCGTATATCCACAGGGATACCTTTGTGCATAAGCATCCTTAATCTCTCAAACCTTGCACAATAAATGTTAGTTAAAGCATTTTGAGGGAGAGAAGGGAATTGCGTGCGGAGGTTAAAAAGCTGATTATCCATTTCGAAAGAAAGAAGAAAGAGAGAAATGTCAAATTGAGTAAAATTATATAGAGATTTTAGTGTTTGTGGGTAACTGAAGGAACCAAAAAAGATTTTCACGGAGTACCGTTATCCGCCATTTAACCGGTGAAAAATCATCTGTCAAAGAAAAACAAACAAAATAATGACAGAAAAATCAAACTTTGATAGATTTTCTCACTTGGCACCGTTTTTTTCTGTCTCGATTCCTGTGATAGCAAATAAGTCAAAGTTTGAAAAAAAGAAAAAGTTAGAAAACTTTGGGTTGCCTCCCAAGAAGCGCTACTTTTAATGTCATCAGCCAGCGTGATTGAAGATTTTGCACGATCGATGGGTCCTCCCCAGTAATGATTCAATTTCTGGCCATTGACTTTAAACGTGACTTCTTCTTTTTTTTTTTTTCAACAAAGTAGTGATCAATCATGGTAGATGGCCTCCTGCAGTTGAACTTCCTCCACTAGGTTCTCTTGAGCTCCTTCATAAAAATTCTTGAGGCGATGACCATTAACTTTGAACACTTTGTTGGTGACTCTTAATTTATACTGCATCATGAGGAAAAACATTAATAATAATGAAAGGACCAAGCCACCTAGAACAAAGCTTACCGGGCATAAGTTTAAGGCGAGAGTTGTAGAGAAGGACTTTTTGACCAATGGTGAACTCTTTTCGTACCAACATCTTATCATGAAGGAGTTTAGTCTTCTCCTTGTAGATCCGGTAGTTCTCATATGCCTCTAATCGAAGCTCCTCAAGTTCCTGAAGTTGGAGCCATTGCTGGATCACGTTGTGGTACAAATGCATGTAGTTGATCGAGCAATTGTTCAGGAGTTGCAGCAGTGATAAGAATTTGTCGTGTCGCTTGTGAGATGAACCCTTGTTCCACAGCATGATCAAGAAAACAAAACAAATTGTCATAAAAACCATTAACATTTAATATTCCTATGGGTTTTTGGTGAATGTTCAGTTGTGACCAGGATGCAATTTGGAAGATCTCTTCCAAAGTTCCAAAACCACCAGGTAGGGCAATAAAGGCATCAGCATTTGCTATCATAATGTTCATGCGTTGGTGTATGCAAGATACCAATACTTCATCCCCTACTGTTTTTCCAGTGGGATTGCCAATAACTAAAGGACTAGGAATGACACCAAGGACTTTGCCACCACCTAAATGTGCAGCAGTGGCTACACAACCCATTAACCCAAGACTACCTCCTCCATAGACTAAATGGATTTCTCTCTCAGCTAGCACTCGACCAAGATGGTTTGCAATATTTACAAACTCTTTATCCTTTCTAGGACTATATCCACAAAAGACACAAACACTCTTGATCCGACGAATTGAAGTGACTTCCATTTTTTTTTTGTGTACTCTCACCTTATCAATGATCTGAAGAGAGCAAAATGCATTATTTAAAGAATCAAAACTCAAATGTAATAATTACACCTATAAAGGAGGGGTAGAACCGTGTGTCAGGTAAGTTTGAAAATAAGCACAGCAATGATAATAGCTATATGACAAGGATAAAAGACTAATCTATATGTGTCGGAAGAAGTTTGAAAATACGCAATGCATATTTCAAAAAAATACAGCAAATTTTTTATTTTTTTTGAATTTTTTTTAATAAACAATAAGAAAAACAAAAAATAAAAATATTACTTACAGGAGGTGTGATTGTGGCTCACAATTTCCTCTGGTTTTACGTCCAGTAACGGCTTGAATGCTCTCTATGAGCCAATGGTCGGCTTCCCATCCAATTTTCTTAAAAATTGGCAAACAGGGTCTTTTTGAGTCAGATTCCCGAGACTATAACGCTTATGTTCATCTTGGAATATTGGCCATAAATCGAGAAGTACTCTCTGCACATCTCCACTAGGATGCGTCTCAAGAGTCAATAGAATGTTATCTAAAGACTCCTTACTCATGTCATCCTTAATGAAGTCAATTTTATCAAGTCGATTTATAGACGCCATTCCAATTGATCTGCATTTTGTGTTACAGGTCCATCTTGCACATTTATAGCAGACTCGTAACCTTTTTGCTCTTCTCTTTTTTGCATATGAACTTTTGCCTAGCCCTGGCATATATGAAACAAGAGCATCAGAAAATTCCCCTGTGATTCGGACCTTTGCTTCGATTATCCAGCGTATATCTGCAGGGATGCCTTTGTGCATAAGCATCCTTAACCTCTCAAACCTTGCACAATAAATGTTAGTTAAAGCATTTTGAGGGAGAGAAGGGAATCGCTTGCGGAGGTTGACAAGCTGATTATCCATTTTGAAAGAAAGAAAGAAGAAAAACAAAATGAGTAAAATTATATACAAATTTCAATGTTTGTGGGTAACTGAAGGGACCAAAAAAGATTTTCACGGAGTACCGTTATCCGCCATTTAACCGGTGAAAAATCATCTGTCAACGAAAAATAAACAAAATTAAGACAAAAAAATCAAACTCTAATAGATTTTCTCGCTTGGCACCGATTTTCTATCTCGATTCCTGTGATTGCAAATAAGTCAAAGTTGAAAGATGAAAGAGTTAGAAAAACTTGGGTTGCCTCCCAAGAAGTGCTACTTTTAATGTCCTCAGCCAGCGTGATTGAAGATTTTGCACGAGCGATGAGTCCTCCCCAATAATGATTCAATCTCTGGCAATTGACATTAATCGTGGCTTGAGGTTTTTTTTCTTTTTCAACAAAGTAGTGATCAATCATGGTAGATGGCCGCCTGCAGTTGAACTTCCTCCACGAGGTTCTCTTGAGCTCCTTCATAAAAATTCTTGAGGCGATGACCATTAACTTTGAACACTTTGTTGGTGGCTTCACTCTTAATTTCTACTGCACCATGAGGAAAAACATTAATAACAATGAAAGGACCAAGCCACCTAGAACGAAGCTTACCGGGCATAAGTTTGAGGCGAGAGTTGTAGAGAAGGACTTTTTGACCAATTGTGAACTCTTTTCGCACTAACATCTTATCATGAAGGAGTTTAGTCTTCTCCTTGTAGATCCGGGAGTTCTCATATGCCTCTAATCGAAGCTCCTCAAGTTCCTGAAGTTGGAGCTTCCTTTGAGATCCGGATTGACTCAAGTCAAGGTTACACTGTTTCACCGCCCAATAGGATTTATGCTCAATTTCCACCGGAAGGTGGCACGCCTTCCCAAAGACAATCCGGTATGGGCACATCCCTATCGGTGTCTTGTAGACAGTTCGGTAAGCCCACAGAGCATCCTCAAGTCTCAGGCTCCAGTCCTTCCTATTAGGTTGGACTGTCTTCTCAAGTATGTGCTTGATCTCTCGGTTTGAGACCTCGGCTTGCCCGTTTGTCTGGGGGTGATAAGGTGTAGAAACCTTGTGCAAGACACTGTACTTTCTCATCAAAGCCTCTATTCTCCGGTTACAAAAGTGTGAACCCTGATCACTGATAATGGCCCTCGGGGATTCCAAACCTGCAGAAAATCTGTGATCTAACAAAGTCCACAACAACTTTGGAATCATCAGTCCGAGTAGCTTTTGCCTCCACCCATTTAGATACATAATCAACAGCCAACAAAATATAAATAAAACCGAAGGAAACAGGGAAAGGGCCCATGAAATCAAAACCCCAAATATCAAAGATCTCACAAGACAGCATAGGCTGCTGAGGCATCTCATTCCTGTGTGAAATTGTCCCTGTTCTCTGGCACTATTCACAAGACTTACAAAACAGATATGCATCATGAAATAGGGTAGGCCAATACAATCCAAAGTCCAAAACCTTCCTAGCTGTACGTTGGGAGCCAAAGTGCCCACCACATTCAAATGTATGACAAAAGCTAAGAATAGAATGAAACTCATGATCAGAGACACATCTTCTAATAATCTGGTCACTACAAAGCTTCCACAGATAAGGATCATCCCATACATAGTACTTAGACTCACTTTTCAATTTATCAAATTGAGCTCTAGTAAAATATGCAGGAAGAACACCAGCAACCAAAAAATTAACCATATCTGCAAACCAAGGGGAGGTGTTCTTACCTTGTAGCTGCAGAAGCTGCTCATCTGGGAAGGAGTCCTGTACAAGGAAGGGATCTGAAGCCCTTTCAATGCGGCTCAAGTGATCTGCCACTAGATTTTCTGCTCCACTCTTGTCATGGATCTCTATATGAAACTCTTGGAGTAGTAGCATCCACCTTATTAGTCGAGGCTTTACCTCTGGCTTCTTCAAAAGAAACTTAAGAGTCTGCATGATCGATAAACACAACAACCTTAAGGCCAAGCCAATATTATATAAACTTATACAAAGCAAAAACAATTGCGAAAAGCTATTTTTCGGTTGTGGTATAGTTGGCCTAAGCAAAGATCCGAGTTACGGAAGCATAGTATATCACATGAGAAGCTCTCCCACTCTCTGTGCCAAGATCGCTCCCTCTTGCATAGTTAGAAGCATCACACATTAACTCAAATGGCAATGTCCAGTCAGGTGGCTGGATGATAGGGGTACTGGTCAAGGCCTGCTTCAAGTGGTTGAAAACTGCCTTGCACTTGTCATCAAAATTAAACTCTACATCTTTCTGCAGTAGGTGCGAAAGTGGAAGGGCAATCTTGCTGAAGTCGGCAATGAAGCGCCTGTAGAAACCTGCATGACCAAGAAAAGAACGCACTTCCCGCACGCATATGGGGTAAGATAAACAAGTAATTACATCAATCTTGGCAGGATCTACCTCAATGCCCTTACTGGATACTACATGGCCTAAAACTATACCCTGTTCTACCATAAAATGGCATTTCTCAAAATTTAGCACAAGGTTAGTCTCAATGCATCTTTGCAACACTCTAGATAGGCTAGCTAAACATGAATCAAAAGAAGAACCATAAACAGTGAAGTCATCCATAAAAACCTCCATGCACTCCTCTAAGAAATCAGAAAATATGCTCACCATGCACCTTTGGAAGGTACCAGGGGCATTGCAGAGGCCAAAGGGCATCCGTCTGTAAGCAAAGGTGCCAAAGGGACAGGCAAATGTGGTCTTCTCCTGATCCTCTAGTGCAATGTGGATCTGGAAGTATCCAGTGTTGCCATCCAAAAAGCAGTAATGGGACTTACCAGCCAGCCGTTCCAGCATTTGATTGATGAACGGAAGGGGGTAATGATCTTTTCAAGTGGCTTGGTTGAGACGTCTGTAGTCAATGCAAACTCTCCAGCTATTCTGCACTCGGGTTGGAATGAGCTCATTCTTCTGGTTGGCCACGACAGTCACCCCGAATTTCTTTGGAACTACTTGCACCGGGCTCACCCACTTGTTGTCAGAGATGGGATAGATAATGCCAGCCTGCAGTAGCTTGGTCACCTCTTTTTTCACCACATCTAGAATGAGAGGATTCAGTCTCCTCTGGGGTTGTCTCACTGGTTTAGTTTCCTCCTCAAGTAATATCCTGTGCATGCATGTGGAGGGGTTAATACCAGGAATGTCTGCAAGTGTCCAACCAATTGCCCTTTTGTGTTGCTTCAAAACTTCCAATAATCTGGTTTCTTGCTCAGGTTGGAGGTGTTTGGCCACTATCACCGGGAGCTTCTCATCCTCCTCCAATAATGCATACTTCAAATGCTCGGGCAGGGGCTTAAGTTTAATGGAGGGTGGTTGCTGGACTGACGGTACTAGTTTTGGAACCGAAACTAAATCTGTTAAATTCTCAGTAGTTGTACTTGCTGCACTTGTACTTGCAAGCTGTGCACAATCTTGCAAAACAACATCATCATATCCTATGGAATCAAATGAATTACACTTACCAGCAGGATGAATGACAACATCATTAATAACAACATCATTGCCATTAATAACAGAAACAGAATCATCAATGTCAGCAGAATTAACAACAGCACATGACAAGTATGTAGAAATCTCAAAGACAGTCGCACACATTGCATTGGGTTTACAACCGTAAAGTCCAAACAGCGGAACAAGTATCGCAAGCTATGCTATCAGTGTATCCTACAATTTCAGGAAACTCTGCCAACATATCAGCATGCATATCATCAACCAGTAAATCAATGACATCAAAATGAAAAACAGAATGATCCTCTAAAGGGTATTTCATGGCATCAAAAATGTTAAACTGAATGATATCATCACCAAATTCCATGGAAAGGGTACCAGCATGCACATCAATCTTAGTTTTAGCAGTTTTCAAAAATGGCCTACCTAAGATCAATGGGGGTGAGGAAGAGGCAGATTCATCTTCCGTATTCAACACATAAAAATCAGCTGGGAATATTAAATTATTTACCCGAACCAGAACGTCCACCAACACTCCTGCAGGTTAAGCAGTGCTCCGGTTTGCTAACTGAATGACAATGCCGGTAGACTTTAGCTCTCCCATATGCAAGGAAGTGTAAACTGACTTTGGCATTACATTGATGGAGGCTCCCAAGTCTAGCAAGGCATGAGTGAACTATTGGTGCGCTATGGTGCAAGGGATGGTAAAAGTGCCTGGGTCTTTGCATTTGGGAGGCAGGTTGGGCTGAATCAAAGCTGAGACATTTCTCCTCATACTCACTTTTTCAGTGCCCTTTAGCTTCCTCTTATGGGTGCACATCTCTTTCAAAAACTTGGCATACTTGGGGATTTGTTTAATTGCCTCCAAGAGAGGTATATTCACCTCAACCTTCTGAAAAGTCTCCATAATTTCCTTATCCAAGTCAGTCTCAACCATATGCCTCGGCTGTATCATTCGGTTGGGAAAAGGAAGAGGAATGTTGGAAGCTGACTTTTGTGACTGTTCACTTTTCTGCTGTACCGAATTTTCTGTCAACTGCTAGTTTGATCTGGTTTTCTGCGTGGTTGTTGTAGGATCATTTGCTGTTGAATCTGCTACAACATCTGAATTTGCTGCAGAACTTGAATTTGCTGCAGAATCAATGGTAGAATTTGGAATTATCTGCTGCACTGGTCCATTGATTTGCTTACCACTGCGCAAAGCTATAGCACTAACATTGCCTCTAGGGTTTGGAGTGGTTTGAGAGGGTAATTGGCCAGAACCCTGTGACTTTAATTCATGAATAGATGTGGCAAGTCAACCAATTTGAGTCTCCAAGTTCTGAATGGTGGTTTCAGTTCTCTGTTGAAACTGGATGTTATTGGTGGCCAACTGTTTCACCAAATCCTGCAATGAGGGCTCAGATTTTGTGGCTACAGGACCTTGCTGCTGGAACAGTGGTCTACTTGGTCCAGCATGTGGCTGAAATTGATTTGTCCTTGCTTGCTGCTGGAATGGTGGTCTATATTGGTTTGGTGGCTGCTGATTTGATGCATTCCCATATCTTAGATTGGGATGGTCCCTCCATCCAGGGTTGTAAGTATTGGAAAATGGATCATATTTTTGTTGTTGCTGTTGATGGAACTGTGGCTTCCCAGGAAATATACTAGCTGCAGCCATAGATTGGTCTTGAAACTCAGAAATCATCTTGCAATGTGGGGCACGAATCTGTAGGATGAGAGGATCTAGAACATATGCTACAAACTCTTGCAGGGGTTTGCACAGGTGGTTTGTGTTGTCCCATTGCCATTTGTCTGACCAAAGAAGTGAGCTCATCCAATCTATGTTCCACCCTTTGTTGATCAGCATGTGAAGAGGTATTAACTTCATTGACTACTCTGGTTGCAGCACCCATTCGAGTACCAAATTGCTGAGAATTTGCTGCCATGTTTGCAATTAAGTTTCTGGCAGCAGCTGGAGTTTTATCTACCAATGCTCCACCACTTGCAGCATCAATCATACTCCTTTCCATTGGCATCAATCCTTCATAGAAGTATTGGATCAGCAGTTGATCACTAATTTGATGGTGTGGGCAGCTTGAGCACAATTTCTTGAATCTCTCCCAATACTCATGGAGAGTTTCACCACTGATTTGCCTTATGCCACAAATATCTTTCCTTATTGCAGCAGTTCTTGATGCAGGAAAGAACTTCTCCAGAAACAGTCTTTTCATGTCATTCCAAGAAGTGATGGCAGCAGGTTATAAGTAATACAACCAATCCTTAGCAGCACTATCCAAGGAGAAAGGAAAGGCCTTTAGCTTGATGTGATCTTCAGCTATTGCATGAGGTTTCATGGTGGAGCAGACAACATGAAACTCCTTCAAATTCTTATGTGGATCTTCACCTGCAAGACCATGAAACTTGGGCAGCAAGTATATCAATCCAGATTTCAACTCAAAATCAACATTAAGTTCAGGATATTGAATGCACAAAGATTGATAATTCACATCAGGTGCAGCCAATTCCTTAAGGGTCCTATTGTTATAGTCAGCCATAGTAAAATCAGCAGACTCAATGATCGTATTAATCGAAGTACTAATGTATGCACTCAATAGGATTAAAAGAGTCAACAAGATTAGGTGCAATGTCAAGTTCAAGCCCAATTCCAGAAGTAATTCTATTATCTCTATGAATGCTACTACCAGTCCTATGAATTCTATGAAGTGTATGAAATGTTCTATCAATTTCAGGATCAAATGAATGCAAGGTACCAGGATCAGACCTAGTCATACAAAGATGCGCTTCATAAGAAGGTATTAGAAAAGCAATAAAAACTAAAACACTAAAAATTTCTAAAACAAATACTCCAAAAAAATTAAACAAAAATAAAAACAGTATCAAATGAATTTTAAAAATTATGAAACCACCACAGGATAAAATCTACACAAAAATGCTATCCAAAAAAATAATAAAAAAATCTTTAAAAAATTCAGATCAATCAGAGATGCTATATCGAACCGAAATTCTTGACACAATGCCCTTTATCAAATTTCAGCCGAATTCCACTTGAAAAAGCATCAAAAACAAAACAAACACATTTGTTAGAGTTAGATGGGATCTTGAAATGATCAAATAGTTGCCTTGGATCCCCGGCAACGGCGCCAAATTTGACAAGAGGTTGTCGAGTCCTATCAAATAATAAAATAACCGGTTCAAAAACTAATTTGTAGTATAGAGAATGAACCGAATCGTCTCTCAAGGATCCAAAAGCAAAGATTTAATTAGATCAAGATAATTAGAAAAGGGGGGTTTTGTTGTTGATTAACAAGATTAATAAAAGTATGAGACTTAAAGTTGTAAACAAATCTAAAGAAACAACCAATCCAAGGAAATTTACCGATCTTGAGTTTTACTCATCATTGATCACAAGGAATTCACTTAATTGCTAACCATGTTCTTGGCCTTAGATCACATCAAGAAGCCTTAACATGATCCAAGAATTCTCTACTAGATAAGCATCAAGGATTTGATTAACCAAGGTTAGATAAAGTAAGCACCATCCAACATAGATTAACTTAAGATCTAGAATTTAACCAAGCTAAACAATCTATCAAAAAGCTTTAATATATTGTTTAATCTTTGTGATCCTCTTTGAATACATGATAATAAAGCTATTATCACATTAACATCTAAATCAAATTAAGCAATTTAATCTAGATAAAAATCAAAAGAGGAAGAAGAGAAACTTGAATAACAATTAAGCAATATGAACAAGCGAAACAAGATCTCCAAATTAAACATCAAGATGGCTAATCCCTTGGATTGATTATGAGAGCCTAGCCTTCCATGGATGGGAAGGACATAAATAAAAGAACAAAAACGAAATTGTAAAGAGAATGGAGAAGAAGAGAAAGAAAACTCTCACAAATACTCAAACTTTCTTCAAACTTACTTAAAATTGAATGATGATAATACAAAGAGATTGGCTCTATTTATACTAATCCTAGAAGCCAATTTGTACATGTACATAATCTGAATATAACCTATAAAAATATGGAAATTGTCAAATATGGAAGCTTGATGCATGGTTGGTGGGTTGGTGCATGGTAGGTGGGTTAGTGTATGGTTGGTGGCTTTTAGTCAAGGAATCATGCCATTTGGACGTTTAGAACTCCAGATATGCCAAAAACACTAAACCTACCTTATGTTAGGTTGGCAGAACATGTTTCCAAATTCAAACCAACTTGTAGCTTCATTATCATGCCTAAAACGACATCTATTGACTAAATGGTCTTCAGTGAAGTTGGCGATATGGGTCTTATCTTTCCAATGGCCAAGTTTCAGCCTAAGAGGAGGCCTATAACTCACTATGTAGTCCAATATGTACACACTGCCCAGATTTTCGTGACAGCAAACCCACTCTGCATTGCAGGGATATTTTGGACCCTTAGAAGTCCGATCCAGCTCTTGAGTTCTTCATGAAACTTGTAGAGCATTGTCTTAGCTTTCCAAAGACACCAAGATCACCTCAAATGGATCACCGAGTCCCAAGTTATGGCCTAACCAAAGAAGAAAGGTCAAAATGCATCAAAATCCGAAAATTATTCAATATTTGCATTAAAGCCCAATGAAGCCCAACAACATTAAACTCATCTAAAATACTAATATTGGGCACAATAAACATCTAATAAAGCCTAATACAAAGCTAACATAAGTGTCTCAAATTGATTGATCAAATTAACACCAGGAAAAATATGTTTAGGTATGATCACAATTTCGAATGATTTGATGAATGAAATTAAACATAAACAAGAGAATGATCAATACTTAATATATGAGAGAGGATTAATGACACAAGGCAGTATAACAGATTTTATAGAAGGGTCAGATGGGATTTTGAGGTTTAAAGATAGGATTTGTATACCAAATGACCCTGAGCTTAGGAAGTTAATCTTAAATGAAGCTCATAAAAGTAAATTAAGTATGCATCCCGGAGCAACCAAAATGTACCAAGATTTGAAACAATTATTTTGGTGGTAAGGGATGAAAAAGGATGTTGTGCAGTATGTAGCTTCATGTTTGGTTTGTCAGAAGGCCAAAGTAGAACACCAGAAACCTTCAGGGATGTTGCAACCACCAACTATTCCTGAATGGAAGTGGGATGGAATAGCCATGGACTTTGTGGTAGGTTTGCCAAAAACTAGGAAAGGTTTTGATTCCATTAGGGTAGTTGTTGATCGATTTACAAAATCAGCCCATTTTTTACCGATCAACATAAAGTATTCCATAGAGAGATTAACTCAAGTATATATTGGTGAAATTGTTAGACTTCACGATGTACCATCAAGTATCATTTCTGATAGAGATCCTAAATTTACTTCAAGGTTTTGGCAAAGTTTACAAGAGGCGATGGGAACAAAACTTTGCTTAAGTTCTGCATACCATCCGCAAACTGATGGCCAATCTGAAAGAACCATTCAGTCACTTGAAGACTTGTTAAGAGCTTGTGTGTTGGAAAACACTGGAAGTTGGGATGAACTACCTTTAATAGAATTTACCTAAAACAACAGTTTTCATTCAAGTATAGGAATGGCACCCTATGAAGCTCTTTATGGACGACGGTGTAGGACACCTTTGTGTTGGAACCAAGATGGAGAAAATTTGGTACTTGGACCTGAACTAGTGCAACAAACAACTGAAAAGGTAAAAATGATTCAGGAAAAGATAAAGGTAGCTCAGAGTCGACAAAAGAGTTATGCAGACAAAAGACGAAGACCTCTTGAATTTGAACAAGGGGAACATGTGTTTTTGAGAGTCACACCCACGACTGGGGTCGGCCGGGTAATCAAATCCATAAAACTCACTCCTAAATTTATTGGGCGATACCAAATTCTTCGTCGGATTGGTCCCGTAGCTTATCAAATTGCTTTACCACCATTATTGTCTAATTTGTATAATGTCTTTCATGTCTCGCAATTGCGAAAATATATTTATGATCCCACTCATGTCATTGAACCGGATATAGTGCAATTGAAAGAAAACTTAACCTATGATGCATTACCTGTTAAAATTGATGATAGGAGAGTGAAGCAACTCCGAGGAAAAGATGTTACTTTGGTCAAAGCAATATGGGACAATATGACTGAAGAAGCAACTTGGGAATTGGAAGATAAGATGAAGGAGCTATATCCGCATTTATTTTGACTTATGTTAATATCGAGGACGACATTCCTTTTAGAGGGGGATGATAGCTTATTTGGCAAGTGTACCAAATCGCACAAGTAATAAAGTGATGAGTAAATTATCGTCTCCACAGGGAATTGTGTTATCAAGTATCAAATTACTAATTTAGATACTATTTAAACAGTGCAAATTAATCAAGAGAATTTAGAAGAAAAAAAAACTAAAATTGTACTATGTTAAATGGGGTTGAACAAACAAAGAGTGAGATGCTAGAGATTCGATTTCACTTGATTTTTTCTGATAATTTGGATTCTTTCTTAATTTAAATTCCAATTCAAGAATTGATGGTGGGATATCTATTTTAATTAAAACCCAATTCCTTGGTAGATTAATTCTATTCAACTATTTAGAATTAACTAATTCCTTAGTCTAATTCCAAATAGAACAAGGCATGAATGAACAAAATCCCAAGTAACACCACACAACCAACAATATCTATTCCTAGGTCATTGGTTAATCATGGTGTTTATCTTAAGAAGCAACATCACACATGAATTTTCCAATCCTATGCATGAGCATCAATTCAATTTATGGTTGATCAAGTCATAAAAGCATTAAGAATAGAGATGAACACTCAATCATGAAAGAAAACTTAAATTAAGAATTAAAAATCCAAATAAATCATCCATTCAAGTTACATCATCACTCTAGCTAGGAAGAGTTTAGAAAAACATCAAGAAATAAGAAAACAAAATATAGGAAAATGTAAACTCCATTGAATCCAGGACAACAAGAATGTGAAGATCTTGAATCCTTGCTCCTTGATGATCTCCTTAGCTTTCCTAGGGCTGGAAGCCCTCTCCCCCAAAGCCCCCTCTCCTCTCTTCTAGGGCAGAATAAGTCCTTTTATAAGATTTAGGAAATCCTAAAGCAATTGAATGTTGCTGCCACTTTTCTTCATAAAAGGCGTTAACTTGGGCTGGACGTATCTCATCAAATCTGGTTGAATCAGTGATAGTGGTCAACATAATATTTGTAGATCTTTTTCTTAACTCTCCATATCCACCGGAATCATGTCATTTGAACTTCTGGAGTGAAAGTTATGCCCAATTTATTACAATAGATTTGACATCAAAAGTTTCCCTGATTTGCCTTTAATTAGATTTCCTTGTTTCCTAGAATAGTCTTTGATTGAGTCTCATTTTTTCATCCCTTGAAGATTCTTTGCACAAATTACCATAATTACAGTAGATTTGTTCAAAGATCAACTTTCCTAAAATAAATAGCAAATAAACATCAATTAGGAGATAAAATCCCACAAAATCATATGATAAAGATATGAAATATAAGTATTGAATAAGACTCATCAGGGAGAGTTGTAACACCCCAAAATTTCAAACTTATGTTATATATGCTATCTTTGTGTTTTCTATGATAAATGATTTTTAGGAATTTCTGTAAGTTCAATTAAATCAAAGTTTAATCGAACTTAACCTTATAAGTTAATTTAGACCATTCTCGAAAAATAAAATAAAATAATTTTATTTTTGATCCCAAATACCTTTGAGGAATTTTTGTAAATAAATGAAAGTTTAGTTTTCAAATCACAACAGATTTGATCATTTTCCATTTTTAGGGATTTTATGAGCTAATAAAATCTCTGGGTGATTTTGGGTACATTCTATTGTCCAATCCATTAGACAATAGATACTGATCTTTGTCCATTGGGTAAAACTTACTGATAAAAATCTTGAGAAAATATCTCTAGGGCATTAATACTTAAGGCAACTCACTAGGTGAGTCATGAAGAAGCATTTATGAAGATGGTGAATCACCTAAGGTGATTCACCATGCCATTAAATGCCATAAGGTGGCAAAATTGACAACAAACTCTTCATGCAAGCCTTGGTGAAGGCCGGCCACCCTGGGGAGGAATTCTTCAAGATTTAATTCCTTATGTGTCCTAAACTTTCCCTATAAATAGCAAGTGATCCATGCCTTAATCTTCACACCAAATTCTCTCTTCTTCCTCTCCATAAGCCCACGGCTTCCTCCCTTAAAGGACACGGCCTTGCCCTCCAAAATTCCTTCCCAAACCTTTGCTAAAGTTCCAAACCTTGTTCTAGCATCTTAGTGTTATTTTGAGAATTTCTCTAGTCGGGACTTTCTCAAGAAGAAGCCTAGAAGTTAGAGAGATCTTAAGGTGAAATCCTTTTTCTTACACTTTTAAAGTTGTTATTTCAAGGTTATAGATCATTGGGTTAGACCATAATCAATCTTAAAATGTGTTATGATGCTTGAAATAATATGTGGTTATGTTTCTTTGTGATATTGTATTGGTAGAAGTCAAGAAGCTTTGTTGTTGGAAAAGCTACGCTAAGAACCAAGGTAAGGGGGAGTTTACTTTATCAACCAATATTATGGTATAAAATGACTTGTTGTATGTGATGACTTGTTTTTATGTGCTAAAAACTGTGACTAGTGTCAAGTGTCATCTTGCTTGATTTGATTAAAGATTCATGATCATATTATGTTTGATACTTATCTTTATACCTTGTTTAAATTATGTATTTTATAATTAATTTAGAAATAGGTATGACTTTGTGATAAATAAATATGTCCAGAACATACATATATTTAGTTTGATACATAGATTTATTTAAAGATTATAGTATTATGGTTAGTATTCTCAAAAACTTAGAGAAATTATTTAAGGAAGATTTATAAATTTAAATTAAATATTGTGATTATGGAAAAGAATTATTTTAATGATTTTAGTAATTATTTAAAATAAATCTTGAATTTTCAAAAATATTAGAATATGGGATTTTATCAAATTTATCATTTTAAAGAATATTCTTGTTTATTTATTTTAAAGGTTTAAATATTTATTTTTATTTATTTTGTAATAAGGAAGTGAAAAAAAACTTGAAAATAATTTATTTAATATGAAATAAAATATTTTTTTGTGAAAAATACCCTATGCGATTGAAAATTTACAGAAAACACTTTACGTGACGGAAAAACGATTTTTATGGCTTACCCGATTGAATTTTTACAGAAAAAGCTTTACGCGATTTGAAAACCGTAACAGATGTGTTACATGATTGTTTGGTACCATATAATCGAGAAACAGTGGTACTACTATCGGGCCGACATAGACTGGACCCTAGATAGGACAGTTGACGTTATTCTGAATGAAATGGTAGCTTAGATCCCGAGAGGATTGTGTGTATATATATTTTGGGAATATTTATACTATATATATATATATGAGTTTGCATGAGATATTATTGTTGTAAGGTTTAGAGCCTAGGAGATTGAGCTTACACCTTAGTGCGGGTGCGAATGGCTGAGTGAAGATCTTCAATGATCTTGGAGTCGTCGAGGGTCCGAAAACTCCACAAGTGGCCGGCTGGAACTGTGTCGTGGTATTGTGATTGTAAAACACCGACGATCTCGACTATACACTGGTCCATTCACAATTGATGGAGAGTGTTCACGTGAGCCGCATGCTCAAATGATTTGTTAGCACTTGTTGGCTAACTGATATGGAACATGTACTCCCAATCACTCTCTCCGACTTGTTGTGTTCATTATCGTCAATTTTCATGAAGGGCCAGATGCATGGCATGTCGAGTTGCGAGAAGAATGAGTCTCCTATGTGGGTGGACTTACTATTTCCTTGCGAAGGACTTACGATGGGAACCTAGTAACAATGTTTTCCCTTCCTATTTATGTTGAGCTGCATATGCCATTTAGTGATATCTGGAATGCCACGACTCACCAAACACCTCACGAGAGATCCACCGTCTCTTCTGCGCGAACCCCGAGGTGGCGCCGTGCCCATTGGACCTCAGCTCTAGGACCGTCACATCATAATGGGTTCATTTATGATGACCCACCGATGTAGATGAGGGAAGATGTCTGTATTGTATATATATATATAAGTAGTGTGAAAATATATATATATATATATATGTAGTTGTAAAATATAGTATGTGAAAATCATATGTATATAGATAACCTGTGTAAAAATCAACTTAAAATAAATAAAATCTATGTGATATTAGTTGTATGTTTCTTATCTGTGTACGTTACATCACTAGATATAAAATGAACTTTATAATAAAAGGTTAAGAGAATCCATTAAGAAACCATTTAGAATTTTAAAATGTGGCACTCAATTAAGGGTGTTACAAAAGCTCATATAAGATTTGATAGGTACTAGCCATATCAACAAGGTACATCTCCCTTTCGGGAGCCAATAACTTAGAAACTCCAAGGTTAAGCGTGCTTGGCCTAGAGAAATTTTGCGATAGGTGACCCCTAGGAAGGTCTCAAGGTGGGTGTGAGTGAGGACATAAGCACGTCGAAAAGACTCGTGTTGGTGTGTGGGGACAGTTGTCAAATTTGGAGCACGAGCTGTTACAAATGGTATCAGAGTCGGAACCTCTGCTAGTACAGTGTGTGGTTCGGGGACGAACCAAGTAGAAGCTGGTGGGCATGTAATACTCGGGGCTGAAGAGGGCGAGGAGTGATTGCCGGTGCAAGAGGCACGGACAATGAGCGGCTCCTGGTAGGTTTCTAGGCAGAGAGGTGACATGAATGAACCGAATCCACACCAGAAACAGAAGGGAATTCCAAGATTGTGCAGGTAATACTCGGGGATAAAGCGGGCAGGGAGTGATTGCTGGTGCAAGAGACAAGGACAATGAGCAGCTCCTGGCAGGTTTCTAGGCGAAGAGGTGACATGAATGAACTAAGCCCACACCGTAAAGCAGAGGAAATTCACGAGATTGTGCAGGTATGGGACTGTACAATTAAGGAAAACTCATATTAGATTTGATAGGTACTACCCATATCAACAATGTGCATCTCCTTTTCAGGAGCTAACTTAGAAACTCCAAGGTTAAGCGTGCTTGGCTTAGAGAAATTTTGGGAGCCCATAACTTAGAAGCTGGTGGGCATGTAATACCCGGGGCTAAAGAGGGCGGGGAGTGATTGCCGATGCAAGAGGCACAAACAATAAGCGGCTCCTAGCAGGTTTCTAGGCAAAGAGATGACATGAATGAACCGAGCCCTCATAAGAAAGAGAGGGGAATTAAGAGATTGTGTAGGTATGGGACTGTACAATTAAGGAAAGCTCATATAAGATTTGATAGGTATTACCCATATCAACAATGTGCATCTCCTTTTTGGGAGGCCACAACTTAGAAACTCCAAGGTTATGTGTGTTGGCCTAGAGAAATTCTAGGATGGGTGACCCCCTATGAAATTCTCAAGGTGCGTGTGAGTGAGCACATAAGCACGCTGAAAAGACTCATGTTGGTGTGTGATGTGTGAGTAAAATGCACACATCTAATGCTTGATTTGATATAGATTTGGACCAATTTTGATTGAATCATTCCCTTCTTTGCTATATTTTGCATACTTTTATACTTTGACTCATTTCTTCACATTCTTGGTGTTTTTAGGTACTTAAAGGACATTTTGGACCCATTCCTTGGAGGATCCACAAGCTTGAACAAAGAATCCTGCTGAATCTCGTAGCTATCTGACCCCCTGGCAGTAAAATGGCCATATCTCGAGCTAGAATGATGATATCAAGGTGATCTTTGTAGCGTTGGAAAGCAAAGAGACAAAGGTACAACTTTGCTGTTGGACACTTCTCCTAATTCGGACTCCAAAGTATCACACGACGACCCCCTTTCAGGCCGTGTGAAATCACACGACTTAGCTCGTGTTGTTGTGCAAATGGTGCAGAAATTGAACTTCTTGGGCTTGAGCTGCACGAAATAGAAAGAGAGAGAATCCTCCACACATGAGGCAACCCTAAGGGAGGCTAAACCTATAAATACTAAGAGAAGATGTTGGAACCAAAGAATCTTTGTGAAATTAGGTTTGGAATCAAATTGTTTAAAGAATTAATACCCCATAAAGTTTTGAAGATAACAAAAGTTTTAATTTAGAATGAATAAGTGAAAGACTCACGTAACTTGTTCCTAAACTGTTTTGTTAATTTCTTAACAAGAAAACAAAGTGTTAACAAACAGTGACTAGTACGTGCGTCCATTCTTTCTTGAGCTAAAGGAAACTAAGTATTTGTCCAATACCTTTTGAATTATTTTTTTTAAAGTTATTATATTGGATCGTCCAAAGTTTTCCTTACTAAGCTCAGGTTCAAAGCGTTCATCCAAAAGCCAAAATTCAAATGTGAAGAAACTGTTCATCATTAAATGCTGAGAAAGACTCTGACAAATTACACTACAAAAGAAGTCAACTGAGCCGCTTAGCTGACATCGTTAGCAACTACAAAGACCTGCAAATAAGGAACTTTTTGCGCGCTTAGAAAAGCCAAGACTAAGCTATCATATTCTTGGACATTCCTGATAATCAAAGTGTCCTTTCAGAAGAAGTTTCACACGATATCAGCTTATGCATTTAATATTGCTCAAAACGGTAATAAATGTTTCCGTTGGACGAAGAAGCTTATGAAGACTACTCCAAATGCTCTCACCTATATATATACAAATGTCATCGAAGAAGAAAAAAAGAGAATAACAATCTGTGTGATCAAAAGTGTAAAAGAATCAAAGCTTTCATTCTTCCGAGTACTCTTACTCTTGTAAAGAGTTCAAGTCTTGAGATTTATTTTCTATCGTCACCTGTAGTGAGTTAAAAACTCAAGCACTTCTACATCTTCTTTTATTCAACTTGGTTATTTAAGCCTGAAGAGGCTGGGTATAAAAGAATACTTAGATCTTAAAACTTGAAGAGGTTGAGAATACTTGTATACCTGAAGAGGTGTACAATACTTGTAATCTTTGTAAAAAATTAGTGGAAAATCCTTCTAGTTGAAGGGACTGGACGTAACTCTCGGTTTGTGAGAGTGAACCAAGATAAACATCTAGTGTAAGCTTCTCTTCCCTCCTCTTTTGTTTTATTTATTCACTAACATCTGGGGATTGCCATTGTTTTCTTAACAAAGGTTATAAGATAAAACTTACAACTTTTTCACTGCGTTTAAAGTTATTTATTACAAAATCTTTTTAGCATCCAATTGGACTGAGAAGTTTTATTCGTCCATTGCGTTTTATTGATTCAACCTGTGTCTTAACTAATTTTCTATTTAACGAAAAGTTTTCCAAAAAGGTTAAGAAACACAATTCAACCCCCTTCTTGTGTTTCACTTGTTTACTTCAATTGGTATCAAAGCTCAGCCTCTTAGGTTGAGCATCTAACAGTGCAGAGGAAAAGATCCAGTTCTACCTCAAATGGAGAATGAAGGACAAGCGGTGAACAGACCTCCTCTATTAAATGGAAATGACTATGATTACTAGAAGAAGAGGATGATTGCATTTTTTGATGCACAAAATATGGACATTTGGGACCTAGTTCAAAATGGCTATCAAATACCCACCAACGCAGAAGGACTAGAACTTCCTCGACCACAATGGACAAAAGGACAACGAATCAGACACTAGTTAAACTCAAAAGCCAAACACTACTTTATGTGCGCCATTACTAGATCAGAACATGATAAAGTTCATAGCTGTGAAACAGCTAAAGAGATATGGGATACTCTGACTTTAGCACATGAAGGTTCCTCTCAGGTCAAAAAATCAAAGATAAGCATGTTAGTTCACCAGTATGAACTCTTCAAAATGGGGGAACATGAAAATATTGATCAAATGTTTGGATGATTTCAAACAATAATCAATAGCTTGAGATCTTTGGGAAAGACATATGATAATCAAGATCATATCAGAAAAATTCTTAGAAGTCTTTCTAGACAATGGAGACCTAAGGTTACTACCATACAAGAAGCAAAGCACTTAGCTTCTCTTACCGTGGAGGAACTCCTAGGTTCCCTCAAAGTTCATGAACTTGAGCTCCAAGAAGAGGAAAGCTCAAGAAAAGGGAAATCAATTGCCCTTAAAGCTCACAAAGGAAGTGCGTCCAAAGCATTTAAAGCTGAAGAATCTTCAGATGAAACTGAATCATCTGGAGAAGATGCCTCAGACAACGACGAATTATCTTACATCTCCAGAAAAATACAAGCTATGTGGGAAAAGAAAGGAGGCATGCGGAGAAAATACTTTGGACGTAGACATCTAAAGGACAGGACTAAGACAAGAAGCCTGGACACATCAAAGTTGAATGCCCTTCACTAAACAAGGAGAAGGAGAAAAAGATATTCTTTTCAAAGAAGAAAAGAGGATTAATGGCCACATGGGAAGACCTTGACCTCTCGTCTACTGATTATGAAGAAGAAGCAAAAGAAGAAGCCAACCTATGCTTCATGGCAAGCACATTCTCTGAAGAGGAAGAAGATGAGGTAACAAACTCTGACCTTAATCTTCAAGAAGCTTTTGATGAATTGTTAAACAACTCATCTATCTTAGCTGTTCAATACAAATCTCTCAAAAGAAAATTTTCAAAATTATTTAAGGATTATGAAAAAGCGTTTTCAAAAAAACAAGAGCTTGAAATCCTTTGTGAAAAACTAAAAACTCACTTTTAAAAACATCCTCCGAGTCCAATATAACTGATGAGGTTAATAAACTTCAATCAGAAATAAAGGAACCAATTGAGGATTTCAATAAATTTATGGGCAGCTCCAAAAAGCTAAACACTCTATTAAAATACTCCAGAGGCCCTTGTGATAAATCTGGATTGGGGTACCAAAACACTGCGAAAATATTTTTCAAAAAAGTACCAATTCCTGCAAAATCCGTTGGAAATTTTCATAAAAAGAATAATCATTTTACTTCAAAGTATTTATACAATAAAAGATCAAGACATTATGGATCTCCAAAATCTAACCTGAAAGTACCAAAAAAGATATGGGTACCTAAGGATATGATAATTCCTCTTACAGATGTGCTTAGCAACAAGAAAAAGACACCTGTCATGGTACCTGGACAGTGGTTGCTCACGGCACATGACGGGAGAAAAGTCTATGTTCCAAGACCTCAATATTAAAGCTGGTAGCTTTGTCACCTTTGGTGGAAACCAGAAGGGTAAAATAGTTGGAATAGGTAAGATTAGTAAGCACCCTTTTCCCTCTATTGATAATGTACTTATGGTTGAAGGGTTGAAACATAATCTGCTTAGTATAAGTCAATTATGTGATAGTGGATCAAATGTTTCATTCTTCCATGAAGAATGTATAGTTAAAAACTCTACGGATCCATACTCTTCACTACCAAAAGGCAAAACAATCTTTACAAGATTGATTTAGAAGATCTCTCAGATCAGAATGTATCATGTCTAGTATCCATAAAAGGAGAACAATGGATATGGCACAAAAAACTTGGTCATGCAAGCTTGAAGTTAATCTCAAAGCTAAATAAGCATAACCTCGTAAGAGGACTATCAAAACTTGTGTACAAATCGGATGTTCTATGCGATGCATGTCAAAAGGGGAAACAAATCAAAAACTCTTTTGAGTCCAAAAATGTTGTTTCCACCTCTAGACCACTAGAACTGATACATCTTGATCTATTTGGTCCAACGAGAACTGCCTCATTAAATGGGAAGAAATATGGACTTGTCATAGTAGATGACTCTACTAGATGTACATGGGTTATGTTCCTAACTCACAAGGATGAGTCCTTTAGAGTCTTTTCTACATTCTGTAAAAGAATTCAAAATGAAAAAGGCATGTGTATCAACTTAATCCGAAGTGATCATGGAGGAGAATTTGAGAATGAGAGTTTTCAATTGTTCTGTGAAGAAAGTGGTATCCTTCACAACTTCTCTGCCCCAAGAACACCACAGCAAAATGGTGTGGTAGAAAGAAAAAATAGATCTCTTCAAGAGATGGCTAGAACAATGCTCAATGATAACTTAACCTCCAAACACTTCTGGGCTGAAATTGTTAACACTGCATGTTATATTCAAAATAGAATATATATTAGACCATTATTAAATAAGACTCCTTATGAATTGTGGAAAGGATGAAAACCCAACATTTCTTATTTTCACTTTTTTGGATGTCAATGCTTTATTCTAAATACCAAAGATTCTTTAGGAAAGTTTGATGCTAAAGTTGACTGTGGTATTTTCTTAGGATACTCTGAAACTTCAAAAGCATATAGAGTGTACAACTCTCGCTCTTTAACTGTTGAAGAATCTATCCATGTTAAATTTAATGACAAACAGCCTGATAAAAATTTATCAGAGCTAGATGAGTCTTTTGCAGAATTAAACCTCAATGACAAAGGAGAAGGAACATCGTCAACAAACAAAGAAGCTTTGGACGATGAAAGAAGAGAAGAAAACACAACAAGAAATGAAGTTCAAAGAAGTTGGCACTTCAAAACATATCATCCGGAAGACCAAATCATTGGTAATCCAGAAGATAAAGTGTGTACAAGATCTACCTTTAGAGAATACTCTGATGTAGCCTTCATCTCAGAAATGGAACCAAAGAAAATTGAAGAAGCTCTTTTGGACGAAGGGTGGATATTAGCTATGCAAGAAGAGTTAAATCAATTTACAAGAAATGACGTTTGGACGCTGGTTCAAAACCCTAAAGACAGGACCATCATCTGCACAAAATGGGTATTCAGAAATAAATTGGACAAAGATGGCAAAGTTATGAGAAATAAAACAAGGTTAGTTGCTCAAGGGTACTCGCAACTAGAAGGTATTGATTTCACTGAAACTTTTGCCCCTGTAGCTAGACTAGAAGCCATATGCATCTTACTTTCATTTGCTGCTCATCACAGAATGAGACTTTATCAAATGGATGTAAAGAGTGCTTTTCTAAATGGCATAATCAATGAAGAAGTTTATGTCAAACAACCACCTGGTTTTGAGGATCAAAACCAACCAGAGCATGTTTACAAACTAAAAAAGGCTCTATATGGACTAAAACAAGCTCCTCGAGCATGGTATGAAAGATTAAGCACTTTTCTAATGGAAAATGAATTTTCTAGAGGAAAAGTTGATACTACTCTCTTTCGTAAAGACAAAAACTCACATTTTATCATAGTCCAAATTTATGTAGATGATATTATTTTTGGAGCTACTGATGAATCTCTTTGCAAGGAGTTTTCCAAATTGATGCAGAAGGAGTTCGAAATGAGTTTAATGAGAGAATTAAAATTTTTCCTGGGCTTGCAAGTAAAGCAAACATTGGACGGAATCTACATTCATCAGACAAAATATGCAAATGAACTCTTGAAAAAGTTTAAATTGGACGATTGCAAAACTATGAGCACACCTATGCATCCATCGTCCACACTAAGATTGGACGATAAAGATCAAAAGGTGGACGAAAAGGTATACAGAGGTATGATTGGATCACTCTTATATCTCACTACGTCCAAACCAAATATAATGTTTAGTGTGTGTCTCTGTGCACTTTTTCAATCTGATCCTAGAGAGTCACATCTAATTGCGGTTAAAAGAATATTCGGACACTTAAAATGGACTACTAATCTGGGTTTGTTATTTAAGAAATCTCATGAGTACAGATTAGTTGATTTTTGTGATGCTGACTATGCTGGAGATAGAATTGAAAGAAAAAGTACTAGTGGAGGATGTCACTTCATTGGAGGAAACCTAGTATCATGGTCCAGCAAAAGACAAAGCACAATTGCTCTTTCAACAGCTGAAGTTGAATATATTTCTGCGTCCAGTTGCTGCTCTCAACTACTTTGGATCAAACATCAATTGGAAGATTACAACATCTTTGAAAGTAAGATTCCTTTACTCTGTGATAATACTGCAGCAATTAACTTATCAAAGAATCCCATCTTACATTCAAGAGCAAAACACATTGAAATTAAACATCACTTTATAAGAGATTATATCCAAAAAGGAGTGTTTGATATTCAATTTGTGGACACATATCATCAATGGGCTGATATTTTTACAAAAATCCCTCTCTAAGGAAAGATTCAATTTTATTAGAAAGCATTTAAGTATGCATTTTGTAAAGAATTGACATCTATGCATCCATTGATAATTTGCGTCCAATATAACTTGTACTTGTTAAAGAATGTTGAAAATTCTCTGATAAGTAAATTGACATATATCATTTGCATTTGTTTTAAAATTCTTTCTGTCTCATTTGAATCTTTTCAAATTTCCCACGCTGAGTCAGTCTACGAAAGGTCACAGAAGTTACTTTTTACTGCGGACGTGACAGGTACTTTTAATACACATTTATTGTGATATTTGAAAAACGATTCACTTTCTCTTTCCAGAAACCTTTGAGTATAAGCTTTGCTCTCTCTTATAAATATCTTATATCTTTTCAAGATTAAATTTTTACGCTTTCAAGTGTTTGAGAAACTCATTGCTGTAAAACCTTCAACAAATTTCCTTTCTTCTCAAAATTTCAAAATCCATTCACAAAAAATTCTAAGAGATGGCCGGAGGAAAGAAAACCCTATTGAACGAAGCTGAGGTAGCCGTGGAATACCTGTTCTAGTCATTTATTCTAGCTGAGTATGGAATAGATATTGCCGAAAATCTACAAGGAGCAGCGTGGGAAAACTCCTTCAAAGAAGCAGTTGAAGTTTACCCCAAGCTTATCTGTGAGTTCTGGCATAGTGCTGTAGTTTCTGAAACAACTGTTGTGGGGAAGGTATTGGGGAAGGAAGTGACGGTGTCAGAGGTCAAAATTTCAGACGCGACCTAGTGCTGGCTAGAAGGAGCTAAGCACACTAAAGATTGGACAAGGGACATTGGGGGAGTCGACAGTGTATTCGAAATCCTTCTAAAGGACCCAAACCAAGGAAGCAAGAAGAAAATTATCGCCTCTCAAGTGCATGATAAGACAAGAGTTCTTCACCAGCTGCTGAATAAGGTGATACTCCACAAAGCTAGGTCCAAGGACTCAGTCTCAAGCATACATGCATTATGTTTGTGTCACTTGATGTTATGCCAGCAGATCAACCTCCCTCATATTCTGTTTAAACACTTCAAGAAGAGGGTTCCAGGAAAGGGAAAGAAAACCACCATTTCTTAAGGTGTACTTCTAACAAAGATCTTCAGAGATCAAGGTGTTTTCAGTCAGTGTGGAGCCCTTGAGAGTGAAGAAAAATTGAAGATGATTGGACGCACCCAACTGCAACAGGTTTTTCGGCGGAGTAATCTGATGAAGATGAAACTTCAATCTGTGCTAAGCTGTGGACGGAAAGAAAGTCCAAAACCTTTGGTCACTGTCGCTGAGCCTTCACAGAAAGAAAAGGCCCCGTCCACTCAAGCTCTACCTAAAAGAAGGCTGATAATGGACGATGACTCTGAAGATGACCAACTCATCGCGAAACGGATGAAGGTTGCGTCCAAGGTGACTATTCCAAAGGGGACTCGGACGAAGTTACCCATCAAAAGAAAACCTACTGCCAAACTTGCGTCCACTCCTGAGGAACCCATTCCTACACCCCTTCCCTCATCACCTTTACCTTCATTTCAACCTGAACCTCAAATTTCTTCACCATACTCTCCAATACCTTCGCCTCCATCAAACACTAAACCCTCCTCACAAACACAAGTCATACCATACAAACCTCCTTCACCTTCACCTTCACCTTCAACACACTTCACCTCAACCACCCCTATCCCAAATTTTTTCTCTGTGGGAGTCACCCCCCATATAATTCTCCCATGGGAATCAAAGGACTCCTCTCTCGCTAATGGCAAGAAGATCCAGTTGTTGCGATGGGATCAGCACACGGTTCCATATCTTTCCAAGCCAACCACCTTCAAACCCGTATCCTTGGAAGAAATGGATTAGTTTGCAAGTCCTTATGACACAATTTTTGTTAGTGTCATCAAAGGGAGTCTTCTGTTGAAGAACCTGCGATACGTACCCCCATCCATACATATCACTCCTGCAACTGCCATCAAGATTCTGCCTGATAGAATATGTCCAAGACTGCCAATGGTAGATTTGAACAAGAACAAGGATTTGAAGAAGTACAGAAGCCAAACTACTTTGCCAACACCATTCTACTTCAAACCTACTTTTGGAATTCAAAAATCATCTGAGGTAGACTTGGGATTCTTATGGCAAATCTCGGAGAAAGGAGAGGTAGAGGAGAAGGATGCAAAGACCTGGGAAAAACACATTTGGGATTGTGAATAACAAGCTTCCACTTCAGGGTTAAGCGATGAAGAGAAGGAAGAGATAGTTATTATGCCAGGACAGAGCTTCAAGTGTTTTTGTCCAATCTACATGGTGGACGATATTCTTGGATTATCGTTGAGAACGCCTGCGCCCACAATCTTTTCTTCTCAAAGCTACGTCTCAGGATCTCCTCTTGATAACTTAGGTAGACCATATCCTTGGAATAAAATTTTCGGATATCAAAGAGATCCAATCCCTTGGAATTTGGACTTAATTTTGTCTAAAGACGAAGTGGACTCAGTTGAAGTGCTTACGGTAGCAAAAGACCCAGCATCAATAGTCTCTAATGTTGCTCCTATCTCGGTTGCTCCTCCTGCACCCTCAACTGAGTTAATGATTATGGAAACTGACCTGGAGACCTCTGCTGGAAGCCCTCCCACTGTCGACACACAACCTTAAGTGCCCCCTGAAATTCAAGCTTATGTGACCACTCAAATGGATCATCATTTCAAGAGAGTTGAAGACCTTCTTAAGTCTTTCTTTCAACAAGGACCTCCTCCTCCTCCTTCCTCCTCTTAAAATTTTTTTTTTCTTCTTTAAAATTTTTTTTCTTTTCTGACAATGATGTTTTTCTTCACTTTTTATCTGATGACAAAGGGGGAGAAAATGGGAAATCTTGATTGATTGTTTCAATTGTTCGTATCTTTGTTAATATCTCTGATTAAATAATATGAGCATATTTGAGAATCTATTGTGTATGTTGTTCTAAACCGTGTTTACTATGGGTTACTTCAATTAATTCTATTACTTTGATACATTCACTACTAATCTAAACTTGCTTATATTCTTGCTCTAATGCTTGCTTTGTTTTGGTAAAGGATGTGCTTACTCAGCTCTAAAAATAGCATTTTCCCATCCTTTAAATATTTCTAAATAAATAGCTTTCAAAACTAAGCTTTTTGGTAACTTTCTTACTCACTATTAGCTAAACTATGTTGTATCCATTTTGCGTCCATTCTGCTTTTATGCACGTTCTTAGGGGGAGTGCTCTTTCGAGTAAAAAGATCTGTATTCAATCAAAATTTAAATAGTTTTGCCATCATAAAAAAGGGGGAGATTGTTGGAACCAAAGAACCTTTGTGAAATTAGGTTTGGAACCAAATTATTTAAAGAATTAATACCTCATAAAGTTTTGAAGATAACAAAAGTTTTAATTTAGACTGAATAAGTGAAAGACTCACGTAACTTGTTCCTAAACTGTTTTGTTAATTTCTTAAAAAAGAAAACAAAGTGTTAACAAATAGTTACTAGTACGTGCGTCCATTCTTTCTTGAGCTAAAGGAAACTAAGTATTCGTCCAATACCTTTTGAATTATTTTTTTAAAGTTATTATATTGGATCGTCCAAAGTTTTCCTTACTAAGCTCAGGTTCAAAGCGTTCGTCCAAAAGCCAAAATTCAAATGTGAAGAAACTGTTCATCATTAAATGCTGACAAGGACTCTGACAAATTACACTACAAAAGAAGTCAACTGAGCTGCTTAGCTGACATCGCTAACAACTACAAAGATCTGCAAATAAGGAACTTTCTGCGCACTCATATAAGTCAAGACTAAGCTATCATATTCTTGGACATTCTTGATAATCAAAGTGTCTTTTCAGAAGAAGTTTCACACGATATCAGCTTATGCATTTAATATTGCTCAGAACAGTAATAAATGTTTCCGTTGGATGAAGAATCTTATGAAGACTGCTCCAAATACTCTCACCTATATATATACAAATGTCTTCGAAGAAGTAAAAAAAAAGAATAACAATCTGTGTGATCAAAAGTGTAAAAGAATCAAATCTTTCATTCTTCCTAGTACTCTTACTCTTGAAAAGAGTTCAAGTCTTGAGATTTATTTTCTATCGTCACCTGTAGTGAGTTAAAAACTCAAGCACTTCTACATCTTCTTTTATTCAACTTGGTTGTTTAAGCCTAAAGAGGCTTGGTATAAAAGAATACTTGGATCTTAAAACCTGAAGAGGTTGAGAATACTTGTATACCAGAAGAGGTGGACAATACTTGTAATCTTTGTAAAAGATTAGTGGAAAATCCTTCTAGTTGAAGGGACTAGACGTAGCTCTCGGTTTGTGAGAGTGAACCAGGATGAACATCTGGTGTAAGCTTCTCTTCCCTCCTGTTGTGTTTTATTTATTCACTAACATCTGGGGATTACCATTGTTTTCCTAACAAAGGTTATAAGATAAAACTTAGAACTTTTTCACTGCGTTTAAAGTGATTTATTACAAAATTTTTTTAACATCCAATTGGACTGAGAAGTTTTATTCGACCATTGTATTTTATTGATTCAACCTGTGTCTTAACTAATTTGCTATTTAACGAAAAGTTTTCCAAAAAGGTTAAGAAACACAATTCAACCCCCTTCTTGTGTTTCACTTATTTACTTCAGAAGAAACTCAAAAGAGGGGGCTAAAGAGAGCCGAAAACGGCCAAGAGGAAGGCCAAGGATTGAAGGTTGAAGATCAAATCAGAAGATTGAAGAGAAGAAGAACACTCTTGGAGAAATCGGGGAACCTTCTCATCTCTACCTCTCTTTCTCTATGATGTTCTTAGTTTCTTTGATTGTTATGAGCTTTATTGTAAATATAAGAGGCTAGGTCTTTCATCTTGGTTAGGGGTGTAACTCTTCTATGATTCTATGACATGGTTTTGAACCTCTTTTAGTTAATCAAAGATTGTTGTTTTGATTCAATTCTAGTGTTCTTAATGCTTGCCTTATGTTGGTACCCATAACGCATGATCTAAGATAATTAAATGAAGAATCGAGAGATGAAGTTTGTTATCTGAAAATCTATAATTTGAACTTTGGTCTTATGACCACGAAAGTAGGCATAATCCTTCGAGAATCAACTGAACTTCATAGAACATAATGGGTTTCAATTAACTAAGTACCATGAAAATAGGTATTACTTTAATTCTAACACGTTTCTTGTAACTCGAGAGAGAGCTTCAAACAAAATAGGAAGATTCACCTTCAAAACATAATCGAACCATTAACTAGAATCTTCTAAGCATTTGTCATAGAAAGTAGTTGTAGTGAATCCTGAATCCTAGAGTTTCAATCCCTTGATATTCCATTATTGTTATTTGTTCAGTTTGATTTGCTTGCGATTTAGTTTCTGTTTTATTGCTTTAATTAGTTGTCTAGATAATCGTAATTGTTAAAGTATGGTATTCACACGATCTTCGTAGAACGATATCTTTCTTTACTACTTGTACGATCCGTGCACTTGCGGTGAAGCAACAAGTTTTTAGCGCTGTTGCCGGGGATCGATGCTGATATTGCTACCATTAGCGATTTGATTAATCTAGACTTTTTTTAAATATAATTTCGTATATATTTGATTTTTACTTTGTTTGTATTTTTTTCTCTTCTTCTTCAAGTACTTTCACATGTTTATGAGACCAGTTAGAATTTGTTGAGATGGCTTACAATATGTATGGAGGAGGACAATTTAGTTCGGATTGCTATGTGGGAAATTCTTACCCTCAGTACCCCTCCATGGAACAAATGAACTTCAAGAACAACTTCTTGAATTCTCAAGGGAGCTCGTATTCCAATACTTACAACCATGGTTAGAGGAATTACCCCAATTGTTTTTGGGAAAATCAGCATAATCAAAGCAACCAACCAAGCAATAGACCGCCACTGGGTTTCCATCAAAGAAGTTCTTATGATCCAGTACCACATCCATCAAAACCTCAAAACTCCTACTCCAAATTAGAAGCTATGATGGAAAGTCACCTAGTTGTCATGCAACAACAAACGTACTATATGAAGCAACAAAGTGAGACCTTGAGGCAACATGGTGAAGCCATGAGGGAACTCTCTAATCAACTTGCCACCCACTCTAAAATGCTTGAGAATCAATTTGCCCAACTAGCAAGTTTGTCCAGCAATGATTCGGGAAGACTTTCTAGCCAACCCGAGCCAAATCCAGAAGAGCAAGCGAATATTGTAAGACCTATTAGTTACTACGTTATTTACCAACCATAAGCCTTACGTGGAATATATAAATATAGAAAATTCGGCAGCGTTTCATTTGTTTCTTAAACATTACCACAAACTATAACATAAGCAGCGGATTTCCAACAACCATTTCAAACCAACCAGAGTACATATATTATATATATACACATACACATATATCATCAAGAGATCTCAGATCTCAACCAAACTATTATCAGAGTATACAACGTTATACAAGTGTAATCTAAACACTATCCTGACTGAGCACACTAAACATATACAGAACCGAGTACATCAATAGTAATATTCAGTTCCCTGTCATATTTACATCAAAAGAATGTGATACACTTCCTATTATAGTTACATCACGGAGCTTAACTCCACCAAAATATAAATCCCAAAAATAAATCAACAGAATCCTCCGTACTTAACCCGTAAAGGGTCCGGGGTGTTCCTGCGAATCTGAGAAAGAGGTGGTGAGAACAACTTCCCAATGAATATGAATAACTTGCAGATAAAGTATAAATGTAAGTAGAGAGCAAGTATAACACAATTCACAATATGTCAAGTAACACCAACCAACCAATGCAATGAATGAATGTACATGATGTTCACACCTTTTATTCACACTTTTTCTTTCTCCACTCCTCTTGTTGTGCACTAACCCCTTTCGGTTAGGCCCTCGCAATATGCATATGAATGTGTTATGCCAATTCTGTTTCCTTCTAGCTAATAAGCTAGGCACCCCTCATTCCTGTACACTAACCCTTTCCGGTTAGGCCACCTCGCAATGCAATGCAATTAGGTATGCTATTTCATTTCCATCTAGCTCATCAGCTAGGCACCCCTCTGTTTTGTACACTAACCCCTTCCGGTTAGGCCATCTCGCTATGCAATGCAATGTTCTCATACTCATATCATGCTCATTCATAATATCATCATAATAACATTACATGTAATCAATTCAAACATATACAACACATAACCATCATGCTCAACTCTATCAAGCATTCTTACTTAGCTACACATCTCATTAGAGTGCTAAGCTACTTTTATCAAGCATTCTTGCTTAGCTACACATCACATTATAATGCTAAGTCATCCTTAATCCAAACCCTAGCATATGGTATCAAAAGCCTAAGCATATACACCACAATAACACAAACAGAGTCAACCACGGCCAGGGGGTGGTGGTAACCATGGCCACGGTTCAGAAAAACAGCAACTCAACATTTTACAAACAGAGACAACCACGGCCAGGGGGTGGTGGTAACCACGGCCACGGTTCAGAAAAACAGCAACACAACATTTTACAAACAGAGACAACCACGGCCAGGGTGTGGTACAGACCACGCCCGTGGTGGTATTTCCAGAGCCAACCACGGCCAGCCCGTGGTGAAGGCCACGGCCGTGGTGTGGTGTTTAAACACGAAACCAAACTTCCAGAGACAACCACGGCCAGACCGTGGTGGAGGCCACGGCCATGGTTGGCCACGAGACACCAAAATTCCATTTCCAGAGAGAACCACGGTCAGGCCATGGTGGATACCACGCCCGTGGTTGGCCTTCTGGGCAGGAATAGTGCCACGCCCAACTTCAAATCAAAACCCTAATCTCCCTATGGGATCATGTCCTCAAATCCATCAAAATACACTAACCATATCATTCACTTTCATATACCCAAATCCTTTAAAAACATGCAATAAAACACATCAACCTTAAGCATAGGTGAAAACCCTAGATTCAAGCTTAATCCTACATCATACACTTTCACTCTAAGAACATCATACAATAGCACAAGTAAATCCACACTCACCTTGAAGTGCTCCTAACTTGATTCCAAGATGGGATTGGTAGTCAAGACAACCTTCCCTTCAACTTCCTTCAAAACACTCAAGCAAAACAACCAACTTTTAGACATGGGTGTTCTTGATTCTTAGGGATGAAAATGAGTTTATCAAGAAACTAATACCATAGGATTGAAGAAGAGATCATAGTGATCAATAACCATCAAAGGACTTAAGCCAAAAGGTGCATAAAAACACTTTGGAACCTTGAACTTGGAGCAAGCTTTGGCTATGGAGAACTTAGCAATTTGGAGAAGATGACCAAATGGTCTCTCCCCCCCTAGGGCCGGTTCACTTAAGCAAGAGGGAGGGGGTGTGAATTGTCCATTTTGCCCCTCACTCAAATGATAAAATACCAAATTGCCACTGAGTGTGTGAAAAGACTAAAATACCCTCGTGATTTCTAAGAATTCCCAATAGGTCCTGAAGAAAATTAAATTTACCAGTAGGTCCTAACTTAGCCAGAGTAAATCTAAGAGTTTAGATTTCACCTATTTCTTCCTTAGGTTCTACCGAGTTCACCGGTATAGCCAGAATCTCAAATCAATCATTCTAAGTCAATCTATTACCTTTTCTGTAACAGAACATACAATCCATTTCAAAGAATTTAGCTAAATCATAACATATGAAATTTAGGGATGTTACATTCTCCCCCCCTTAAAAGAATTTTGCCCACAAAATTGAGTTAAAGATATACCTGATCAGAATAGATCGGGATGCAGCTTGTGCAAATCTTCCTCCAAATCCCACGTAGCCTCTTCAGGTGACTGTCCATCCCAAAGCACCTTCACCAGGGAAATAGTCTTGTTCCTCAGGGACTTCACACTGTGGTTAATGATCTTAGCTGGCTTAGCCTGAAATGTAAGGTCAGCTCTCAATTGTACCGACTCAACCTCAATGATGTGTGAATGATCCGGAACATACTTTTTCAACTGGGATACATGAAACACAGGATGGAGATTGGACAGATGTGGAGGAAGAGCTATTTGGTAAGCTACAAGTCCAATACGCTTTAGAATTTGAAACGGACCAATGAAACGAGGATTTAACTTCTTAGCCCGAATGGCTCTACCAATTCCTGTCATGGGTGAGACCCTAAGAAATACATGATCACCCTCTTCAAACTCTAGAGAACGCCTTCTTTTGTCAGCATAACTCTTTTGCCGACTCTGAGCAATTCTTATTTTCTCCTGTATAACCCTAATCTTTTCGGTAGTTTCTTGAACTAACTCAAGTCCTAACAGGTTCCGCTCACCTACCTCATACCAACACAGAGGTGACCTACATTTCCTACCATAGAGTGCCTCATATGGTGCCATCCCAATGCTGGAATGGAAACTGTTGTTGTAAGCAAACTCTACCAATGGTAAGTATCTATCCCAACTACCCTTATCCTCAAGAACACAAGCTCTCAACATATCTTCTAATGTTTGGATAGTCCGCTCGGACTGACCATCAGACTGTGGGTGATAAGTAGTACTGAAACTGAGCTTAGTCCCAAAGGACTGATGTAAGGCATTCCAAAATCTAGAGGTAAATCTGGGATCTCTATCTGACACAATGCTCAATGGAACACCGTGCAATCGAACAATCTCTCCAACAAATAACTCAGCAAGTTTATCTAGGGAATAAGAAATCTTAATGGGAAGAAAATGGGCAGACTTAGTCAGTCTATCCACAATGACCCATATAGCATCATAACCCTTCTGTACCCTAGGCAAACTGGTTACAAAGTCCATGGTTATTTTGTCCCACTTCCACTCTGGAATTTCTAAAGGTTGGAGCATTCCGGCTGGTTTCTGGTGTTCAATCTTGACTTTCTGACAAGTCAAACATTTGGCCACATACTCAGCCACATCTCTTTTCATTCCCGGCCACCAAAATCTTTCTTTCAAATCTTGATACATCTTAGTCGTACCAGGATGTATCGAGAACTTACTCTTATGAGCTTCCTCCAGAATTTGTTCTTTAAGGTTTCCCCCTTTAGGAACACAAATCCTTTGTCTAAACCTAATCAACCCATCATCCTCTAAAGAAAAAGCTATTGAGACCCTACGATCTTGTAGTTCCTTATCCAGACTTTGTTCATGTCTAATCTGGTCCTTAAGGTCGCATGAGATTTCTAATAAAGCTAGTCTCAGTGTCACACTACTCGTATCCACTTGTATACTAAGGTCTCGAAATTGTTCTACCAGGTCTAACTCATGAACCATCATCTGAGATACGTGCAGAGACTTCCTACTGAGGGCATCAGCCACAACGTTGGCCTTGCCAGGATGATACTTCAGCTCAAATTCATAATCCTTTAAGTATTCCATCCACCTTCTTTGTCTCATGTTCAGTTCCTTCTGATCAAACAGATACTTCAAACTCTTATGATCACTGAACACCTCAAACTTCACGCCATACAAATAATGTCTCCAGATCTTAAGTGCAAAAACTATGGCTGCAAGTTCTAGGTCATGGGTCGGGTAATTCTTCTCATGAGTTCTAAGTTGTCTAGATGCGTAAGCCACTACCTTCCTATCCTGCATTAACACACATCCTAAACCCAATTTAGAGGCATCACAGTACACCTCCAGATCTTTGGATAGGTCAGCAATAACTAAAACTGGAGCTGTGGTCAATCTATGTTTGAGTTCCTGAAAACTCTTCTCACACTTTTCACTCCATACCATGGCTTGTCCTTTCCGGGTCAGTTCAGTTAAAGGAAGTGCCAACTGGGAAAAACCCCGAATGAACTTCCGGTAATACCCAGCTAATCCTAGAAAACTTCTAATCTCAGTAACCGACTTTGGTCGCTCCTTTGTATTAGCCTCAACCTTACTAGAGTCCACTGCTACCCCGTCCTGGGATATAGTGTGCCCTAAAAACTTCACTTCATTCAGCCAAAATTCACACTTCTCAGGTTTAGCATACAGTTTCCTCTCTCTAAGTATTTGCAGTACTATTCTAAGATGTTCCTCATGTTCTTCCGCCGTTTGCGAATATATGAGAATATCATCTATGAACACTACCACAAACTTGTCTAGGTACGGTCTGAAAATTCTATTCATGTAATCCATAAACACCGCTGGAGCATTAGTTAAACCAAATGGCATCACCAAGTACGCATAGTGTCCATATCTAGTTCTAAAAGCAGACTTTGGTACATCATCTGGCTTTATCTTAATTTGATGGTAACCAGAAGGAAGATCAATTTTGGAGAATACCGTGGCATCTCTAAGTTGGTCAAGTAAATCATCTATCCTAGGTAATGGATACCTATTCTTTATGGTAATCTTATTCAACTGCCGGTAATTGACAAGAGGTTGTTGAGACCTATCAAATAAAATAACCGGTTCACAAACTAATTTGTAGTATAGAGAATGAACCGAATCGTCTCTCAAGGATCCAAAAACAAAGATTTAATTAGATCAAGATAATTAGAAAATGGGGGGTTTTTGTTGATTAACAAGATTAATAGAAGTAGGAGATTCAAAGTTGTAAACAAATCTAAAGAAACAACTAATCCAAGGAAATTTACCGATCTTGAGTTTAACTCATCATTGATCACAAGGAATTCACTTAATTGCTAACCATGTTCTTGGCCTTAGATCACATCAAGAGGCCTTAACATGATCCAAGAATTCTTTACTAGATAAGCATCTAGGATTTGATTAACCAAGGTTAGATAAAGTAAGCACCATCTAACATAGATTAACTTAAGATCTAGAATTTAACAAAGTTAAACAATCTATCAAAAAGCTTTAATATATTGTTTAATCTTTATGATCCTCTTTGAATACATGATAATAAAGCTATTACCACATCAACATCTAAATCAAATTAAGCAATTTAATCTAGATAAAAATCAAAAGAGGAAGAAGAGAAACTTGAATAACAATTAAGCAATATGAAAAAGCAAAACAAGATCTCCAAATTAAACAACAAGATGGCTAATCCCTTGGATTGATTATGAGAGCCTAGCCTTCCATGGATGGGAAGGAAGAACTCAGAATTTAAAGAACAAAAATGAAATTGCAAAGAGAATGGAGAAGAAGAGAAAGAAAACTCTCACAAATACTTAAACTTTCTTGAAACTTACTTCCAAATTGAATGCTTCTAATACAAAGAGGTTGGGTCTATTTATACTAATCCTAGAAGCCAATTTGTACATGTACATAATCTGAATACAAGCTATAAGAATATGAAAATTTTCAAAAATGGAAGCTTGATGCATGGTTGGTGGGTTGGTGCATGGTAGGTGGGTTGGTGTATGGTTGATGGCTTTTAGTCAACAACTCTTATCCAACTTCTGGCTTCAAATTCATCACCTAGACGGTGCATTTTGGCTTGGATGTCTTCATCAAAGTTGTAGCCAGTTGTCTCCTTGAAAATCTCCAATTTGAATCATGTCATTTGGACTTTTAGAACTCCAGAAATGCCAAAAACACTGCACCTACCTCAAGTTAGGTTGGAAGAACGTGTTTCGAAATTCAGACCAACTTGTAGCTTCATTATCATGCCTAAAACGACATCTATTGACAAAATGGTCTTCAGTGAAGTTGGAGATATGGGTCTTATCTTTCAAATGACCAAGTTTCAGCCCAAGAGGAGGCCTATAACCCACTATATAGTCCAATATGTGCATACTGCCCAGATGGTTCCGTGACAGCAAACTCACTCTGTATTGTAAGGCTATTTTGGGCCCTTAGAAGTCCGATCCAGCTCTTGATTCTTCATGAAACTTGTAGATCCTTGTCTTAGCTTTCCAAAGACACCAAGATCACCTCAATTGGATCACCGAGTCCCAAGTTATGGCCTAACCAAGGAAGAAAGGTCAAAATGCATCAAAATCAGAAAATTATCCAATATTTACATTAAAACCCAATGAAGCCCAACAACATTAAACTCATCTAAAATACTAATATTGGGCACAATAAACATCTAATGAAGCCTAATACAAAGCTAATATAAGTGTCTCAAATTGATTAATCAAATTCCCCCACACTTAAGCTTTTGTACTCCTGGGCAAAACACATAAGAACAAAATTAAAGAAAAACAAGAAACATCATATTATTAAACTAAAAACATAAAAAAACTGATTATACCTAATCTAATCCATTTTCGTAGGAAAACACGATGGCACTTAGCATGTGCCACAAGCCTTTAAACCCCTAGGTGTCCCTAGTGGACGAGTTGTAGTCTCGTGAGGGTTTACCAGGATGATACCCACAAACATGTAATATTTTATTTAATCAATTCAACTAATTTTTTTAAATACAAACATTGTATCAAATATAAACCATAATTAATAAGTCAAGTATGCTTAACAAAGAATAGTTGAATCAAATCAATTGAGAATAAAGTATAGCATGATCATGCTTTAATCAGAAATAGGCATGTTCAGATTGAGTAAAATTCTTCACAAGTGACACTCAAATCACACAAGGTGTTTAGGTTAACTGTTTACGCTCAACTCAGTCAAATTATGAAAGTATTTTACCATAGGCTTGCATATACATCAATTCTCCACTACTTAGATCAAATAAATTGCAAAAATTAAGAGGTCTTTCAAAAAGGTTGTAATGAAACTTATAAGGTGAAGGAAGGGAACAATATGGATAATAGCAGGTTAAAACCAAAGAGAATAAAAGAGCATTGAGGAGTAACTCAAGTAGAAAGAATAAAATTTTTTACCCAAAACCATAAAATGCTCATTCTCTTCACACATTCCTTCCTTTTTCTATTTTTTTTGTTTTTTTTTGTTTTTTTTTGTTTTTTTTTTGTTTTTTTTTTTGTGTACCAAGCATTTCGTATCAGCACACCAATTCCCCCACACTTAAATCATTGCAAGCAAAAGAATTTCTCCAATAAGAAAATCAATGCTCTCCCATTCCCTAAGGTAAGGTAAAACATGGTTTTTCACTCAAAGCTTGTAATGAGCTAAAAACAAAGAATAGGCAAATAGGCTCAGAGGGAGTAAATATTGGATAAATGCAAGGTATGTTTATTTGGCCCAAGCAGCTAAGTCAAGAAAAAATGCCTCTGTCATTTTCATGCAATATACAGACCAATGTAATCTCAAATCGATTCAATGCAAGTTCTAGAAAATAAATTCATAATTAACATCACTCATGAAAGAAAATAACCAAGTGTAAGTATTAAACTTGAAAAAGCCCAAAACTCACATAGGTATGGAACATTCACTCAATTCAACCATGCCTTCTTCCTAATATCCACAATCATATACACATGTATATCATGAAAATGATTCAACTATAAACTGTTTTGCATACTTTTATCATCAATTAAGCTCAGATTCAACACATGCTTGTACCAAAATCAATTGAAAAGATCAAAATTGTGTGTGTGTGTTTTTATTTTTTTATTTTTTTATTTTTTTAATATATATACAAGAACAAAGATGATTTAAGACCTATTATGAAATGCAAGTTAAGATGCGTCTCAAGAGCAAAACTACTCCTTACTCTGCCATCATACATCTAAAAGGTTAGTAACAATAAAGATTAGCTTTTTTTTTTTAACTAAACTATGTACATGGTAATGTCAACTATCCCTCCCCCCAACTAATTAAAGACATTGTCCCCAATGTCAAAATAAAGATAGGTAGAGTGTAGAAGGTCTTACTAGAAAACTGCAAATCGGGCCTGAAATAAGAAAAATTACAAAAAACTAAAACCATAAGAGAAAACAAAAATTCACAAAGACAAAGTCAAATCAAGTTTTTGCTTTTTGTTGCTGCTGCCTTGTTCCCAATTCCGTGGAGCCATTACTGGATCACGTTGTGGTACAAATGCATTGAGTTGATCGAGCAATTGTTCAGGAGTTGCAGCAGTTACAAGACTTTGACGTGTCGCTTGTGAGATGAACCTTTTTTCTACAGCATGATCAAGAAAACAAAACAATCTGTCATAAAAACCATTAATATTTAATATACCTATGGGTTTTTGGTGAAAGTTCTGCTGTGACCAGGATGTAATTTGAAAGAGTTCTTCCAATGTTTCACAACCACCAGGTAGGGCAATAAAGGCATCAGCATTTGCTATCATAATGTTCATGCGTTGGTGCATGCAAAATACCATTACTTCATCCCCTAATGTTTTTCCAATGGGCTTGCTGGTAGATAAAGGACTGGGAATGACACCAAGGACTTTGCCACCTCCTAAATGTGCAGCAGTTGCTACACAACCCATTAACCCAAGACTACCTCCTCCGTAAACTAAATGGATTTCTCTCTCAGCTAGCACTCGACCAAGATGTTGTGCAATATTTACAAACTCTTTATCTTTCCCAAGATTAGATCCACAAAAGACACAAACACTCTTGATCCGACGAACTGAAGTGACTTCCATTTTTTTTTGTACTCTCACCTTATCAATGATCTGAAGAGAGCCAAGTGCATTATTTAAAGAATCAAAACTCAAATGTAATAATTGCACCTATAAAGGAGGGGGTAGGGCAGTGTGTCAGGTAAGTTTGAAAATAAGCATAGCAATGATAATAGCTATATGACAAGGATAAAAGACTAATCTATATGTGTCAGAAGAAGTTTGAAAATATGCAATGCATATTTCAAAAGAATACGGCTACTTTTGATTTGAATTTTTTATTTTTTTATTTTTTTATTTTTTATTTTTTTATTTTTTATTTTTTTATTTTTTATTTTTTTATTTTTTATTTTTTTTTAATAAACAAGAAGAAAAACAAAACAAAAACAAAAACAAAAATAAAAATAATACTTCCAGGAGGTGTGATTGTGGCTCACAAATTCCTCTGGTTTTACGTCCAGTAACGGCTTGAATGCTCTCTATGGGCCAATGGTCGGCTTCCCATCCAATTTTCTTAAAAATTGGCAAACAGGGTCTTTTTGAGTCAGATTCCCGAGACTATAACGCTTATGTTCATCGAGAAGTACTCTTTGCACATCTCCACTAGGATGCGTCTCAAGAGTCAATAGAATGTTATCTAAAGACTCCTTACTCATGTCATCCTTAATGAAGTCAATTTTATCAAGTCGATTTATAGACGCCATTTCAATTGATCTGCATTTTGTGTTACAGGTCCACCTTGTGCATTTATAGCAGACTCGTAACCTTTTTGCTCTTCTCTTTTTTGCATATGAACTTTTGCCTAGCCCTGGCATATATGAAACAAGAGCATCAGAAAATTCCCCTGTGATTCGGACCTTTGCTTCGATTATCCAGCGTATATCCGCAGGGATGCCTTTGTGCATAAGCATCCTTAACCTCTCAAACCTTGCATAATAAATGTTAGTTAAAGCATTGTGAGGGAGAGAAGGGAATCGCTTACGGAGGTTGACAAGCTGATTATCCATTTTGAAAGAAAGAAAGAAGAAAAACAAATTGAGTAAAATTATATACAAATTTCAGTGTTTGTGGGTAACTGAAGGGACCGAAAAAGATTTTCACGGAGTACCGTTATCCGCCATTTAACAGGTGAAAAATCATCTGTCAACGAAAAATAAACAAAATTAAGACAGAAAAATCAAACTCTGATAGATTTTCTCGCTTGGCACCGATTTTCTGTCTCGATTCCTGTGATTGCAAATAAGTCAAAGTTGAAAGATGAAAGAGTTAGAAAACTTGGGCTGCCTCCCAAGAAGCGCTACTTTTAATGTCCTTAGCCAGCGTGATTGAAGATTTTGCACGAGCGATGGGTCCTCCCCAATAATGATTCAATCTCTGGCAATTGACATTAATCGTGGCTTTTTTTTCTCTTTTACTTTTTTCTTCTTTTTTTCTTTTTTTTTTCAACACAGTAGTGATCAATCATGGTAGAGGGCATCCTGCAGTTGAACTTCCTCCACGAGGTTCTCTTGAGCTCCTTCATAAAAATTTTTGAGGCGGTGACCATTAACTTTGAACACTTTGTTGGTGGCTTCACTCTTAATTTCCACTGCACCATGAGGAAAAATGTTAGTGACAACAAACGGACCGTCCCACCTAGACTTTAATTTACCAGGCATCAACTTAAGGCGAGAATTAAATAAGAGAACTTTTTGCCCTACTGAAAACTCCTTCAGAAGAATAAACTTATCATGGAAGGCTTTGGTCTTTTCTTTGTAGAGTCGGGAGCTCTCATAGGCATCTAGGCGGATCTCTTCCAATTCCTGTAACTGCAACTTCCGCTCTATGCCAGCTCCGGCCAAATTCATGTTGCATTGCTTCATGACCCAATATGCTTTGTGCTCAATTTCTACTGGCAAGTGGCATGCCTTACCATAGACTATCCGATATGGAGACATCCTGATTGGAGTTTTGTAAGCGGTCCGGTAAGCCCAAAGAGCATCCTCAAGCCTCATGCTCCAATCCTTCCGATTAGGTTGGACTGTTTTTTCAAGTATGTGCTTGATCTCTCTATTGGAGACCCGGCTTGACCATTAGTCTGGGGATGGTAAGGTGTAGAAACTTTATGCAACACGCCATATTTCCTCATCAATCCCTCCATGCTCCGGTTACAGAAATGGGTGCCTTGATCATTGATGATAGCTCTCGGGATTCCAAACCTGCAAAAAATCTGTGATCTAACAAAATCCACAACAACTTTGGAATCATCAGTCCGAGTGACTTTAGCCTCCACCCATTTTGATACATAATCAACAGCTAGCAAAATGTAAACATAACCAAAGGAAACAGGAAAAGGTCCCATGAAATCAATACCCCATACGTCAAAGATTTCACAATATGATGAGGTTGTTGGGGCATCTCATTCTGCGAGAAATGTTACTCGTTCTCGACACTTGTTCACAAGACTTACAGAACAAATATGCATCATGAAACAAGGTAGGCCAATATAAACCAGAGTCTAAAACTTTCCTAGCTGTACGTTGAGGCCCAAAATGTCCACCACATGCAAATGCATGACAAAAGCTAAGAACAGAATGAAACTCTTGATTAGGCACACATCGCCTAATAATTTGGTCACTACAAAATCGCCACAGATATGGATCATCCCACACATAATATTTTGATTCACTCTTAAGTTTATAAATTTGTGCACGAGTGAAATGTGAGGGAAAAACTGTAGCAACCAAGAAATTCACCATATCAGCAAACCAAGGGAAGGTGTTCTTACCTTGCAGCTGCATAAGCTGCTCATCTGGGAAGGAGTCCCGTACAGGGAAGGGATCTGAAGCCCTTTCAATGCGGCTCAAATGATCTGCCACTAGGTTCTCTGCTCCACTCTTGTCACGGATCTCTATGTGAAACTCTTGGAGCAGTAGCATCCATCTTATTAGTCGGGGCTTTGCATCTGGCTTCTTCAAAAGGAACTTCGTAGTCGCATGATCGAGAAACACAACAACCTTAGAACCAAGCAAATATGATCTAAACTTATCCAAAGCAAAAACAATGGCTAAAAGTTCTTTTTCGGTTGTGGTATAGTTGGCTTGAGCAGCATCTAGAGTTCTGGAAGCATAGTATATCACATGAGAAGTTTTCCCCACTCTCTGTGCCAAGACTGCTCCTACTGCATAGTTAGAAGCATCACACATTAACTCAAATGGCAATGTCCAGTGGGTTTGGATGATAGGGGTACTAGTCAAGGTCTCGCTTCAAGTGGTTGAAAGTCGCCTTGCACTTGTCATCAAAATTGAACTCCACATCTTTCTCGCAGAATCGGGAAAGTGGAAGAGCAATCTTCTTTGAAGTCGGCAATGAAGCGCTGTAGAAACTGCATGACCAAGAAAAGAACGCACTTCCCGCACGCATGTGGGGTAAGATAGACAAGTAATTACATCAATCTTGGCAGGATCTACCTCAATGCCCTTCTTGGATACTACATGGCCTAAAACTATACCCTGTTCTACCATAAAATGGCATTTCTCAAAATTTAGCACAAGGTTAGTCTCAATGCATCTTTGCAAGACTCTAGATAGGTCAAGCTAAACATGAATCAAAAGAAGAACCATAGACAGTAAAGTCATCCATAAATACCTCCATGCACTCCACTAAGAAATCAGAAAATATGCTCACCATGCACCGCTGTAAGGTACCAGGGGCATTGCAGAGGCCGAAGGGCATCCGTTTGTAAGCAAAGGTGCCGAAGGGACAAGTAAATGTGGTCTTCTTGATCCTCTGGTGCAATGTGGATCTGGAAATATCCAGTGCAGCCATCTAAAAAGCAAGAATGGGACTTACACTAACTGCTCCAAAGATCTCGATCAATGAACGGAAGGGGGTAATGATCTTTCCAAGTGGCTTGGTTGAGACGTCTGTAGTCAATGCAGACTCTCCAGCTATTCTGCACTCGGGTTGGAATGAGCTCATTCTTCTGGTTGGCCACAACAGTCACCCCGGATTTCTTTGGAACTACTTGCATCGGGCTCACCCACTTGCTGTTAGAGATGGGATAGATAATGCCAGCCTGCAGTAGCTTGGTCACTTCTTTTTTCACCACATCTAGAATGAGAGGATTCAGTCTCCTCTGGGGTTGTCTCACTGGTTTAGTTTCCTCCTCAAGTAATATCCTGTGCATGCATGTGGAGGGGTTAATACCAGGAATGTCTGCAAGTGTCCAACCAATTGCCCTTTTGTGTTGCTTCAAGACTTCCAATAATCTGGTTTCTTGCTCAGGTTGGAGGTGTTTGGCCATTATCACCGGGAGCTTCTCATCCTCTTCCAAGAATGCATACTTCAAATGCTCGGGCAAGGGCTTAAGTTCAATGGAGGGTGGTTGCTGGACTGACGGTACTAGTTTTGGAACCGAAACTAAATCTGCTAAATTCTCAGCAGTTGCACCTGTACCTGCAAGCTGTGCACAATCTTGCAAAACAACATCATCATATCCTATGGAATCAAAAGAATCATACTTAGCAGCAGGATGAATGACAACATCACTAATAACAGCATCATTGCCATTAATAACAGAAACAGAGTCATCAATGTCAACAGCACATGATAAGTATGTAGAAATCTCAGCACAGGCTGTACACATTGCATTGGGTTTACAACCGTAAAGTCGAAACAGCGGAACAAGTATCGCAAGCTATGCTATCGGTGTATCCTACAATTTCAGGAAACTCGCCAACATATCAAAGATGCATATCATCAACCAAGAAATCAATGACATCAAAATGAAAATGTAATGATCCTCTAAAGGGTATTTCATGGCATTAAAAAAGTTAAACTGAATGATATCATCACCAAATTCCCTGGAAAGGGTACCAGCATGCACATCAATCTTAGTTTTAGCAATTTTCAAAAATGGCCAACCTAAGATCAATGGGGGTGGGGAAGAGGCAGATTCATCTTCCATATTCAACACATAAAAATCAGCTGGGAATATTAAATTATTTACCCGAACCAGAACGTCTTCCAACACTCCCGCAGTTGAGCAAAGGCTTGGTTTGCTAACTGAATGACAATGCCAGTGGATTTTAGCTCTCCCATATGCAATGAAGTGTAAACTGACTTTGGCATTACATTGATGGAGGCTCCCAAGTCTAGCAAGGCATGAGTGAACTGTTGGTGCCCTATGGTGCAAGGGATGGTAAAAGTGCCTGGATCCTTGCATTTGGGAGGCAGGTTGGGCTGAATCAAAGCAGAGACATTTCTCCCCATACTCACTTTTTCAGTGCCCTTTAGCTTCATCTTATGGGTGCACATCTCTTTCAAGAACTTGACATACTTGGGGATTTGTTTAATTGCCTCCAAGAGAAGTATATTCACCTCAACCTTCTGAAAAGTCTCCATAATTTCCTTATTCAAGTCAGTTTCAACCATATGCCTCGGCTGTATCATTCGGTTGGGAAAAGGAAGAGGAATGTTGGAACCTGACTTTTTTGGATGTTCACTTTTCTGCTATACTGAATTTTCTGTCAACTGCTGATTTGATCCGGTTTTCTGCTTGGCAGAACCCTGTGACTTTAATTCATGAATTGATGTGGCAAGTTGACCAATTTGAGTCTCCAAGTTTTGAATGGTAGTTTCAGTTCTCTGTTGAAACTGGATGTTATTGGTGGCCAACTGTTTCACCAAATCCTCCAATGAGGGCTCAGATTTTGTGGCTACAGGACCTTGCTGCTGGAATGGTGGTCTACTTGGTCCAAAGCATGTGGTCGAAAGCGATTTGTCCTTGCTTGCTGCTGGAATGGTTGTCTATACTGGTTTGGTGGCTGCTGATTTGATGCATTCCCATATCTCAGATTGGGATGGTCCTTCCAGCCAGGGTTGTAAGTGTTAGAGAATGGATCATACTTCTGTTGTTGCTGATGATGAAATTGTGTCTTTCTAGGCAATATACCAAATTGCGACCTACGATTGGTCTTGAAACTTCGTAATCATCTTGCAATGTGGGGCACGCATCTGTGGGGTGAGAGGAACTAGAACATATGCTACAAACTCTTGCAGGAGTTTGCACACGTGGTTCGTGTTGTCCTATTGCCATCTGTCTAACCAAAGAAGTGAGCTCATCCAATCTATGTTCCACCCTTTGTTGATCAGCATGTGAAGAGGTATTAACTTCATTGACTACTCTGGTTGCAAAGACCCATTTGAGTACCAAATTGCCGAGAATTTGCCGCCATGTTTGCAATTAAGTTTCTCGGCAAAGAATGGAGTTTTATCTACCAATGCTCCACCACTTGCAAGATCAATCATACTCTTTTCCATTGGCATCAATCCTTCATAGAAGTATTGGATCGCAGTTGATCACTAATTTGATGGTGTGGGCGACTTGAGCACAATTTCTTGAATCTCTCCCAATACTCATGGAGAGTTTCACCACCGATTTGCCTTATACCACAAATATCTTTCCTTATTGCAGCAGCTTCTTGATGCAGAAAGAACTTCTCCGTAAATAATCTTTTCATGTCATTCCAAGAAGTGATGGCGGAGGTTGTAAGTAATACAACCAATCCTTAGCAAAGACCATCCAAAGAGAAAGGAAAGGCCCTTAGCTTGATGTGATCTTCACTATTCCATGAGGTTTCATGGTGGAGCAGACAACATGGAACTCCTTCAAATGCTTATGTGGATCTTCACCGCAAGACCATGAAACTTGGGCAACAAGTGTATCAATCCAGATTTCAACTCAAAATCAACATTAAGTTCAGGATATTGAATGCACAAAGGTTGATAATTCACATCAGGTGCAGCCAATTCCTTAAGGGTCCTATTGTTATAGTCAGCCATAGTAAAATCAACAGACTCAAGATCGCATAATCAAGTACTAATGTATGCACTCAACAGGATTAAAAGAGTCAACAAGATTAGGTGCAATGTCAAGTTCAAGTCCAATTCCAGAAGTAATTCTATTAGCTCTATGAATGCTACTACCAGTCCTATGAATTCTATGAAGTGTATGAAATGTTCTATCAATTTCAGGATCAAATGAATGCAAGGTACCAGGATCAGATCTAGTCATACAGCATGCAGTTCATAAGAAGGTATTAGAAAAGCAATAACAACTAAAACACTAAAAATTACTAAAACAAATACTCCAAAAAATTAAACAAAAATAAAAAATAGTATCAAATGAATTTTAAAAATTATGGAACCACCACAGGATAAAATCTACACACAAATGCTATCCAACAAAATAATAAAATATCTTAAAAAATTAAAAGAGTGGTCTAAACGATGGAATTTGGCAAACATAAGGGTGACCTCACTATAAATAGTGAGCTTTTCTCATAATAATACTTTCCATTTGTGTACCAAAATTCAGATCAATCAGAGATGCCCGAACCGAAATTCTTGACACAATGCCCTTTATCCAATTTCAGCCGAATCCCACTTGAAAAAGCTTCAAAAACAAAACAAACACATTTGTTAGAGTTAGATGGGATCTTGAAATGATTAAAAAGTTGCCTTGGATCCCCGGCAACGGCGCCAAATTTGACAAGAGGTTGTCGAGACCTATCAAATAAAATAACCGGTTCACAAACTAATTTGTAGTATAGAGAATGAACCGAATCGTCTCTCAAGGATCCAAAAACAAAGATTTAATTAGATCAAGATAATTAGAAAATGGGGGGGTTTGTTGTTGATTAACAAGATTAATAAAAGTAGGAGATTCAAAGTTGTAAACAAATCTAAAGAAACAACCAATCCAAGGAAATTTACCGATCTTGAGTTTAACTCATCATTGATCACAAGGAATTCACTTAATTGCTAACCATGTTCTTGGCCTTAGATCACATCAAGAGGCCTTAACATGATCCAAGAATTCTTTACTAGATAAGCATCTAGGATTTGATTAACCAAGGTTAGATAAAGTAAGCACCATCCAACATAGATTAACTTAAGATCTAGAATTTAACCAAGTTAAACAATCTATCAAAAAGCTTTAATATATTGTTTAATCTTTATGATCCTCTTTGAATACATGATAATAAAGCTATTACCACATCAACATCTAAATCAAATTAAGCAATTTAATCTAGATAAAAATCAAAAGAGGAAGAAGAGAAACTTGAATAACAATTAAGCAATATGAAAAAGCAAAACAAGATCTCCAAATTAAACAACAAGATGGCTGATCCCTTGGATTGATTATGAGAGCCTAGCCTTCCATGGATGGGAAGGAAGAACTCAGAATTTAAAGAACAAAAATGAAATTGCAAAGAGAATGGAGAAGAAGAGAAAGAAAACTCTCACAAATACTTAAACTTTCTTGAAACTTACTTCCAAATTGAATGCTTCTAATACAAAGAGGTTGGGTCTATTTATACTAATCCTAAAAGCCAATTTGTACATGTACATAATCTGAATACAAGCTATAAGAATATGAAAATTTTCAAAAATGGAAGCTTGATGCATGGTTGGTGGGTTGGTTCATGGTAGGTGGGTTGGTGTATGGTTGGTGGCTTTTAGTCAACAACTCTTATCCGACTTTTGGCTTCAAATTCATCACCTAGATGGTGCATTTTGACTTGGATTTCTTCATCAAAGTTGTAGCCAGTTGTCTCCATGAAAATCTCCAATTTGAATCATGTCATTTGGACTTTTAGAACTCTAGAAATGCCAAAAACACTGCACCTACCTCAAGTTAGGTTGGAAGAACATGTTTCCAAATTCAGACCAACTTGTAGCTTCATTATCATGCCTAAAACGAGATCTATTGACAAAATGGTCTTCAGTGAAGTTGGAGATATGGGTCTTATCTTTCAAATGACCAAGTTTCAGCCCAAGAGGAGGCCTATAACCCACTATATAGTCCAATATGTGCATACTGCCCAGATGGTTCCGTGACAGCAAACTCACTCTGTATTGTAAGGCTATTTTGGGCCCTTAGAAGTCCGATCCAGCTCTTGATTCTTCATGAAACTTGTAGATCCTTGTCTTAGCTTTCCAAAGACACCAAGATCACCTCAATTGGATCACCGAATCCCAAGTTATGGCCTAACCAAGGAAGAAAGGTCAAAATGCATCAAAATCCGAAAATTATCCAATATTTACATTAAAACCCAATGAAGCCCAACAACATTAAACTCATCTAAAATACTAATATTGGGCACAATAAACATCTAATGAAGCCTAATACAAAGCTAATATAAGTGTCTCAAATTGATTGATCAGTAATCCACACACAACCTCATACTCCCATCATTCTTTTTCACCAATAACACAGGTGCTCCCCATGGAGACACACTGGGTCTAATGAATCCCCTTTCCAATAGTTCCTCTACTTGTTTCTTAAGTTCTCTTAGTTCCAATGGTGACATTCTATAAGGTGCTACAGACATAGGTCCGGCTCCCGGCACTAAGTCTATAACAAACTCTACCTCTCTATCAGGTGGTAAACTAGGAATTTCCTTAGGAAAGACATCCATGAATTCACTGACTACTGGAACTCCGACCAATTCTGACTGAACCTCTAAGTCTAAAGAAAATAGTACCATGTATACTTGACTCCCATCCAACAGGCAATGGTTCAACTCTGACCCTTTGGGTAACATGGAAATTTCAGGAATTAGTGTATGGTTTGTAACAGGAGGAATAATGACAATCTTATTACAACAATCTAACAACACTTGGTTGGTTGCAAGCCAATCCATACCCAAGATAATATCTAACCCTCTCAATGGTAAACAGATTAAATCAACAACAAAGGTTCGATTCTGGAACACAAATTTACAGTTTAAACAAATGTGGGTGGTAAGAATCTTATCCTTAGCAGGAGTAGTCACTGACAGTGTATATGGTAAGGAAGTAGTGGTTAGACTCAAGGACTTCACACATGCATTAGAAATGAATGAATGGGTTGCCCGCAGTCAAACAGTACAATTAAGTTCTGACCATTCAGTAAGCACATACCTTGGATCAAATCATCCGCTTGTGCCTCTGCCCCACTGAGGGTATACACTCTCCCCTGGGTAAGTGGTCTAGGGGTAGGAACAGGTGCCTTAGAAATTTGTGGGCAATTTTGGGAAGTGTGCCCCTTCTGCTGGCACTTGAAGCAGATCACTACTCGCTGTGGGCAGTATTTGGCAATGTGTCCCTTCTGGCCACAAGCAAAACATACATTCGCCCGACAAGTACCTTGATGCGGTTTCCCACACGTCCTGCATAAGTCCACCTTAGTCTTCTTAGTACCTCGTACGGGATGAGTAACTTCCACTTTCCTCTTGCCAGTTCCCTGACTACTTTCAGCAACAGGATTCATGCACTCCTCCATAATCAGGCACTTCTCAACTAGAGAAGCAAACTCTCTAATCTCAAAACCAAACTCTGACCTTTCTTAACTCAAACTCAAGTCCCCTTTCAAACTGAATGGACTTCCAATTCTCATTCAGTCCATTTTGCAGGTAACTAGAGTATTTAGACAGTTCATCAAACTTAGCTGCATATTGCCCAGCTGTGAGATCTCCCTGTCTTAAGTGCATAAACTCTTGTTCCTTCTGGATTCTGACATTAGCAGGGAAGTACTTACGCAAAAATGCCATCTTAAACGTCTCCCAAGTGATGGGATCCTCACGTAGGAGTAATCCCGGATGAGAAGCTTCCCACCAATGTTCAGCTTCATCGTCCAACTTATAAGCAACAAAGATGACTTTACGCTCATCAAGATTACCGCATGGCCCTCAAGATCTTCTCAAGGTGTTTCACCCACCTCTCGGCCATTGGGTCATAATTCCCATGAAAAGATGGGGATCCCTTTACGAGAACTCCGTCAGTCCCCAAGCTGTTGAGGAACGACAAGTCCCGCATTAGGATTGCCATCATGCGGGGTCCAGGCATACGGCCTATGGCTTGAGCCAAATGTGCAAGCACACCACTGCACCATCACCTTCATTAGTATTTGCGGTGGGTTGGCCTCGGCCTGCCTCGACCTCCACTACGTGTTCGCCCTAGTCCACTCATAACTCTGTATACAGCACAGAAAATATCGGGTTGATCAGTCCCAACTCCCCACATGCAATATATCATAAGTATATGAAAAGCTATAGGCATACATCCTAAGTGCTCAGTATAACTCTAGACCCATATGTTACAGTCCTCTAGGAAGAATTGCTCTGATACCAAAAATGTAAGACCTATTAGTTACTACGTTATTTACCTGCCATAAGCCTTACGTGGAATATATAAATATAGAAAATTCGGCAGCGTTTCATTTGTTTCTTAAACATTACCACAAACTATAACATAAGCAGCGGATTTCCAACAACCATTTCAAACCAACCAGAGTACATATATTATATATATACACATACACATATATCATCAAGAGATCTCAGATCTCAACCAAACTATTATCAGAGTATACAACGTTATACAAGTGTAATCTAAACACTATCCTGACTGAGCACACTAAACATATACAGAACCGAGTACATCAATAGTAGTATTCAGTTCCCTGTCATATTTACATCAAAAGAATGTGATACACTTCCTATTATAGTTACATCACGGAGCTTAACTCCACCAAAATATAAATCCCAAAAATAAATCAACAGAATCCTCCGTACTTAACCCGTACAGGGTCCGGGGTGTTCCTGCGAATCTGAGAAAGAGGTGGTGAGAATAACTTCCCAGTGAATATGAATAACTTGCAGATAAAGTATAAATGTAAGTAGAGAGCAAGTATAACACAATTCACAATATGTCAAGTAACACCAACCAACCAATGCAATGAATGAATGCACATGATGTTCACACCTTTTATTCACACTTTTTCTTTCTCCACTCCTCTTGTTGGGCACTAACCCCTTTCGGTTAGGCCCTCGCAATATGCATATGAATGTGTTATGCCAATTCTGTTTCCTTCTAGCTAATAAGCTAGGCACCCCTCATTCTTGTACACTAACCCTTTCCGGTTAGGCCACCTCGCAATGCAATGTAATTTAGGTATGCTATTTCATTTCCATCTAGCTCATCAGCTAGGCACCCCTCTGTTTTGTACACTAACCCCTTCCGGTTAGGCCATCTCGCTATGCAATGCAATGTTCTCATACTCATATCATGCTCATTCATAATATCATCATAATAACATTACATGTAATCAATTCAAACATATACAACACATAACCATCATGCTCAACTCTATCAAGCATCCTTACTTAGCTACACATCTCATTAGAGTGCTAAGCCACTTTTATCAAGCATTCTTGCTTAGCTACACATCACATTATAATGCTAAGTCATCCTTAATCCTAACCCTAGCATATGGTATCAAAAGCCTAAGCATATACACCACAATAACACAAACAGAGTCAACCACGGCCAGGGGGTGGTGGTAACCACGGCCACGGTTCAGAAAAACAGCAACTCAACATTTTACAAACAGAGACAACCACGGCCAGGGTGTGGTACAGACCACGCCCGTGGTGGTATTTCCAGAGCCAACCACGGCCAGCCCGTGGTGAAGGCCACGGCCGTGGTGTGGTGTTTAAACACGAAACCAAACTTCCAGAGACAACCACGGCCAGACCGTGGTGGAGGCCACGGCCGTGGTTGGCCACGAGACACCAAAATTCCATTTCCAGAGAGAACCACGGCCAGGGCGTGGTGGATACCACGCCCGTGGTTGGCCTTCTGGGCAGGAATAGTGCCACGCCAAACTTCAAATCAAAACCCTAATCTCCCTATGGGATCATGTCCTCAAATCCATCAAAATACACTAAGCATATCATTCACTTTCATATACCCAAATCCTTTAAAAACATGCAATAAAACACATCAACCTTAAGCATAGGTGAAAACCCTAGATTCAAGCTTAATCCTACATCATACACTTTCACTCTAAGAACATCATACAATAGCACAAGTAAATCCACACTCACCTTGAAGTGCTCCTAACTTGATTCCAAGATGGGATTGGTAGTCAAGACAACCTTCCCTTCAACTTCCTTCAAAACACTCAAGCAAAACAACCAACTTTTAGACATGGGTGTTCTTGATTCTTAGGGATGAAAATGAGTTTCTCAAGAAACTAATACCATAGGATTGAAGAAGAGATCATAGTGATCAATAACCATCAAAGGACTTAAGCCAAAAGGTGCATAAAAACACTTACTTTGGAACCTTGAACTTGGAGCAAGCTTTGGCTATGGAGAACTTAGCAATTTGGAGAAGATGACCAAATGGTCTCTCCCCCCCTAGGGCCGGTTCACTTAAGCAAGAGGGAGGGGGTGTGAATTGTCCATTTTGCCCCTCACTCAAATGATAAAATACCAAATTGCCACTGAGGGTGTGAAAAGACTAAAATACCCTCGTGATTTCTAAGAATTCCCAATAGGTCCTGAAGAAAATTAAATTTACCAGTAGGTCCTAACTTAGCCAGAGTAAATCTAAGAGTTTAGATTTCACCTATTTCTTCCTTAGGTTCTACCGAGTTCACCGGTATAGCCAGAATCTCAAATCAATCATTCTAACTCAATCTATCACCTTTTCTGTAACAGAACATACAATCCATTTCAAAGAATTTAGCTAAATCATAACATATGAAATTTAGGGATGTTACAAATATGGTTATCTTGCAAAGTGGTGAACAATTAGAAAATCCAAAGGTTGGAGAGAAGCTTGGCACTGAAGGAGTGATTGATGAGTAACCACTAGATATTAATGAGAAGTTGGATATTGTAATGCTTCAATTGACCACCATATCATTAGAGATGGCAGATGGATCGTTGAAAAATCCCATTGGGGTGTTGAAAAACATTCCGACCAAGGTTGGACAATCATATGATCCAATCGATTTTGTGATAATTGTAACATCCCTAAATTTTGATTCCAATCTTATTTCTAGCTTAACTAAATCATATGGAAGTCCTAGTGTAATCTTCTGGAATTGGGATAAATTGGGAATTTTTAGAAACCACCAAGGGTATTTTGGTCATTTTACACCCTCAATGGCAATTTTGTGATTTCTCATTCAAGTGGAGGGCAAAGTTGACAATTCAACTTCACCCCCCTTTCTTCATGTTGGAGCCGTGCATGTTAGATGATCATATGGTCATCTTCTTAAAAATATCAAAGTATCCATAGCCAAGGTTTTCCAAGCTTTCAAGGTCCAAAGTAAGTATTTTTACTCATCTTTTGGCTTAGGTTATTTGATGGTTATTGATCACCTTCATCTCTTCTTCAATCCTATGTTTTTAGTTTAATGGAGAACTCATGTTCATCTTTGAGAATCAAGAACACCAATTCTAAAGTTCTTGTATGATTTGGTTGTTTTGAAGGAAGTAGAAGAGGAAGTCTTTATAAGGATTTTAGTTGGTTTGATATCACCTCAAGCCTAGTTCTTGTCCTAAATCATTGCTAGGTGAGTGTGGGTTGATTTGTGATATGGTATGGTGTTATTTAGGGTGTGAGTGTAAGTCTTGAGGATAAGAACTTCTATGTGTTAAGGTTGTTTTTGAATGTTTGGATTGTTACTTGTATTCAATGGTATGGTTGCATAAGAATGATTGGATTTGCTACTTGTTATTCAATGAAATGAATGAATGAATGGAGTTTAAGATAAGAGGTGCATGATCAAATGTTGATTTTTTATGTCAGTGAATCGATTCACAAGATGTGTGAATGGATTCACAGACTTGTGAATAGCAATGTGAACTCGTGAATAGCACTGTGAATCGTTTCACAACATTTTGTGAATGGATTCACAGACTTGTGAATAGTACTGTGAATCAATTCACAACATTTTGTGAATAGATTCATAGACCCATGAATAGCATTGTGAATAGATTCACAATAGTGTGTGAATAGATTCACTGAGAGATTCATTGAATAGATTCACATAGGCTTAAAAGAGATTCATTGAATAGATTCACATAGGCTTAAAATGATAACTTAGTACAATGAAGGGATGTGTAACTAAGTGAAAGTGATTGAGAGGATTGAGCATAATACTTGTGTGATTCAATCATAAATTGAGAGGATTGAGTATAATGCTTGTGTAGTTTAAATCTCATATTGATTAGATGTGATGTTATTATGATATTGTGATTGAATATGAAAGCATTGCATTGCATAGTGAGATGGCCTAACTGGAAGGGGTTAGTGTATAATATGTGAGAGGTTACCTAACCGGAAGGGGTTAGATGAAAGAATAAGTGGTGCATAATTACTTGAATTGCATAGTGAGATGGCCTAACCGGAAGGGGTTAGTGCACAATACTTAAGGGGTGCCTAACCTATGGGATTAGATGGAAACAGAATGACATAAAACATTGCATATGCATATTGCGAGGGCCTAACCGGAAGGGGTTAGTGCACAACAAGAGGAGTGGAGTAAGAAAAAGTGTGAAGAAAAAGTGTGAACATCATGTGCATTCATAAACTCATTGCATATGTTGGTTTGATATTACTTGATATATTGAATTGTGTGTATGTTTGCATTCTAATTACATGCATACCTTATATACAAGTTTTATTCACATTCACTAGGAAGTTGTTCTCACCTCCTCTTTCTCAGATTCGCAGGAACACCCCGGACTCTCTACGGGTTAAGTACGGAGGATTCTGTTGTATTATGATACTTGTATTTTGGTGGAGTTGAGCTCCATTATGTAATTATAATATGATGTGTATTATATATTACTCTGATGTAGATGTGACAATGAAACTGATCAACTACTGTTGAAGTTATCAGTTCTGTTAATATTTTAGTGTGCTCAGTCAGGATAATGTCTAGTATACACCGGTATAATGTACGTACTCTGATAATATTTTGAATGAGATAATGTTTTGAATGAGATCGGAGATCTCTTGTTGATATATATATATATATGTACTCTGGTTGGTTTGAATGATTGTTTGGAATCCGCTGTTTATTTATGACGTTTGGGAACATACGAGAAACAAAGGAAACCCTACCAAATTTTATATGTAATAAAGAAAAAAAAAATTCCACGTAAGACTTATGAGTAGTAAATAATAGGTCTTACAATAATCGAGATGGAGGTTGATATGCCACTCCAAGCCATTTTGGGGAGATCATTTTTAGCTTCAGCTGGAGCCATGATCAATGTGGTGAAAAGATGTGGGCAATGGAGGTTGAGGAAGATAAAATTAAGTTTCAACTAGATGATGCTTTCGATCCACCACCTTCAGGGGTAGTATTCAACCCCCTTCCTCCCGAATGAGACAAGCATAAGCCTAAGAGGAAGTTTGACTATGGTCCCACAACATTTCCCACCATTTAAAGACTAAAGCCTTTTCAAAAGGGTGCTACTTACCACTTCCCCAATCCACCATGAACTATTAGGGTCAAGCTAATGACCTTAAGTTAGCGCTTCTTGGGAGGCAACCCAAGCTTTCTTTTCTTTTTATTTAGATATGCTTAGTTTCATTTAGTTTTGCTTAGTTTTATTTTCTTTCTTTTTAGTTTCATTTGTTTCTCATCACCAAGCTTAATTTTGACATTTAGGTACTCTTGCGAATAAAGAAGGATGGCAACACATGCAAACATGTCTTCAAAGGAAACATACTTCAAAGGGAAGTACACTTTGTGTTTACTCTTGACATCTTAAACCTCTTATGTTTGCTCCTATTTGATTTGATGTTTTGAGTTTATCATTGTTCATTGTTTATATATGTGCCAATTTCTTGTTTTTGACTGATCATTACTTAGCTTGATGATATTGGGTGGTTTGAAATTGCTTGAATCCTTGATCCCTATGACTTGGTTGAGTTTGGCCATTCTAAGCTTTTGGTAAAGCAAAACAAAGGAAAACCTAGGCATTGCCGTGTGAAATCACATGACCATGCTTTCCATTCCAGAGAACCACACGGCCAAGGCTGTGTAATATCACACGGCCGTGTCTTTTGTTACCTGAGAACCACACGACCATGCCCGTGTGAAATCAGGTCCTCTTGTACTTTGATGCTATGCTTGTTGACATTGAGGACAATGTCGAGTTTAAGTTTGGGGGTGCAAATCTTGCCTTTTGAGTAAGTTTTTATTCCTTTCTTTTTGTTTATTTAATTTGCTCTCTTTGTTTATTTTGCTTTCTTTCATTTTGAATTGTTGTGTTGGCTTAGGTGCCTCCCCGAGTTTAGAGCCCTCGTAGGGGGATGTGTATAGGTCGGCCGCCAAAAATATTTAGTTTTTTCTTATTTAGTAGATTTTGTTTTGTTTTAATTTGTTTTGTTTTATTTTTGATTTACTTCCTATCCTTTTGATTTGAATAAACTGAACTCTGCCAATCCATTTGGAATCTAAGCACTAAGCTATGTTTTTCAAAAAAGAATGAGAATTGCTTTTCTAGACAATTGAGGATGCTAAAAGAGTTCAATGCATGTTTGACTTGGGAAAGTGTTGAGTGGTTAATTGTTCATGATTGTTATGCATATCTAGCTTAGAACATTTTGCTTTCTTTAGTTTGTTTTTCATGAATCCGTTGATTAAATTTTTGTGCTCTTAGAGAAGGTTTGTAGTTTCCAAAGTACCCCACCAATTCCAAGAACAAGTCTTCTAAACCTATTGAGGCAAAATCCTAGTGTGCACTTGCAAAAAGGAAATGATTAGGCATTCTTTCTTTTAACCCATCTAGACCTTAGACCACCCTTAATATACATATTTTCCCCTAGTTCCCACTTTGAAGCCTTCATACACTTAGCCTTTTTCTTTCATTTAACCCACATTCACCTTACCCCATTAGCCTATACACTTATACCTACCCTATATAAGATGGATTTTTGTGAGAAAGTAAGAGATTTGCTAAGGAATGAAATCAAAGCAAAAAAAAAAAAGGGAAGAAAAGAAAAAAATGAGAGCACTAAAGAATTGGAAAAGTAAGTCCACCCCGATTTGCAAAATAATGATTCTCCTGTCAAAAATAAAATAAAATAAAAAAAGGAAGAAAATTGCTAGTTTGATGAGGAAAAAAAATTTATTGAAAAATTTCCCTAAGTTTCAAACTTAATTCCTTGGTAAGTTTTGATCTTTTTCACTCTATATCCCCTCATCTTTGTTCATCTTTCCATTCCCTTCTTTGTGCTTAACCATACCCCTTAGCCCCATTACAAGCCTATAAAGACCTTTGATCTTTTGCAAGTGTGTGCCACATTAGTAGAGATAGGAATAGTTGTCTTGCCTATGGGACTTGCGAATTCACATTCATGGTGGTATTAGGAATTACTTTGTGTGCAAAAACTCATCCGGGAGCTATTAATTGATGAGATTGGTTTGTGAATGCATGCTTGAGATAAGTGACTTTTTCTTTGCTTGGACATGGATGCATGAGTGAACTTTTAACTTCTTTAGCACTTTAATAAGTTTTTCATGGATTGACTCTCTTGAGGTTTTTCTCCAAAAGTTTTGAATTGCAATTCTTATTATTTTCATAATGAAATATCTCCCACTTATGCTTGATTTTGTTTATTGCTTGAGGACAAGCAATGGTTTAAGTTTGGGGGTATTTGATGTGTGAGTAAAATGCACACATCTAGTGCTTGATTTGATATGGATTTGGACTAATTTTTGATTGAATCCTTCCCTTTGCTATATTTTGCATACTTTTATACTTTGACTCATTTCCTCTCATTCTTGACGTTTTTAGATACTTAATGGACATTTTGGAACCATTCCTTGGAGGATCCACAAGCTTGAACAAACAATGTTGCTGAATCCCATAGCTATCTGACCCCTTGGTAGTAAAATAACCATATCTCGAGCTAGAATGATGATATCGAGGTGATCTTTGTTGCGTTGGAAAGCTAAGAGACAAAGCTACAACTTTACTGTTGGATAGTTCTCCTAATTCGGACTCCAAAGTATCACACGGCCACCCCCTTTCAGGCCAAGTGAAATCACACAGCTTAGCCCGTGTTGTTGTGCGAATGGTGCAGAAACTGAACTTCCTGGGCTTGGGCTGCACGAAATAGAAAGAGAGAGAGTCCTCCACACATGAGGAAACCCTAAGGGAGGCTAGACCTATAAATACTAAGAGAAGAAACTCAAAAGAGGGGGCTAAAGAGAGCCGAAAACGGCCAAGAGGAAGGTCAAGGATTGGATGTTGAAGATCGAACCATAACATTGAAGAGAAGAAGAACACTCTTGGAGAAATTGGGGAACCTTCTCATCTCTACCTCTCTTTCTCTATGATATTCTTAGTTTCTTTGATTGCTATGAGCTTTATTGTAAATATACGAGGCTAGGTCTTTCATCTAGGATAGGGATGTAACTCTTCTATGATTCTATGACATGGTTTTGAACCTCTTTTAATTAATGAAAGATTGTTGTATTGATTCAATTCTAGTGTTCTTAATGCTTGCCTTATGTTGGTACCCATAAACGCATGATCTAAGATAATTAAATGAAGAATCAAGAGTTGAAGTTTGTTATATGAAAATCTAGAATTTGAACTTAGGTTTTATAACCACGAAAGTAGGCATAATCCTTCGAGGATCAACTGAACTTCATAGAACTTAATGGGTTTCAATTAACTTAGTACCATGAAAATAGGTATTACTTTAATTCTAACACGTTTCTTGTAACTCGAGAGAGAGTATCAAACAAAATAGGAAGACTCACCTTCAAAACACAATCGAATCATTAACTAGAATCTTCTAAGCCTTTGTCACAAAAAGTTAGTTGTAGTGAATCCCGAATCCTAGAGTTTCAATCCCTTGATGAATCATTATTGTTATTTGTTTAGTTTGATTTGCTTGTGATTTAGTTTCTGTTTTATTGCTTTAATTAATTGTCTAGATAATCGTAATCGTTAAAATGCGATATTCACACGATTCTCGTGGGAATGATATCTTTCTTTACTACTTGTACGATCCGTGCACTTACAGTGCAACAACAGTGTGTGGGGACAGTTGTCAAATTTGGAGCACGGGTTGTTGCATAAGTGAACATTAAAACACTGAACTTAACCTTGATTAGAAACATAGGCACTTAGTATAATTTGTTAATCATCAAAACATAGATATTTAGACTTTGGAGCTTACAACAGGTAACTCGTGTTTTAACCTTGTTTGATCCATTTAACTAGCGGATTAAACGGACTGAGTTTATTAGTTCACATTTAAATATGTTTCTATTTTTGGCTATCCTAACCCTTTATTATGTCTAGTTAAACGGGTTGCCCGCAGACCTAGGCCCGTATACTCAGACACTTAGATAAAGAATGCAAAAATTACACTAGTTGGTTAAATAATGTTTGAAACTATCTTATTAAAGTAAAGACAAGAGTAAACCATCAAATTGGTCCTCTAAAGATACATGTGACATCAATTTAGTCCTTCAATAATTTTTTATATCAAATTAGTCCTCAAATGTTAATTTTTTCACATCAAATTGGTCCCTAAAAAGGACTAATTTGATGTAAAAAATTATTGGAGGACTAATGTGACGTCCGTGAAATCTTTTAGGGACGAAAATGATGGTTTACTCTAAAAACAAAAATAAAACTACTAAATCTTTGTCAAATTTGTAAATTGTGTTTACAGTTTTCCGTTAGAATAATTTCTTATCCCTTTACTTAGGTTGGCTGTAAAATTAGGATGGAAAACGTGGTGAAAGATACAAAGATTAAAAATAAAAAAATAAAAAAAATGAAGAAGAAAATTGGATGTTTAAGTAGCTGTACATTGGCAGGCAGAGGACAAAGAGCACGCTGTTTAACCTCAGAATTTGAAGATTCGCGGATCATTCCCAAAAGTATGGATGTGATGTTAGTGGAATGGAAGATGGATGTGATGTGGTGGAATGGAATCAGGCACGTGGAGTCCCTTATATTTTGATAGCAGTTTCAAAACGTGGGTGAGAACTCTTAATTTCATCTGCATTGCTATGCATTTTGTTTGTCAAACAAGGGGAAGAAAAGATACATTGTCTTGCGTTTCAAATTAGCTAGTTAGAGAGTCAAATTGGATTTTGTTCAAGAGTAATCGAGCACAACGTACTCTTCACATATTCAAACATTTTTGTTCTTAAATGGTTGGCCTTACACGCACATGGACTGTCAATTTCAAAGGTGCTCACAATTTTTTAATCATCAATTTGTCTGACTTTCTCAACTTATCAAGGCATCATGAGTAGGTAACATTACTTATCAGTGAAAGTTGTCTTAGATCTTAGGACTTAATTGCAAATTAAATTGAGTGCCTACTAAAATTGATGGTTGGCCTTACAAGCACATGGACTGTCAATTTCGTAGGTTCTCACAAATTTTTAATCAACAACTTGTCAGACTTTCTCAACTTATCAAGCCATCACGAGTTGGTAGCATCACTTACCATTGAAAGTTTTGTCTTTTTCATATGATTTTTTAAAAGCTTTTTTTAAAATTTAAAATCTATTTTATGTATGAAGGCAGAATATATTTTTATGTTTGAATAAAATTTTATATTTGAGAATATTTTATGTCTTTGTTTAGAAGCATAAAACTCTAGCTAAAAAACTACAAAATGTGTTTTTCTTAGTGTTTCAACTTTTTTAACAAAAACTTATCCAAATACATTAAAATATAATAAAATTACTTTTTGAAAAAAAAATATTTTAATGAAAAAAACACATCCAAATGAACACTTAATGTCATTAGTTTAATATTTATTAAAATTAAAGCACGTGTATTTTAAAAGAAATTGAAAAAATTATATGAAAAAATATAAAATATTAGAAAATAAAAACTGGTGTATTTTTAAACACATTTAGCTTTAAATATTTAAATTATATAACTTCATATATTTTTCACTAATCTATCCAAAATGGGAAAAAGAAAATAGATTGTCCAAAAGTTCTTTATAATAGTAGTAAAATTAAAAAATAACTGAAGTGAAGAAAATACTAAAAACTTTCGATGAAAAGGAATATATCCATATTAAAATTATTAAATGTTAATCATATTTTTAATACATATTCAATCATATTTTTTAATACATGTTATCTTCGTTGACTCATTTTGTTTATCAAACTTGGAAAAAACAAAGAAGAGTTTAATATTAAATTTGTATAGTTGAATGTTAAAAGTTATACTATTATTCAATCATATATTAATACATCATTAGAAATTTTGAATTTTTAGTTAATTATTATTATTGTCGAACTTTTTTAATAATATGTCAATATATCATTAAATAACAGTGTAAACAAGTTTTATACTAATATCAATCCAAAATAAAATTCATCCAAACTTAATTGAGCACAACTATTCACATAGTATTGTATTCATCTTATAAAATATTCAAACATTTTGGTTCTTAAATGGTTGGCCGTACACGCACATGCACTGTCAATTTCAAAGATGCTCACAGATTTTTTTTTTTTTTGTCAGTTGTTCACAATTTTTTTGGTGTGGAATTAATCCTCACTCATGTATAAGCTTGACCTTAATCATAAGGTGTTTTTAGTGAAATTCAAACTTTAATTCTCACAGGTTTTTAATAATAAATTTTTTAACTGACTTTCAAAATTTATCAAGCCATAATGAGTAGTTAACATTATTTTTATCGTTGAGAGTTTTTCCTTAAATCTTATGATTTATTTGCATATTAAATTTAGTGCTACTGAAATTGATTTTATTCCTTTTGTTTCACCAATTTATTATAAAAAGGAATACATTCCTGTTGGAACCAAAGATAAATTTTACTATCATATTAGAACTAAAATTGTTCAATAAAATTGAACCCTTCAGAGTTTTGAAGATAACAACAAATACAAAAATAAAGAGAACAAATAAGTTTTGAGTCAACTTTTACATTTACGAAATCATATCTTTTAAAATCATAATTGACGAATTCGTTTGCACAAAAGACAACCTTTGTTATATTCTTTCTTTTACCGTGCGTCCAATACAATTTGAATTATATTATTGGATCACCCATTGTTTGTCTCTGTTGTTTATTACTTATAAAGCATCCGTCCAAGGATATTCAAAGACAAGCAAATCAAAGTGTATTAACTATTGATGGAATCTCTGACAAATGTGACTTTCGAGAAATCAAATCTATACGCTAGAGCTGACACTCCTAACAACTACAAAGACTAGCAAATGAATAACTTTCTACATGTTCAGAAGAGTCATAACTAAGATATCATATTCCTCACAAAAAGCCACTTTTCAGAAGGAGATCAACACGTTATCAGCATTGTGCATTTAATGCTTCTTAGAATGGTAATAAATGTTAGCGTTAGACGAAAAGCTTATGAAAACTATTTCAAGTGATCACTAGCTATAAATACCAAAGTTGTCGAAGAAGAACCAAGAGAGATTCACGTCAAGAGAACAAGAAAAATATTCACAAGCTTTAGTCTATTCTATTTACTCTTGTCTAGATTTCTTCTACTTGAGCTTATTTATTTATCCTCACTTGCTATGAGTTAAATTTAAGTGCTTTTTTAAAACATCTTTGTCAATTTGTTGATAATCCTGAAGAGGCTATGTATAAAAGAATACTTGTTGTTTAGAACCTGAAGAGGTTTCAAAATACTTGTTGTAGCTTGAAGAGGCGTTGGGAAGAATACTTGTAAACTTTGAGAAGTTTAGTGGAAAATCCTTCAAGTAAAAGGGATTGAACGTAGTTCTTGGGTTGTGAGAGTGAACCAATATAAATATCTGGTGTAAGCTTTTCTTCCCTCTCTGTGCCATATTTTTATCTACTAACATATGGGGATTGATATTGTCATTCTTAACTAATCTTTTCTTAAAAGATAAAGTTTTCAACTTGCATTCAACTTTTAGAAAAACTTTCCTTACGTCCAACAGACTGTAAAGAGTTTGCATTTCGTCCATTCTCATTTACAATACAGCAAAGTCTTCCTTAAAAGAATTGTTTTAAGAAAAGTTTTCCAACAAGGTTAACAAACATAATTCAACCTCTTTTCTTATGTTTCACTGGGTTATTTCAATTAGTATCATAGCATAGCCTCTTGGGTTGAGCATCTAACAGAGCAAAGGAAAAGATCCAGCACAACCACAAATGGAAAACAAAGGACAAACAGTTAATAGACCACCTCTATTCAATGGAAACGACTATGACTATTGTAAGAAAAGAATGATTGTTTCTTTTATGCACAAAACATGGACATTTGGGATTTAGTCCAAAATGGCTATCAAGTGCCCACCAACACAGAAGGACAAGAACTCCCTCTGCCACAATGGACGAAGGGACAATGCTCAAGACATCTCCTAAATTCAAAAGCCAAACATTTTTTTATGTGTGCTATCACACGTTCAGAACATGATAAAGTTCATTGCTATCATGCATCTAAAGAAATTTGGGATACTCTTGCCCTGGCCCTTGAAGGTCCCTCACAAGTAAAGGAATAAAAAATAAGCATGTTGGCTCACCAGTATGAACTGTTTAAGATGGGAGAATAGGAAACAATAGACCAAATGTTTGGACACTTCAAACCATTATTAACGATCTTCATTCCCTTGTAAGAACTTACGGCAATTAAGATCATATCAGAAAGATTCTGAGAAGTCTTTCAAGGCAATGGAGGCCTAAAGTTACTGCCATCCAAGAAGCAAAGAACATTACTTCTCTTACTATGGAGGAACTCCTCGGTTCTCTTAAAGTTCATGAGCTTGAATTTCAAGAAGAAGAAAATTCAAGAAAAGCAAGTCTATTGCTTTAAAAGCTCACAAAGGAAGTGCGTCTAAGGCACTCAAGGTTGAAGAATCTTCAAATGAAGCTGAATCATCTAGAGAAGATGTCTCTAAAGATGACGAACTATCTTTCACATTTAGAAAGATACAATCGATGTGGAAGAAGAAAGGAGGAATGAGAAGAAGACACTTTGGACGAAGAGCTACAAAGGACAAAACTGAAATGAATGATAAAAATTCTATCATTTGCTACTAGTGTAAGAAACCAGGACACATCAAGGATGAATGTCCTTCACTGAAGAAGGATAAGGAGAAAAAGAGATTCTTCCCAAAGAAGCAAAGAGGATTGATGGCCACTTGGGAAGATCTTAACCTCTCATCAACTGAAGATGAAGAGGAAGCAGAGGAAGAAGCAAATATATGCTTCATGGCAAGCACATCCTCTAATGAGGAAGAAGATGAGGTAACTATTCTAACTTTAAACTTCAAGAAGCTTTTGATGAACTGTTAGATAATTCTTCCATTTTGTCTGTTGAATACAAAGCTCTTAAAAGAAAATTTTCAAAACTATCAAAGGAGTTTGAAAAAGTGTTTTCAGAGAAACAAGAACTTAAAAAATGTTATGATAAACTAGAAACGAAAAAACCTTCTTCTAAAAACATCCTCTGAGTCCAACACATCTGTTGAAGTTGAGAAACTTCAAACATAAGTAATGGAACTTACTGAGGATCTCAGTAAATTTGTGGGTAGCACTAAAAAGTTAAACACATTACTAAAATACTCCAAAGATCCTTGTGATAAATCTAGACTGGGGTATCAACCTACTAAGAAAAGTAGTTTTCAAAAATCATCTACTTCTTCAAAATTCAAACCTTTTTGCAGTAACTATAAAAAGAAAGGACATACAACGTCCAAATGTTTTTACAAAAAGGAAATTGAGGTATTATGAGTCTTCAAAAACTAACCTGAAAGGAACCAAGATTTGGGTACCTAAAGACATGATAATTCCTCTTGCAGATGTGCTTGCAGTAGGAAGAAGACACCTATCATGGTTACCTGGACAGTGGTTGCTCACGTCACATGATGGGAGAAAGGTCTATGTTCCAAGAACTCAAACATAAATCAAGTAGCTGTGTCGCCTTTGGAGGAAACCAGAAGGGTAAAATTGTAGGGATTGGTAAGATTGGAAAGCACGTTTTTCCTTCAATTGATTATGTCCTTCTCGTTGAAGGTTTAAAACACAATTTACTTAGCATAAGCCAATTATGTGACAGTGGATTTGATGTTTCCTTCAACAAAGGATAATGTATAGTAGGAAATCCTGATGGATCCATACTCTTTACTGCTAAAAGGAAAAATAATCTTTATAAGATTGATTTGGTTGACCTTACAGAACATAATATATCATGCCTAGTGTCCATAAAAGGAGAAGAATGGATATGGCACAAGAAGCTTGGTCATGCAAGCTTGAGGTTAATCTCAAAGCTAAACAAGGATAACCTCGTAAGAGGATTACCAAATCTTGTGTACAAATCGGATGTTCTATGTGATGATTGTTGATAAATCATTTTTGAGACACTTATGTTAGCTTTGTACTTGGCATTATTAGATATTTATTGTGCCCAATATTAGTATATTAGCTGAATTTTGTGTTATTGGACATCATTGGGCTTTAATGCGAATTTTGATTAACTCTCAGATTTTGATGCATTTTGACATTTTCTCATCGATTAGGCCATAACTTGGGCTTCAGTGATCCGTTTGAGATGCTCTTGGTGTCTGTGGAAAGCTAAGATAAACATCTACAAGTTTCATGAAGCACGTGAGAGTGCTAGATCGGACTTATAATGGTCCAAAATATGTTTGAAAGTCAGAGTAGTCTTGTTGTTGCTGGAATCTGAGTAGTGTGCACATATTGGACCATATCGTACGCTATAAGCCTTCTTTTGAGCTGAAACCAATGCCATTGGAAAGATAACATGCATGGCTCCAACTTTACAGTAGACTATTTTTTCAATAGATACCGTTGTTGGCATGATTATGAAGCTGCAAGTTGGTTTGAATTTGGAAACAAGTTTTACCAACGTGACCTGAGGTAGGTGCAGTGTTTTTAGAATATCTTTAGTTGTAAAAGTCCTTTTGAGCTGAAATCAGTGCCATTGGAAAGTTGAGACATAAAACTACAACTCTTATGAAGACTTCTAAGCAAAAATACGTTGTTTCGGTTATTAAAGATAAGCTGGAAGTCAGAGAAGAGTTGGTGAGGAGAAGCCACCAACCATGCATCAAGCTACAATTATTGACAAACATCCATGTTTTTATCTTGTATTCCTGTTATTTAGAGCTTTTATCAACTGTAAATTGGCCTCTAGCACTAGTATAAATAGGGTCAATCTCTCTTGTAATTGAATGAGTGAAATTTGAAATAAGTTTGAGTATTTGTGAGAGTTTTCTTTCTCTTCTTCTCCCTTCTCTTTAGAATTTCGTTTTTGTTCTTTATTTTTTGAGTTCTTCCTTCCCATCCATGGAAGGCTAGGGTCTTATAATCAATCCAAGGGATTAACCATCTTGATGTTTAATTTGGTGATCTTATTTCGATTGTTCATATTGCTTAATTGCTATTCAAGTTTCTTTTCTTCCTCTTTTGATTTTTATCTAGATTAAATTGCTTAATTTGATTTAGATATTAATGTAATAATAGCTTTATTATCATGTATTCAAAAAGGATCACAAAGACTAAACAATATACCAAAGATTTTTTATGGATTGTTTAGCTTTGGTTAAATTCTGGATCTTAAGTTAATTTATGTTTGGATGGTGCTTACTTTATCTAACATTGGTTAACTAAATCCTAGATGCTTATCTAGTTGAGGATTCTTGGATCATGTTAAGGCTTCTTGATGTGATCTAAGGCCCAGAACATGGTTAGCAATTAAGTGAATTCCTTATGATCAATGATTGATTAAACTCAAGATCGGTAAATTTCCTTGGATTGGTTAATTACTTTTCTTTAATTCAACCGGTGTATTTTCTTTATAAATCATCAAAACCCACTTTTTAATTATCTTGATCTGATTGAATCTTTGTTTTTAGATCCTTGAGAGACAATTCGGTTCATTCTCTATACTACAAATCAGTTGGTGAACTGGGAAATTTTTATTATTTTGAGGGGTCTCGACAACCTCTTTTCAAATTTGGCACCGTTGCCGGGGATCCAAGGCAACTATTTGATCATTTCAATGCTCCATCTAACTCTAACAATTGTGTTTGTTTTGGTTTTTGAAGCTTTTTCAAGTGGAATTCGGCTGAAATTAGGTAAAAGGCATCTTATCAAGATTTTGGTTCTGTAAAGTATCTCTTATCGAGCTGAATTTTGGTAGACTAATGGAAAACGTTATTTTGAGAAAAGCTCACTATTTATAGTGAGGTCACCCCTATTTTAGCCAAATTCCATCATTTAGACCACTTTGTCAATTTTTTTTATATTTTTTATTATTCTGTTGGATAGCATTTTTGTGTATATTTCACCCTGTGGTGGTCCCATAATGTTTAAAAAATTCTCTAGATAGGTTATTTGTAGTTGTTTTGTGTATTTTTACACTTGTTTTTGTGTTTTTATGTTTGGTCACTTATCTGATGGAGTATAGACTTGATGAACTGTCTTATCTGGTGAGGCAACTGGTAGTGGAACAACATTAGTTACATATGCAAGAACTTGCAAGATTTTGTAGTAGTTCTTTTCATCCCACATATGCATGCCCCACATTGCAAGATGATGGTTTTGTGTTTCAAGAGTATTCTGTTGTTGCAGTAGGTATATTTCCTGATGAAGCATAGTACCGATAGCCAAGATATGATCCTTAGTCTACCACATATAACCATGACTGGGGAGATCATACATGGTTCAAACCTTATGTTGAACCAATTAGTCTATACCAGCTGTCTATGCAGTAGCAGCAAGCTCCAATAGGAATGGAATATGAGCCTACATTAGAGGATTTGGTGAAACAATTGGCTCAGAACAACATCCAATTCCAGCAAAGAACAAAAGTTATAGTACAAAACTTGGAGACCCAAGTTAGTCAACTTACATCTTCATTGAGTCAGTTGAGCAAGCAACAGATGTAGAAATCTAATTTTGCAGAACATGAGACTATTGATGTGCAAAAACCAATTGACGATTTGTGTGCTGAATTTACTAGTTTTACTGATTTTGATTATTCTGTTTGTTGTACTGGTTGTGATGGTGATATGTTGTGTAATGCCTGTGCTGAGATTGCTGCCTTTTTGAGACATGATGAATCTTTTTCAGCAGATTATGCAGCAATTCAATCTCCAGAAGTAGTAAAGCCAACAAAATTGGAGTCCATTGGTCTAAGAATCTCCTTACTGATGAGGAGAGATTGGTACCCATTTTGAGGGAGAATCTAAGAGCCTGTACACTTGCAGACATTCCTAGCATTAGCCCTTCCATATGCATGCATAGGATTTTACTTGAAGATGGAGCTAAACCAGTAAAGCAACCCCAGAGCATACTGAACCTTTTGATTCTGGATGTGGTGATCCATTACACTGGCCATGGTGTGGCTATTAGGATTTTGTTGCTTCTGCTATCCATAGGGAGTTTTCCTTCCACACTTTTATTTCACCTTTCTAGTTGTTGTTTTCTTTAGTTTTTACTGTTTTGTTATTGTTTTTAGTTTTCTTTCTGCTTATATTTTATTGTTATGATTTTATTTTTCTGTTGCATTACTGTTTCTGCTGTTGTTTTCTGCTCAATTTGCAGTTTTTTGGTAAAATCTTCTACACTCTACCTATCTTTATTTTGACACTGGGGACAATGTCTTAAATTAGTTAGGGAGAGGGATAGTTGACATTGCAATGTACATAGTTTAGGAAAAAAAACTAATCAGTTAATCTTTAATGTTACTAACTTATTAGATGTATGATGGCAGAGTAAGGAGTAATTTTGCTCTTGAGACGCATCTGAACTTACATTTCATAGCAAGTCTTAAACCATTTTGTTCTTGCATATATATAAAAAATAATAATTTCATTTTGATCTTTTCAATTGATTTTGATGCAAGCATGTGCTAAATCTTAGCTTAGTTGATGATAAAAGTATGCAAAACAGTTCATAGTTGAATTATTTTTCAAAATTCGTGATATGCATGTATATATGACTGTGGTTATTAGGAAGAAAGCATGTTTGAATTCAGTAAATGGTCCATACCTTTGTGAGTTTTGGGCTTTTCCAAGTTTGATACTTATGCTTGGTTTATTTTCTTTCATGAGTGATGTCAATTATGAATTTATTTTCTAGAACTTGCATTGAATCGATTTGAGATTACATTGGTATGTATGTTGCATGAAAATGACAGAGGCATTTTTCTTGACTTAGCTACTTTGGCCAAATAGGCCTACCTTGCATTTATCCCATTGTTAACCCCCTCTGAGCCTACTTGCCCATTCTTTATTCTTAGCTCATTACAAGCCTTGAGTGAAAAATCATGTTTTACATCACCTTAAGGAATAGGAGAGCATTTGTTTTCCTATTGGAGGAGCTCTTTTGCTCGCAATGATTTAAGTGTGGAGGAATTAGTATGCTTATGCGAAATGTTTGGTACAAAAAAAAAGGCCAAAAACTTGTAGAAGAAAAAAATAGAAAATGAAGGAACGTGTGAAGAGAATGAACATTTTATGGTTTTGGGTAAAATTTTATGCTTTCTACTTGTGTTACTCCCCAATGCTCTGTTATTCTCTTTGGTTTTAACTTGCTATTATCCATATTTTCCCCTTCTTTCACCTTATAGCCTCATTAGAACCTTTTTGAAAGACCTCTTGATTTTTGCAACTTATTTGATCTAAGTAGTGGAGAATTGATGTATATACAAGCATATGGTAAAAATACTTTCATAATTTGACAAAGTTGAGCGCAAACAGTTAACCTAAACACTGTGTGATTTGAGTGTCACTTGTGAGGAATTTTACTCAATTTGAACATGCCTATTTCTGATTAAAGCATGATTATGTGATGTATACTTTATTCACAATTGGTTTGATTCATCTATACTTTGTTAAGCATATTTGAATTATTGATTATGGTTTATATTTGATACAATGCTTGTATTTAAAAATTAGTTGAATTGATTAAATAGAGTATTACATATTTGTGGCTATCATCCTGGTAAACCCTCACGAGACTATAACTCGTCCACTAGGGACACCTAGGGGTTTAAAGGCTTGTGGCACATGCCAAGTGCCATCGTGATTTCCTACGAAAGTGGATTAGATTAGGTATAATCAGTTTTTATGCTTTTAGTTTAATATTAGGGTGTTTCTTGTTTTTCCTTAGTTTTGGTCTTATGTATTTTGCCTAGGAGTGCAAAAGCTTAAGTGTGGGGGAATTTGATAAATCATTTTGAGGCACTTATGCTAGCTTTGTACTTGGCATTATTGGATGTTTATTGTGCCCATTATTAGTATATTAGCTGAGTTTTGTGTTATTGGGCATCATTGGGCTTTAATGCAAATTTTGATTAACTCTCGGATTTTGATGCATTTTGACCTTTCCTCATTAATTAGGCCATAACTTGGGCTTCAGTGATTCGTTTGAGATGCTGTTGGTGTTTGTGGAAAGCTAAGAAACAAATTTACAAGTTTCATGAAGCACTGCAGAGCTGGATCGGACTTATAATGGTCCAAAATATGCCTAATAGTTAGAGTGGGCTTGCTGCTGATGGAATCTAAGCAGTGTGCACATATTGGACCATATCGTGGGCTGTAGGCTTTCTTTTGAGCTGAAACCAGGGTCATTGGAAAGATAACATACATGGCTGCTCCAACTTTGGTGAGACTATTTTGTCAATAGATATCGTTGTCAGCATGATTATGAAGCCGCAAGTTGGTTTGAATTTGGAAACACGTTCTGCCAACGTGACTTGAGGTAGGTGCAGTGCTTTTAGAATATCTTGAGTTATAAAAGTCCTTTTGAGCTGAAATCAGTGCCATTGGAAAGCTGAGACATAAAACTACAACTCTTATGTGACTTAAAAGCCAAAATATGTTGTTTCGGTCATGAAAGATAAGCTAGAAGTCAGAGAAGAGTTGGTGAGGAGAAGCCACCAACCATGCATCAAGCCACCATTATTGACAAACATCCATTTTTTTATCTTGTATTCCAGTTATTTAGAGCTTTTATCAACTGTAAATTGGCCTCTAGGATTAGTATAAATGGGGTCAATCTCTCTTGTAATTGAATGAATGAAATTTGAAGTAAGTTTAAGTATTTGAGAGAGTTTTCTTTCCCTTCTTCTCGCATCTCTTTAGAATTTTGTTTTTGTTTTGTATTTTCTGAGTTCTTCCTTCCCATCCATGAAAGGCTAGGGTCTTATAATCAATCCAAGGGATTAACCATCTTGATGTTTAATTTGGAGATCTTGTTTTGATTGTTCATATTGCTTAATTGTTATTCAAGTTTCTTTTCTTCCTCTTTTGATTTTTATCTAGATTGAATTGCTTAATTTGATTTATATGTTAATGTGATAATAACTTTATTATCAAGTATTTAAAAAGGATCACAAAGAGTAAACAATATATCAAAGCTTTTTGATAGATTGTTTTGCTTGGTTAAATTCCGGATCTTAAGTTAATTTATGTTTGAATGGTGCTTACTTTATCTAACCTTGGTTAACTAAATCCTATATGCTTATCTAGTAGAGAATTCTTGGATCATGTTAAGGCTTCTTGATGTGATATAAGGCCAAGAACATGGTTAGCATTTAAGTGAATTCCTTGTGATCAATGATGGATTAAACTCAAGATCGGTAAATTTCCTTGGATTGGTTAATTTGTTAATTGCGTTTCTTTAATTCAATGAGTGTATTTACTTTACAAATCATCAAAAACCCCTTTTTTATCTTGATCTGATTAAATCTTTGTTTTTTGGATCCTTGAGAGACGATTCGGTTCATGCTCTATACTATAAATTAGTTTGTGAACTAGTAATTTTTATTATTTTGGCGGGTCTCGACAACCTCTTGTCACTTGTCAAAAGGGGAAACAAGTAAAAAACTCTTTTGAATGCAAAAATATTGTTTCCGCCTCTAGACCACTAGAGATGCTGCATCTGGATATGTTCGATCCAACAAGGACAACCTCTTCAAATGGAGAGAATTATGGATTAGTCATAGTGGATGACTATACTAGATGGACATCAGTATGTTCCTAGCTCAAAAGGATGAGTCTTTTAAGGTCTTTTCTATATTCTGCAAAAGAGTTCAGAATGAGAAAGGCATGTGTATTAGCTCAATCCGAAGTGATCATGGAGCAGAGTTTGAGAATGAGAGCTTTCAACGGTTCTATGAAGAAAGTGATATTCTTCACAACTTCTCTACCCCGAGAACACCACAGCAAAATGGTGTGGTAGATAGGAAAAATCGGTCTCTCTAAGAGATGACAAGAATAATGCTCATTGACAACTCAATCTCTAGACACTTTTGGGCCGAAGTTGTTAACACTGCCTGCTACATTCAAAACAGAATATACATCAAACCTATTTTGCGTCCTCTGTGTTTACTGCGTCCTCTCATACTCAATCTCTCTTCTATCTTACTGCATCTAGACTTGATATTATGTTTAATGCGTGTCTCTATGCACGTTTTCAATGTAATCCTAGAGAATCACACCTAGTTGTTGTTAAGAGAATATTTAGATATTTGAAAAGTACTACTAATCTAGGTTTGTTATTTAAGAAATCACATGAGTACAGATTAGTTGGCTTTCGCGATGTGAATTATGCTAGAGATATAATTGAAAGAGAAAGCACCAGTGGAGGATGTCACTTCATTGGAGGAAACTTAGTCTCATGGTCCAGCAAAAGGCAAAGTACAATTGCACTTTCAACTGCAGAAGCTAAATATATATCAGCATCTAGTTGCCGCTCTCAACTTTTATGGATCAAGTATGAACTGGAGGACTACAACATCTTTGAAAGTAAGATTCCATTGCTCTATGATAATACAACCGCTATAAACTTATCTAAAAATCTCATTCTACATTCAAGGGAAAAGCATATTGAAATCAAACATCACTTCATAAGAGATTATATTCAAAAAGGTGTGTTTGACATTCAATTTCTGGATACAGATAATCAATTGGCAGATATTTTTACAAAACCCCTCGCTGAGGATTGATGTGTGAGTAAAGTGCACACATCTAGTGCTTGATTTGATATGGATTTGGACCTACTTTGATTGAATCCTTTCCTTCTTTGCTATATTTTTACATACTTTTACACTTTGACTCCTTTCCTCTCATTCTTGGTGTTTTCAAGAACTTATTAGACATTTTGGACCCATTCCTTGGAGGATCCACAAGCTTCATGAAAGGTTGTTACTGAATCTCGTAGCTATCTGACCCCCTGGCAGTAAAATGGCCATATCTAGAGCTAGAAAAATGATATTGAGGTGATCTTTGTTGCGTTGGAAAGCTACGAGACAAAGCTACAACTTTGTTGTTGGACATTTCTCCTAATTCGGACACCAAAAAATAACATGGCAGTGTGAAACAACACGACTGTGTCTTTCCTTCCCCAGAGCCACACGGCCATGCCCATGTGAAATCACACTGACGTGTGAAAGCACACGGCTTAGCCAGTGTTGTGGTGCGAATTATGTAGGAACTGGATCTCTTGGGCTTGGGCTGCAAGAAATAGAATGAGAAAGTGCCTCCACCCATTAGGAAACCTAAAAGAGGAGTCAAGACATATAAAAGCAAAGATTAGAAACCCTAAAGGGGGAGGAAGATCGAGGATTGAAGATCAAAATGTGAAGGTTGGTGAGAAGAAGATTGTTCTTGAAGAGATTGTGGAAACCTCTCATCCTTACCTCTATTTCTTTGTGATGTCTTCTATTTCTCCATCTATCATGTGCTTTCTTGTAATCTTGAGAGGTTAGGTCTCTTATCTAGGATAGGGATGTAACTCTTCTATGATTCTATGACATGGTTGTGAACCTCTTTTAGTTAATAGAAGATTGTTGTTTTGATTCAATTCTTGTGTTCTTAATGCTTGCCTTATGTTGGTACCCATAACCGCACGATGTAAGATAATTGAATGAATAATCGAGAGATGAAGTTTGTTATCTGACAATCTTGAATTTGAATTTCGGTTTTATGACCACGAAAGTAGGCATAATCCTTCGAGGGGCAATTGAACTTCATAGAGCTTAATGGATTTCAATTAACTTAGTACCATGAAAATAAGTATTACTTTAATTCTAACATGTTTCTTGTAAGTCGAGAGAGAGCATCAAACAAAATAGGAAGATTCACCTTCAAAACACAATCGAACCATTAACTAGAATGTTCTAAGCCTGTCATTGAAAATAGTTGTAGTGAATCCCAAATCCTAGAGTTTCAATCCCTTGATATTTCATTATTGTTATTTGTTTAGTTTGATTTGCTTGCGATTTAGTTTTGGTGTTATTGCTTTAAGCCTCAACAACAACAACTATAAGCCTCAAGAGAACCCATATTCTAACACTTACAACCAGAGTTGGGGGAACCACCCCAATTTCTCAAAGGGAAATCAACAACATCAAGGCAACCAACCGGGTAGTAGACCACCTTCGGGCTTCCAACAAAGAGGTAGCAATGCTCAAGCACCTTATTCGCCACCACTTCAAGAGCCTAAGTCCTAATTAAAGGCTACGATAGAGAGTCTCTTAGTGGCTCAAAAACAGCAAGCAGATTTTTTGAAACAACAAAGTGAGACCTTGATGTAACAAAGTGAGACCTTGATACAACAAGGTGAAGCCATGAGACAACTTGCCACCCATAATAAGATGCTTGAGAATCAAATTGCTCAACTAGCGAGCTCGTCTAGCCAAGCTCCGGGGAGACTACCAAGCCAACCCGAAGCCAATCTGCGAGAGCAAGTGCATGCGGTTTCCCTGAGGAGTGGCAAACAATTGGAAGAGCCTAAGGATAAAGAAGAGCAAGGCGTGGTAGATGAGCCTAGTGAGAGGCTAAAGCCAGAAATAGAAAAAAAGAAGAGTGATCCGGAATAGGGTGCTAAAAAATATATACCTCCAAAGCCATATGTCCCACCTTTGCCTTTCCCTCAAAAGCATCAGAGGGCAAAGCTTGACAACCAGTTTGGGAAGTTTTTAGAGGTGCTCAAGAAGCTCTACATTAACATTCCATTCACATATGCTCTTGCACAAATGCCATCATATGCAAAATTCCTAAAGGAGATTCTATTTAACAAAAGGAAGCTAGAGGAGTATGAGACAGTTGCATTGACAGGAGAATGTAGTGCAATCATCCAAAAGAAGCTTCCTCATAAGCTTAAAGATTCGGCTAGTTTCTCTATTCCTTGTTTGCTTGGCAATTTGAGTATTAATAAAGCTCTTTGTGATTTAGGCGCTAGTGTGAGTTTAATGCCACTATCTATTTGTAAGAAGCTTGATATTGGAGATCTTAAGCCTACCACCTTCTCCTTGCAATTGGTGGATAGATCAATCAAGCATCCAATTGGTATATTGGAGAATGTTCCCCTCCAGGTTGGTAAGTTCTACATACTGGTTGACTTTGTAGTACTTGACAAGAGGTTGTCGAGACCCGTCAAATAAATAAAATTACCGGTTCAAAAAATAATTTGTAGTATAGAGCATGAACCGAATCGTCTCTCAAGGATCCAAAAAGAACAAAGATTTAATCATATCAAGATAATTAAAAGGGGGGTTTTGATGATTTGAAAAGATAATACACTAATTGAATTAAAGGAAAGTAATTAACAAATTAACCAATCCAAGGAAATTTTACCGATCTTGAATTTAATCCATCATTGATCACAAGGAATTCACTTAATTGCTAACCATGTTCTTGGCCTTAGATCATATCAAGACGCCTCAACATGATCCAAGAATCCTCTACTAGATAAGCATCTAGGATTTGATTAACCAAGGTTAGATAAAGTAAGCACCATCCAACATAGATTAACTTAAGATCTAGAATTCAACCAAGCTAAACAATCTATCAAAACGCTTTAATATATTGTTTATTCTTTGTGATCCTCTTTGAATACATGATAATAAAGGTATTATCACATAAACATCCAAATCAAATTAAGCAATTCAATCTAGATCAAAATTAAATGAGGAAGAAGAGAAACTTGAATAACAATTAAGCAATATGAACAAGTAAAACAAGATCTCCAAATTAAACATCAAGATGGCTAATCCCTTGGATTGATTATGAGAGCCTAGCCTTCCATGGATGGGAAGGAAGAACTCAGAAATAAAAGAACAAAAACGAAATTCTAAAGAAAATGAAGAAGAAGAGAAAGAAAACTCTCACAAATACTCAAACTTTCTTCAAACTTACTTCAAATTGAATCCTCCATAATACAAAGAGATTGGCTCTATTTATACTAATCCTAGAAGCCAATTTGTACATGTACATAATCTGAATACAACCTATAAAAATATGGAAATTGTCAAATATGGAAGCTTGATGAATGGTTGGTGGCTTGGTGCATGGTAGGTGGGTTGGTGTATGGTTGGTGGCTTTTAGTCAACAACTCTGGCTTCATTTTCATCACCTAGACGATGCATTTTGGCTTGGAGGTCTTCATGAAAGTTGTAGCCAGTTGTCTCCTTGAAAGTTTGCAATTGGAATCATGCCATTTGGACGTTTCAAACTCCAGATATGCCAAAAACACTGAACCTACCTGAAGTTAGGTTGGTAGAACGTGTTTCCAAATTCAAACCAACTTGTAGCTTCATTATCATGCCTAAAACGACATCTATTGACTAAATGGCCTTCAGTGAAGTTGGAGATATGGGTCTTATCTTTCCAATGGCCAAGTTTCAGCCCAAGAGGAGGCCTATAACTCACTATGTAGTCCAATATGTACACACTGCCCAGATTTTCCTGACAGCAAACCCACTCTACAGTGCGGGGATGTTTTGGACCCTTAGAAGTCCGATCCAGCTCTTGAGCTCTTCATGAAACTTGTAGATCCTTGTCTTAGCTTTCCAAAGACACCAATATCACATCAATTGGATCACCGAGTCCCAAGTTATGGCCTAACCAAGGAAGAAAGGTCAAAATGCATCAAAATCCGAAAATTATCCAATATTTGCATTAAAACCCAATGAAGCCCAACAACATTAAACTCATCTAAAATACTAATATTGGGCACAATAAACATCTAATAAAGCCTAATACAAAGTTAACATGAGTGTCTCAAATTGATTGATCAAATTCCCTCACACTTAAGCTTTTGCACTCCTGAGCAAAACACATAAGAACAAAACTAAAGAAAAACAAGAAACATTATATTATTAAACTAAAAACATAAAAAACTGATTATACCTAATCTAATCCATTTTCGTAGGAAAACACGATGGCACTTAGCATGTGCCATAATCCTTTAAACCCCTAGGTGTCCCTAGTGGACGAGTTATAGTCTCGTGAGGGTTTACCAGGATGATACCCACAAACATGTAATATTTTATTTAATCAATTCAACTAATTTTTAAATACAAGCATTGTATCAAATATAAACCATAATTAATAAGTCAAGTATGCTTAACAAAGAATAGTTGAATCAAATCAATTGAGAATAAAGTATAGCATAATCATGCTTTAATCAGAAATAGGCATGTTCAGATTGAGTAAAATTCTTCACAAGTGACACTCAAATCACACAAGGTGTTTAGGTTAACTGTTTAAGCTCAACTCAGTCAAATTATGAAAGTATTTTACCATAGGCTTGCATATACATCAATTCTCCACTACTTAGATCAAATAAATTGCAAAAATCAAGAGGTCTTTCAAAAATGTTGAAATGAAACTTATAAGGTGAAGGAAGGGAACAATATGGATAATAGCAGGTTAAAACCAAAGAGAATAAAAGAGCATTGAGGAGTAACTCAAGTAGAAAGAATAAAATTTTTACCCAAAACCATAAAATGCTCATTCTCTTCACACATTCCTTCCTTTTTATATTCTTTTATTTTTTCTTTCTTTTTTTTCTCTTTTTTTTTGTTTTTGTTTTTGTTTTTTTTTGTACCAAGCATTTTGTATCAGCACACCAATTCCCCCACACTTAAATCATTGCAAGCAAAAGAACTCCTCCAATAAGAAAATCAATGCTCTCCCATTCCCTAAGGTTAGGTAAAACATGGTTTTTCACTCAAAGCTTGTAATGAGCTAAGAACAAAGAATAGGCAAATAGGCTCAGAGGGAGTTAATATTTGGATAAATGCAAGGTAGGTTTATTTGGCCAAAGCAGCTAAGTCAAGAAAAAATGCCTCTGTCATTTTCGTGCAACATACAGACCAATGTAATCTCAAATCGATTCAATGCAAGTTCTAGAAAATAAATTCATAATTGACATCACTCATGAAAGAAAATAACCAAGTGTAAGTATCAAACTTGGAAAAGCCCAAAACTCACAAAGGTATGGAACATTCACTCAATTCAACCATGCCTTCTTCCTAATATCCACAATCATATACACATGTATATCATGAAAATGATTCAACTATAAATTGTTTTGCATACTTTTATCATCAATTAAGCTCAGATTCAGCACATGCTTGTATCAAAATCAATTGAAAAGATCAAAATTTTGTGTGTGTGTGTGTGTTTTTTTTTTTTAATATATATACAAGAACAAAGATGATTTAAGACCTATTATGAAATGCAAGTTAAGATGCGTCTCAAGAGCAAAACTACTCCTTACTCTGCCATCATACATCTAATAAGTTAGTAACAATAAAGATTAGCTTGTTAGTTTTTTTTTTTTAACTAAACTATGTACATGGTAATGTCAACTATCCCTCCCCCCAACTAATTAAAGACATTGTCCCCAATGTCAAAATAAAGATAGGTAGAGTGTAGAAGGTCTTACCAGAAAACTGCAAATCGAGCCTGAAATAAGAAAAATTACAAAAAACTAAAACCATAAGAGAAAACAAAAATTCACAAAGACAAAGTCAAATCAAGTTTTTACTTTTTGCAGTTGCTGCCTTGTTCCCAATTCAGTGGAGCCATTACTGGATCACGTTGTGGTACAAATTCATTTAGTTGATCGAGCAATTGTTCAGGAGTTGCAGTAGTTACAAGACTTTGACGTGTCGCTTGTGAGATGAACCTTTTTTCTACAGCATGATCAAGAAAACAAAACAAACTGTCATTAAAACCATTAACATTTAATATACCTATGGGTTTTTGGTGAAAGTTCTACTGTGACCAGGATGTAATTTGGAAGGGCTCTTCTAAAGTTCCAAAACCACCAGGTAGGGCAATAAAGGCATCAGCATTTGCTATCATAATGTTCATGCGTTGGTGCATGCAAAATACCATTACTTCATCCCCTAATGTTTTTCCAATGGGCTTGCTGGTAGATAAAGGACTAGGAATGACACCAAGGACTTTGCCACCTCCTAAATGTGCAGCAGTCGCAACACAACCCATTAACCCAAGACTACCTCCTCCGTAAACTAAATGGATTTCTCTCTCAGCTAGCACTTGACCAAGATGGTTTGCAATATTTACAAACTCTTTATCTTTCCCAGGATTAGATCCACAAAAGACACACACTCTTGATCCGACGAACTGAACTGACTTCCATTTTTTTTTCTTTGTTTTTTTTGTACTCTCACTTTATCAATGATCTGAAGAGAGCAAAGTGCATTATTTAAAGGAATCAAAACTCAAATGTAATAATTACACCTATAAAGGAGGGGTAGATCTATGGGTCTGGTAAGTTTGAAAATAAGCACAACAATGATAATAACTATATGACAATGATAAAAGGCTAATCTATATGTGTCAGAAGAAGTTTGAAAATATGCAACACATATTTCAAAAAATACGGCTAATTTTTTTTTTTTTTTTAATAAACAAGAAGAAAAAAATAAAAATAAAAAATAATACTTACAGGAGGTGTGATTGTGGCTCACATTTTCCTATGATTTTACGTCCAGTAACAGCTTGAATGCTCTCTATGGGCCGATGGTCGGCTTCCCATCCAATTTTCTTAAAAATTGGCAAACAGGGTCTTTTTGAGTCAGATTCCTGAGACTATATCGCTCATGTTCATCTTGGAATATTGGCCATAAATCGAGAAGTACTCTCTGCACATCTCCACTAGGATGCGTCTCAAGAGTCAATAAAATGTTATCTAAAGACTCCTTACTCATGCCATCTTTAATGAAGTTAATTTTATCATCTCGGTTTACAGACGTCATTCCAATTGATTTGCATTTTGTGTTACAGGTCCATCTTGCACATTTATAGCAGACCCGTAACCATTTTGCTCTTCTTTTCTTGGCATATAAACTTTTACCTAGCCCTAGCATATATGAAACAATAGCGTCAGAAAATTCACCTCTGAGTCGGACCTTCGCTTCGATCAACCAGCGTATATCCGCAGGGATGCCTTTGTGCATAAGCATCCTTAATCTCTCAAACCTTGCACAATAAATGTTAGTTAAAGCATTTTGAGGGAGAGAAGGGAATCGCTTGCGGAGGTTAAAAAGTTGATTATCCATTTCGAAATAAAGAAAGAAGAAGGAAAAAAATTAGTAAAATTTTATACAGATTTCAGTGTTTGTGGGTAACTGAAAGGACCGAAATTTTTTTTCACGGAGTACCGTTATCCACCATTTAACCGGTGAAAAATCATTTGTCAATGAAAAACAAACAAAATAAAGACAGAAAAATCAAACTCTGATAGATTTTCTTGCTCGGCACCGATTTTCTGTCTTGATTCCTGTGAATGCAAATAAGTCAAAGTTTGAAAAAATCAAAAAGTTAGAAAACTTGGGTTGCCTCCCAAGAAGTGCTACTTTTAATGTTTTTAGCCAGCGTAATTGAAGATTTTGCACGATCCATGGGTCCTCCCCAAATAATGATTTAATTTCTGGCCATTGACCTTAAACGTGGCTTTTTTTTTTTCAACAAAGATTTATATAGAAAACAGAAAATAAAAAACAGCAGACAAAACAAAAAATAAAAACAGAAACAGAAAAAAAAAGTAATAAAAGACAAACATCAAGAAGATGACAAGAAAATGTAAGGTAAATAGAAATAGACAACACAAACAGCAGTAAACAACAAAGAATGTAAAAGAGTAAATTGTAACATCAAATAAAAACAAACAATATTAAAAACAATAGCAAAACTGTAAAAACAAAAAGAAAACAACAACTAGAAAAATGAAATAAAAGTGTAGAAAGAAAACTCCCTATGGATAGCAGAAGAATTAAAGTTCCAGCAGCCACACCATAGCCAGTGTAATGGATCACCACATCCAAAATCAAAGTGTTCAGTATCTTCCGTGGTTGCTTTACTGGTTTAGCTCCATCTTCAAGTAAAATCCTACGCATGCAAATGGAAGGGCTAATGCTTGGAATGTCTGCAAGTGTGCATGCTCTCAGATTCTCCCTCAAAATGGGTAGCAACCTCTCCTCCTCATCAGTAAGGAAGTTCTTAGCCATAATGAACTCTAATTTTGGTGGCCGCACTACTTCTATAGATTGAATTGCTGCATTATCTGCTGACAAAGATTCATCATGTCTCAAAAAGGCAGCAATCTCAGCACATGCATTACACAACAAATCACCATCACAACCAATACAACAAACAGAATCATCAAAATCAGTAAAACTAGCAAATTCAGCACACAAATCATCAATTGGTTTTTGCACATCAATGGTCTCATGTTTTGTAGAATCAGATTTCTGCATCTGTTGCTTGCTCAACTGACTCAATGAGGATGTAAGTTGACTAACTTGGGTCTCCAAGTTCTATACTACAACTTATGTTCTCTGCTGGAATTGGATGTTGTTTTGAGCCAATTGTTTCACCAAATCCTCTAATGTAGGCTTAAATTCCATGCTTATTGGGGCTTGCTGCTGCATAGGCTGCTGGTATATACTGATTGGTTCAACATAAGGTTCGAACCAGGGATGTTCTCCCCAGTCATGGTTATATGTGGTAGAATAAGGATCATATCCAAGCTGTTGGTATTGTGGTTCACCAAGAAATACACCTGTTGCATCAACAGAATGGTCATGAAATACAGAACCATCATCTTGTAATGTGGTGCAAGCATATGTGGGATGATAAGAACTACAGCATATACTACAAAATCCTGCAGGTTCTTGCACATGTAACCGATGTTGTTCCACTGCCAACAGCCCCACCAGATAAGCCAGCTCATCAAGTTTATGCTCCATCAGATTAGTGATCAAACACAAAATCACAAAAACAAGTCTAAATATACACACAAAATAATTACATAAAACATATCTATAGATTTTTAAAAATTATGGGACTACCACAGAGTGAAATCTACACAAAAATTCTATCTAACAGAATAATAAAAAATCTTAACAAAATTGAAAAAGCGGTCTAAACGATGAAATTTGGCTAAAATAAGGGTGACCTCACTATAAATAGTGAGCCTTAATCAAAATAATGTTTCCCATTAGTGTACCAAAATTCAGGTCAATCAGAGATACTTTACCAAACCGGAATTTTTGACACAATGCCCTTTACCCAATTTCAGCCGAATTCCACTTGAAAAAGCTTAAAAAACAAAACAAACACAATTGTTAGAGTTAGATGGGGTCTTGAAATGATCAAATAGTTGCCTTTGGATCCCCGGCAACGGCGCCAAATTTGACAAGAGGTTGTCGAGACCCGTCAAATAAATAAAATTACCGGTTCACAAAATAATTTGTAGTATAGAGCATGAACTGAATCGTCTCTCAAGGATCCAAAAAGAACAAAGATTTAATCAGATCAAGATAATTAAAAGGGAGGTTTTGATGATTTGAAAAGATAATATACTAATTGAATTAAAGGAAAGTAATTAACAAATTAACCAATCCAAGGAAATTTTACCGATCTTGAGTTTAATCCATCATTGATCACAAGGAATTCACTTAATTGCTAACCGTGTTCTTGGCCTTAGATCACATCAAGATGCCTCAACATGATCCAAGAATCCTCTACTAGATAAGCATCTAGGATTTAATTAACTAAGGTTAGATAAAGTAAGCACCATCCAAACATAGATTAACTTAAGATCAAGAATTTGACCAAGCTAAACAATCCATCAAAAAGCTTTAATAAATTGTTTATTCTATGTGATCCTCTTTGAATACATGATAATAAAGCTGTTATCACATAAACATCCAAATCAAATTAAGCCATTCAATCTAGATCAAAATTAAAAGAGGAAGAAGAGAAACTTGAATAACAATTAAGCAATATGAACAAGTAAAACAAGATCTCCAAATTAAACATCAAGATGGCTAATCCCTTGGATTGAATATGAGAGCCTAGCCTTCCATGGATGGGAAGGAAGAACTCAGAAATAAAAGAACAAAAACGAAATTCTAAAGAAAATGAAGAAGAAGAGAAAGAAAACTCTCACAAATACTCAAACTTTCTTCAAACTTACTTCAAATTGAATCCTCCATAATACAAAGAGATTGGCTCTATTTATACTAATCCTAGAAGCCAATTTGTACATGTACATAATCTGAATACAACCTATAAAAATATGGAAATTGTCAAATATGGAAGCTTGATGCATGGTTGGTGGCTTGGTGCATGGTAGGTGGGTTGGTGTATGATTGGTGGCTTTTAGTCAACAACTCTGGCTTCATTTTCATCACCTAGAAGGTGCATTTTGGCTTGGAGGTCTCATGAAAGTTGTAGCCAGTTGTCTCCTTGAAAGTTTGCAATTGGAATCATGCCATTTGGACATTTCAAACTCCAGATATGCCAAAAACACTGAACCTACCTCAAGTTAGGTTGGTAGAACGTGTTTCCAAATTCAAACCAACTTGTAGCTTCATTATCATGCCTAAAACGACATCTATTAACTAAATGGTCTTCAGTGAAGTTGGAGATATGGGTCTTATCTTTCCAATGGCCAAGTTTCAGCCCAAGAGGAGGCCTATAACTCACTATGTAGTCCAATATGTGCACACTGCCCAGATTTTCCTGACAGCAAACCCACTCTGCATTGCAGGGATGTTTTGGACCCTTAAAATTCCGATCCAGCTCTTGAGCTCTTCATGAAACTTGTAGAGAATTGTCTTAGCTTTCCAAAGACACCAAGATCACATCAATTGGATCACCGAGTCCCAAGTTATGGCCTAACCAAGGAAGAAAGGTCAAAATGCATCAAAATCCGAAAATTATCCAATATTTGCATTAAAACCCAATGAAGCCCAACAACATTAAACTCATCTAAAATACTAATATTAGGCACAATAAACATCTAATAAAGCCTAATACAAAGCTAACATGAGTGTCTCAAATTGATTGATCAGTACTTGAGATGGAAGAGGATTTGCAAATCCCTATTATATTGGGAAGACCATTCTTAGCTACTGCCGGGGCTGTCATTGATATGAAGAATGGAAAATTGACATTAGAGGTGGGTAAAGACAAGGTTGAGTTTAATTTGTTTAATGCTCCCAAATGACCCGTAGTGGTAGATTCATGCTTGAGAGTAGATGTGATTGATGAACCTATCCGGGAGGAATGCATAAAGAAATATATTGATTCATGCTTGAGAGTAGATTCATGCTTGCCTTAAGGAGCCAAAGCAAGTCACCAACACTCCATCCCCACTCGATGAAAGTGATGCTCCAAAGGTAGAATTTGATCCCCTTCCTCCCGGGCTCAAGTATGCATTTCTTGGCCCAAATTCTATATATCCTGTCATCACCAATGCTAGCCTTAGTAAAGGGGAAGTTGCTATACTACTTAGGGATCTTAGGATGCATTGCAAGATTAAAGGATGCAATATTGATGATCTTAATGGAATTAACCCTCCAAATTGCATGCATTACATTTTGATGAATGACTCTCCTATGTGTAATCACCTTAAGGCCCTATGGCCAAGTGAAATAGAGTGTGACAAACACAATTTAAGGGGGCAATTCAACCATGATCACAAGATCTCTCTCAATATGCAACAATTGAAGCCTTGCCTCCATGGAGATTTTATTGAGAAGGGAATCACCTCATCCCTTCCCGAGCCACCACCTCCACCATGAAGACATAGGGTCAAGCTAAGGACCTTAAATTAGCACTTCTTGGGAGGCAACCCAAGCTTTCCTTTTGTTCTTTCTTTTTTTCTTTGCTTAAGTATCATTTAGTTTTGTTTTGTTATTCTTCATAGTTTGTTTCCTTTCTTTCTCAGTTCACGTTTTTGTTTTTACAATTTAGGTGTTGGTGTGCTTAACCTGGTCTACACACGTGCCAATTGTTACTTTCAACTGGGAATTCTTCAAGGGGGAGTATAATCCACACTTAGTCATGATTCCTTGCATGTTATCGCTTTGATTCTTGGTGAATTGTGAAGTTGTGTGCGTATTTCGTTGGTTTTTGTTGGCTAGCTGTTGTTTTGTTATTTTGATTGGATTGTTTTTGGGTTATCCGCTCTTGGCTTGATTGAGCCTGAATGCCTAGGAACATTGCCTTAGCTTCCCCATCATAAAACCCAAACACATGCCCATGTAAAAACACACGGGATGGGCCATGTGAAATCACACGGCCGTGTGGTCATGCGCAGCCCTTAACACCCCAATTCCCCCTTGGTCCTCTTATACTTTGATGCTATGCTTGTTGACATTGAGGACAATGTCAAGTTTAAGTTTGGGGGTGTTCATCTTGCCTTTTGAGTAGTAGCTTTTTGTTCCTTTGTTTTTGCCTATTTAATTTGCTTTCTTTGTTTATATTGCTCTAATTTGTTTTGTATTGTTGTGTTGGCTTAGGTGCCTCCCCGAGTTCGGAGCCTTTATAGGGGGATGTTTATAGTGTCAGCCGCCAAAAAATTTTGTTTTTCCTTATTTAGTAGATTTTGTTTTGTTTTATTTTTGAGCTACATCCTATCCTTTTGATTTAAATAATTTGAATGTTGCCAATCCATTTGGAATCTAAGCACTAAACCATGTTTTTCAAAAGAGAATGAGAATTGTTTTTCTAGATAATTGAGGATGCCAAAAGAGTTCAATGCATGTTTAGCTTGAGGAAGTGTTGAGTGGATAATTGTTCATGATTGTTATGTATGTCTAGCTTAGAACATTTTGCTTTATTTAGTTTGTTTTTCATAAATCGGTCAATTGAATTTTTGTGCTCTTAGAGAAGGTTTATGTGCATGAATGTACTTTCCAAAGTACCCCACCAACTTCTAAAACAAGTCTCCTACACCTATTGAGGCGAAATCCTAGTGTGCACTTGCAAAAAGGAGATGATTAGGCATTCTTTCTTTTAACCCATTTAGACCTTAGACCACCCTTGATTCATATATTTTTCCCTTAGTACCCACTTTGAAGCCTTCATACACTTAGCCTTTTTCTTTCATTTAACCAACATTCACCTTACCCCATTAGCCTATACACTTTTACCTACCCTATATGAGATGGATTTTTGTGAGAAAGTGAGAGATTTGCTAAGGAATGAAATCAAAGCAAAAAGGGAAGAAAAGAAAAAAAAATGAAAGCACTAAAGAATTGAAAAAGTAAGTCCACCCCGATTTGCAAAGAAATAAGTTCAGGGGTGGAGGCAAGAAAGAAAACAAAAATCTCAAAGTAATGATTCTCTTGCCAAAAAAAAATAAAAAAAAAAGAAGAAAAGTGTTGTTTTGATTCAAAAATAAAATTTGATTGAAAGTTTCCCTTTGTTTCAAACATGATTCCTTGGTGAGTTTTGATCCTTTTCACTCTATATCCTCTCATCTTTGTTCATCTATCCATTCCTTTCTTTGTGCTTAAACATGACCCCTTAACCCCATTACAAGCCTATAAAGACCTTTGATCCTTTGCAAGTGTGTGTTACATTAGTGGAGATATGAATAGTTGTCTTGCCTATGGGACTTGGGAATTCACATTCATTGTGGTATTAGGAACTACTTTGCATGTATAAACTCATCTGGCAGCTATTAATTCATGAGATTGGTTTGTGAATGCATGCTTGAGATAAGTGACTTTTTCTTTGCTTGGACATGGTTACATGAGTGAACTTTTAACTTTAGCATTTTAATGAGTTGTTTATAGATTGATTCTCATGAAGTTTTTCTTCAAAAGTCTTGGATTGCAATTCTTGTTATTTTCATAATGAAATATCTCCCATTTATGCTTGATTATGTTTATTTCTTGAGGACAAGCAATGGTTCAAGTTTGGGGGTATTTGATGTGTTAGTAAAATGCACACATCTATTGCTTGATTTGATATGGATGTGGACCTATTTTGACTGAATACTTTCCCTCTTTGCTATATTTTTACATACTTTTACACTTTGACTCCTTTCCTCTCATTCTTGGTGTTTTTAGGAACTTATTGGACATTTTGGACTCATTCCTTGGAGGATTCACAAGCTTGATGAAAGATTGTTGTTGAATCCGGTAGGTATATGACCCCCTGGCAGTAAAATGGCCATATCTCTAGGTAGAAAAATGATATTGAGGTGATCTTTATTACATTGGAAAGCTAAGAGACAAAGTTACAACTTTTCTGCTGGACACTTCACCTAATTCAGATTGTGTGAAATAACACGGCCATGAATTTCCTTCCCGAGAGCCACACGGCCATACCCATGTGAAATCACACGACTTAGTCCGTGTTGTGGTGCGAATTATGTAGGAACTGGATCTCTTGGGCTTGGGCTGCATGAAATAGAATGAGAAAGTGTCCTCCACTCATTAGGAAACCCAAAAGAGAAGTCAAGACATATAAAAGCAAAGATTAAAAACCCTAAAGGGTGAGGAAGATCGAGGATTGAAGATCGAAAAGTGAAGGTTGGAGAGAAGAAGATTGTTCTTGAAGAGATTGGGGAAACCTCTCATCCTTACCTCTATTTCTTTGTGATGTATTCTATTTCTTCATCTATCATGTACTTTCTTGTAATTATGAGAGGCTAGGTCTCTTATCTAGGATAGGGTTGTAACTCTTCTATGATTCTATGACATGGTTGTGAACCTCTTTTAGTTAATGGAAGATTGTTGTTTTGATTCAATTTTAGTGTTCTTAATGCGTGCCTTATGTTGGTACCCATAACCACACGATCTAAGATAATTAAATGAATAATCGAGATATGAAGTTTGTTATCTGACAATCTAGAATTTGAACTTAGGTTTTATGACCACGAAAGTAGGCATAATCCTTCGAGGGGCAATTGAACTTCATAGAGCTTAATGAATTTCAATTAACTTAGTACCATGAAAAATAGGCATTACTTTAATTCTAACACGTTTCTTATAAGTCAAGAGAGAGCATAAAAAAAAAAAAGGAAGATTCACCTTCAAAACACAATCGAACCATTAACTAGAACGTTCTAAGCCTTTGTCATAGAAAATAGTTGTAGTGAATCCCGAATCATAGAGTTTCAATCCCATGATATTTCATTATTGTTATTTGTTTAGTTTGATTTGCTTGCGATTTAGTTTCTGTTTTATTACTTTAATTAATTATCTAGATAATCGTGATCGTTAAAGTGTGGTATTCACACGATTCTCGTGGGAACAATATCTTTCTTTACAACTTGTACAATCTGTGCACTTGCGGTCATCAACAAGGATCGATCCACCTTCATTAGAAAGCATTTAACTATGCATTTTTGTGAAAAAATTGCTAATTGTGCGTCCATTGATAATTTGTGTCCAATATGACTTGCACTTGACATCTATCATGTTTGTGCGTCCATTACCTGATAAGTCATGGGACATATAATATTCACATTTATTTGTCTCTTTTGAACTTATTCAAATTTTCCCATGCTGAGTTATTTTTTAAATGTCACATTAGTTACTTTTTATTGTGAAACATGACAGTTACTTTTGTGAGCATTTAATGAGTTAACTGTTCAAATTTCTTTTATCTTTTTTTAAATGATTGAAACTTCCATTCGACCTTTTTTTTTTTGCAAAAAATCCTCAGTTTCAAAAACCCTGTTTTCTGTAACTCTTATAAAAATCCCTCTCTTCTCAAGATTGAATTTTTACTCTATTAAGACTCCTCAAAACTCTTCTCTGAGAAAACCTTTGCAAACAAATCCCTCTTTCTCTCTCTCTTTCAAAGAACTCTAAACCCTTTTAAAAAATCTATGAGAAATGGCCGGAGCAAGAAGGTTAAATGTGGATGAAGTCGAAGTTTCAATGGAATACATGTTTCAAACCTCGACATTAGCAAAGTGTGGTATAGATATTGTTGAGAACCTCCAAGGTGCTGGCTAGTTCAACTTTTTCAAATATTTAGTGGTAGTTCATCCGGAACTGGTACATGCGTTCTGGAAAAATGCTATTGTCTCTGATACTGAGATTAGAAGAGAAGTGCTAGAAAAGGAGGTTATAGTATCTGAAGTCACCATCCCTGAAGCAACCAGTGCTGGCTAGAAGGGGCCAAGTACTCGAAGAAATGGACTGATGAACTAGGGGGAACTAACGATGTGTTGAACATCCTTCTCAAGGATCCAACAACTACAACCAAAAAGATTGTTGCATCTCAGATGCATGATAAAACCAGAGTGCTTCACCAACTACTCAACAATGTGATATTGCATAAGACTGGGTCTAAAGACTCCTCATCTACTATTCAAGCACTTCAAATTGAGTGTTCAGGGGAAAGGAAAGAAAACCACCATCTCCTATGGTGTACTCATGTCCAAGCTGTAAGACCTATTAATTAGTGTGTTATTTACTAACTCATAAGTCTTACATGGAATATATTATATTATTTTTCCTTTATTATATAGAAAATTCGGCAGCGTTTCCTTTGTTTTCTCGAATGTTACCGCACGACATAAACATAAGCAGCGGATTTCCAACAATCATTTCAAACCAACCAGAGTACATATGTTATATATATACACATACACATATATCATCAAGAGATCTCAGATCTCCACCAAAATATATCAGAGTACGCAATGTTATACAAATGTAATCTAGACACTATCCTGACTGAGCACACTAAACATATACAGAACTGAGAACATCAATAGTAGTATCCTGTTCCCTATCATATCTACATCAGAGTAATGTAATACCCATCCTATATAGTTACATCACGGAGCTTAACTCCACCAAAATGCAAGTCTCAAAATAAAGCAACAGAATCCTCCGTACTTAACAGGTAGAGGGTCCGGGGTGTTCCTGCGAATCTGAGAAAGAGGTGGTGAGAACAACTTCCCAATGAATATGAATAAACTTGCAGATAAAGTATGCATGTAAGTAGAGAGCGAGTATAACACAATTCACTATATACAAGTAACACCAACCAACCAATGCAATGAATGAATGCACATGATGTTCACACCTTTTATTCACACTTTTTCTTTCTCAACTCCTCTTGTTGTGCACTAACCCCTTTCGGTTAGGCCCTCGCAATATGCATATGCAATGTTTTATGCCATTCCGTTTCCTTCTAGCTCCGTAAGCTAGGCACCCCTCATATTTTGTACACTAACCCCTTTCGGTTAGGCCACCTCGCAATGCAATGCAAATAAGTATGCCATTTCATTTTCATCTAGCTCCGTAAGCTAGGCACCCCTCATATTTTGTACACTAACCCCTTCCGGTTAGGCCACCTCGCTATGCAATACAATGTTCTCATATTCATATCATGCTCATTCATAATATCATAATAACATCACATGTAAATCAATCCAAGTAAATACACCAGACAACCATTATGCTCAATTCTATCAAGCACTCCTACTTAGTTACGCATCTCATCATAGCACTAAGTCACCCATAATCCTAAACATAGCATATGGTATCAAGACACTAGGCATATGCACCACAACAACAGAAGCAAAATCAACCATGGCCAGGGTGTGGTGGTAACCACGGCCACGGTTCAGGAAAACAGAAACTCAACAAATTGGAAACAGAGACAACCACGGTCTACCCCTGGTTGGCACCACGCCCGTGGTCTGAACCACGGCCAGGGTGTGGTGGCTACCATGCCTATGGTCTGGCATCAGCACTCAACATTTTACTTTTCAGAGACAACCACTGCCAGCCCGTTGTGGTGGCCACGGCCGTGGTTGGCCGCGAGACACAACAATTTCATTTCCAGAGAGAACCACGGCCAGCCCGTGGTGGTGGCCACGACCGTGGTTTGGAATCTGGGCAGGAATAGTGTCACGCCCAACTTCAAACCAAAACCCTAATTCCCCTATGGGATCATGTCCTCAAATCCATCAAAATACACTAACCATATCATTCACTTTCATATACCTAAATCCTTAAAAACATGTAACAAAACACATCAACCTTAAGCATAAGTGAAAAACCCTATATTCAAGCTTAATCCTATATCATACACTTTCACTCTAAGAACATCATACAATAACACAAGTAAATCCACACTCACCTTAAAGTGCTCCAAACTTGATTCCAAGATGGGATTGGTAGTCAAGGCAACCTTCCCTTCAACTTCCTTCAAAACACTCAACCAAAACAACCAACTTTTAGAAATGGGTGTTCTTGATTCTTAGGGATGAAAATGAGTTTTCTAAGGAACTAATACCATAGGATTGAAGAAGAGATCATAGTGATCAATAACCATCAAATAACCTAAGCCAAACGATGAATAAAAATGCTTACTTTGGACCTTGAACCTTGAAGCAAGCTTTGGCTATGGAACTTAGCAACTTTTGGAGAAGATGACCAAATGGTCTTCTCCCCCCCAGGGCCAGTTCACTTAAGCAAGAGGGAGGGGTGTGAATTGTCCATTTTGCCCCTCACTTAGATGGAAAAATACCAAATTGCCACTGAGGGTGTGAAAAGACTAAAATACCCTTGTGATTTCTAAGAATTCCCAATAGGTCCTAAAGAAAATCAAATTTACCAGTAGGTCCTAACTTGACCAGAGTAAATATGAAAGTTTAGATTTCACCTATTTCTTCCTTAGGTTCTACTGAGTTCCCCGGTATAACCAGAATCTATCACCATTTCTGTAACAGAACTTACAACTCATTCAAAGAATTTAACTAAGTCATAACATATGAAATTTAGGGATGTTACACAAGCTCTTCAAGGAGAAAGGAGTCTTCAGTCCATTCGAGGCTCTGAACGAAGAAGAAAAGATGAGGGCGCTTGGACAAAAGTAACTTCAATAAGTCTTTGGATGGAGCAACCTCTTGAAGATGAAGCTCCAGACCGTCCAAAATTTTGTTGGAATTTTGGACAACGCCGAACACTCCCCCAGCTCAGCTGAGTGTCCAAAGAAGCCATCGTCCACACTAGCTGAACTCAAACGTCCAAGACAGTTGGTAATAGACAATAACTCTAAAGACGATGACCAACCCATTGCCAAGATGATGAGGCTTTTATCTTCTATTAGAGTACCCAAGGGCACAAGGTCCAAGATGTGTGAGAAAAAGAGACCCTTCAGAAAACACCCTGTGCCACCAACACCTGCATTCATCCCAACTCCATCTCAAACTTCACATTCTGAAGCCCAAAATTCACAACCTCAACCACAAACACATACATCTTTCCCGACTCAAACATTTCAACTCTCTCCACCTCCACTTACTCAAATACAACCATTACCTTCACCCTCAACTCCTACACAAACCTCACCCCAAACACCTGCCTCACATCACTATACACCTCCTCTCCACTGGACTCTAAGGATTTTGAAGAGAATTTTAAGGAAGCAGTTAAGAAGTTCAAAGAATCAATTTAAAACACTTTGTTAATAAACACAATAGAAGAGAAGAAAAACTTACACCATAGATTTATCCTGGTTCACTCTCACAAACCGAGAGTTACGTCCAGTCCCTTCAACCAGAAGGATTTTTCAACTAATCTTTTTCGAGATTACAAGTATTATTCACCTCTTCAGGTAACAAGTATTCTCAACCTCTTCAGGTTCAACCACACCAGTATTCTTTTATACCCAGCCTCTTCAGGCTTATAACACTAAGATGAATAAATAGAAGGTGATGAAAGCTTGAGTTTGAAACTCACTAGAAAATGAGAATAGACAATGAATCTCAAGACTTTAACCTTTTTACAAGTGAAAAGAATTCTACGAAGAGATAAAGCTTTTTAGTCTTTTTAGCAGCTTGGGCAAAAATCACTCTCATCTTCTAGTGCTGCTTCTCCTTTTTATAAGTGAGAATAATTTGAGCAGACTTCATAAGCTTCGTCGTCCAACGGAAACATTTATTACCGTTCTGAGCAGCATTAAAAGCATCGACTGATATCGTGTTGAGCTTCTTCTGAAATATGACTTTGATTATCAGAGATTTCCAATCATATGATAACTGAGTCCTGATTTGTCTGAGATCGCAGAAAGTTCCTTATTTGCTGGTCTTTGTAGTTGTTAGACAATGTCAGCAAAAAGCGGCTCAGTTGACTTCTTTTGTTGCCATAAGCTGTCAGAGTTCTTTTCTAGCATTTAATGAAGAACAGTTCTTCATTTTTGAATTTTAACTTTGGACGAGAGCAAGAACTTGAACTTTGTAAGAGTGATTTTAGCCTGAGCTTTGGTAAAATGATAATATTGGACGAACCAATAAAATAGTAACAGTATATGCAAATAGTCATTGGACGCAGGAATAGTATATGACAAAATGGACGCATATAAAAAGATTTCGCAGAACCATATTGGACGCAGACTATCAAATAGTTTATTTTAAGAAACTATTTGCTCTTTTTTAAAACTCATCGAAGAATTCCCAATTAACGGCAACATAGTCAATATATATAAAGGAATTTCAGTTCTATTGAAACACTCTGTCGAAACGCTTACTTGTTCAACCTTAATAAATATTTTTGTTATCCTCAAAACTTAAACAGGGAAAGCTACAGCTTTTTGACATTAGTGCTAAACCTTTTAAAAGACTTTGGTTTCAACAAACACTTATCCCCATTTCTCCTAAACCCCTTGTTATCCGAGACTGGCGTTTTTGTACGTTTACCCTAAGAGTGACGCCCCACTTTATTGAACACTGTGAGTTAAAGGACATTAGCCTCTCCATGGTCCAAAGGAGATCTTGAGCTTGTGATGGGTTCTCTCAACAAATCCATATTTACCCATCACAACTCAAGTTTCAACCTCTGACCCTTGAAGAACTAGGACTCCATGCCACTGCCTTTGACACCATGTTTGTGGGTGTTATCAAGACTAGCATTTCAGTGAAGGACCTGCGATACCTGCCTCCATCATTGCTAGTCACCTCTTCTACTTCGATCAAGATTCAATCTAATCGAGTCTGTCCAAGATTGCCAATGGTGGATCACAACAAAAACAAGGATCTGAAAAAGTTCAGAAATCAAACCTCTTGGCCTTTGCCTACACGGTTTGATCCTGACTTTGGACGAAAAATTGCACCAAAAGTTGACTGGGATTTTCTCAATCATATTTCCTCAAGAGGAGAAGCAATGGATGGAGAAGCCAAAACTTTTTGGTAGAGATATATCTGGGAGTGCGAGCAAGAAGCATCATCTTTAGGGTTGTGTACGAAAGACAAAGAAAATGTTCCAACAGTTAAAGGCTAGAGTTTTCAATGGTATACTCCATATGCTATCCCAGATGACATCTTCAAGATACCTCCGCGATCCTCTGAACATGGCCTTCCAACCTTGTTAGACTCAGCTGAAGTGGAAAATTGGTCTCCTATTGACATTTTGGACAAACCATACCCATGGGAAACATGTTTCTCTAATTATCAAGATGCACTTCCCTGGGATCCTAATATTGTCTCAGAAGAAGACGAAGATGAAGCCCAATTTCAACCTTCTGAGCCTGCTCCTCTCTCCATTGTCAACCCCACTGAGCACTTTGTAGCTGTTATTGCCACTGGAGTTGAGTCATTTGCTGAAAGTAATCCTTAACCTGGTCCTGAGTATGAAGTTCATCCTAATGTTCACAGACTCATCAAAGATGAAATGTAGAATGTCTAGAGGTAGTTTGAAGCGTTACTCAAGCAATACTTCCCACAAGGCCCTCTTCATTCGCCTCCTTCTCAATAAATTTTGTTTTCCTTTCTAAAATTATTTTTTAAGAAATTCTTTTACCAAAATTCTTTTATTTATTTCCTTCGTCTTTCACTAACTATGATGTTCTTTTCTTCACTTTTTGTTTGATGAGAAAAGGGGGAGAATTAGGAAATAAAATTTGATTTGTATAGACTTACATGAAATGGGAATAAAATTGAATTTATTTGTACTCTTTTCATTTATCATCTATTATTTTATTGCCTATTACTTGTATTTCACTCAGATATAATTTTGTTTTGTTTATGCTAATGATAAATCTGATGTTGTTATTGACATTACGCTTATCTGCAAAATTATGTTATTGCTCTGATTATCTGACTTAAATCCTTTTTTTGCTCTGATACATATAAGTATTTTGCTCTAATACTATTTATAAAGTTTTACTCTGGTATTATTGATATAAACCATTACTTTATAACTGGTAAAACTCTTTGGACTTACAATCTTGCATTACCTCGTTTTACTTTGTAAGCTTGTTCAATTAGTCATATTACTATGATATGATTTATTTGAACTCAAACTTTTTATTAGTTAGTACGTCTAATAATAGTAAAAATCTCTTTTGAACAAAACTGATAAAAATTGTTCCTAAGTCACATGCATCCAATATACTTGTGTCCAACTTTTACACATGTTCTTAGGGGCAGTTTATACTTTTCAAACTAATAAATGTTTTTGTTCAATCAAATTTAATATTATTTGTCATCATAAAAAATGGGGAGATTGTTGGAACCAAAGATAAATTTTACAATCGTATTAGAGCCAAAATTGTTCAATAAAATTGAACCCCTCAGAATTTTGAAGATAACAACAAATATTAAATTAAAGAGAACAAATAAGTTTTGAGTCAACTTACACATTTACGAAGTAATATCTTTTAAAATCATAATTGACGAATTCGTTTGGACGAAGGACAAGCTTTGTTATATTCTTTCTTTAACCGTGCGTCCAATACAATTTGAATTATATTATTGGATCGCTCATTGTTTGTCTCTATTGTTTATCTCTTATAAAGCATCCGTCCAAGGATATTCAAAGGCAAACAAAACAAAGTGCATTAACTGTTGATGAGATTTCTGACAAAGGTGACTTTCGAGAATCCACTTTGTATGCTGGAGTTGACACTCCTAACAACTACAAAAACTAGTAAATGAGGAACTTTCTGCGTGTTCAGAAAAGTCAAAACTAAGATATCATATTCCTTGCAAATGTTAATATTCAAAGCCACTTTTCAGAAGGAGATTAACACGTTATCAGCATTGTACACTTAATGCTACTCAGAACAGTAATAAATATTGTCGTTGGACGAAAAGCTTATGAAGACTATTTCAAGTGATCACTAGCTATAAATACCAAAGTCGTCGAAGAAGAACCAAGAGAGATTCACGTCAAGAGAATAAGAAAAATATTCACAAGCTTTACTATCTTCTATTTACTCTTGTATAGAGTTCTTCTACTTGAACTTATTTATTTATCCTCACTTGCTGTGAGTTAAACTTAAGTGTTTTTTTAAAACATCTTTATCAATTTGTTGATAAGCCTGAAGAGGCTGTGTATAAAATAATACTTGTTGTTTAGAACCTAAAGAGGTTTTAGAATACTTGTCATAGCCTGAAGGGGCGTTGAGAAGAATACTTGTAAACTTTGAGAAGTATAGTGTAAAATCCTTCTAGAAGAAGGAATTGAGCATAGCTCTCGGGTTGTCATAGTGAACCAGTATAAATATCTTGTGTAAGTTTTTCTTCCCTCTCTGTGTTATATTTCGATCTATTAACATCTAGGGATTGATATTGTCATTTTTAACTAATCTTTTCTAAAAAGATAAAGTTTTCAACTTGCGTACAACTTTTTAGAAAAACTCTCTTTGCGTCCAATGGACTATAAAGAGTTTTCGTTTCGTCCATTCTCATTTACAATTAAGCAAAGTCTTCCTTAAAAGAACTATTTTAAGAAAAGTTTTCCAAAAAGGTTAAGAAACATAATTCAACCCTTCTTCTTGTGTTTCACGTGGTTATTTCAATTCCTACTTACCCAATGCCACGTGTCATTCATACATTAAATTTTTCCCTCCAAAATTTTTAGTCTTTCATGTAAATTGAATTTAATTAAATAAATTGAAATTAAAAAATCAGATACAATGATATGGATATTTGATATAAATACCAAATAATAATGATATGATATCAATTTGACTTTTTGATATAAATATCAAATAATAATGATATACGACTGATCAATTTGTTGCCATGGATCTCCAGCAATGGCACCAAATTTGTCAAGAGGTTGTCGAGACCCATCAAAATAATAAAATGTACCGGTTCACTACCTAATTTGTAGTATAGAGCATGAACTGAATCGTCTCTCAAGGATCCAAAAAACAAAGATTTAATCAGATCAAGATAAATAAAAAAGGGAGTTTTGATGATTTGTAAAGTAAATACACTGGTTGAATTAAAGAAACACAATTATCAAATTAACCAATCCAACGAAATTTACCGATCTTGAGTTTAATCCATCATTGATCACAAGGAATTCACTTAATTGCTAACCATGTTCTTGGCTTTAGATCACATCAAGAAGCCTTCACATGATCCAAGAATCCTCTAAAAGATAAGCATATAGGATTTAGTTAACCAAGGTTAGATAAAGTAAGCACCATCCAAACATAAATTAACTTAAGATCTAGGATTTAACCAAGCTAAACAATCCATCAAAAAACTTTGATATATTGTTTAGTCTTTGAGATCCGCTTTGAATATATGATAATAAAGCTATTATCACATAAACATCTAAATCAAATTAAGCAATTCAATCTAGATCAAAATCAAAAGAGGAAGAAGAGAAACTTGAATAACAATTAAGTAATTTGAACAAGCAAAACAAGATTTCCAAATTAAACATCAAGATGGTTAATCCCTTGGATTGATTATAAGAGCCTAGCCTTCCATGGATGGGAAGGAAGAACTCATAAATGAAAGAACAAAAACGAAATTCTAAAGAGAATGGAGAAGAAGAGAAAGAAAACTCTCACAAATACTCAAACTTACTTCAAACAAATACTCAAACTTACTTCAAATTTCATTGATCTATAATACAAAGAGATTGGCTCTATTTATACTAATCCTAGAAGCCAATTTGTAATTGAAAATAATATGAATGCAAGCTGTAAAAAATATAGAAATTGTCAAATATGGTAGCTTGATGCATGGTTGTTGGGTTGGTGCATGGTTGGTGGCTTCTAGTCAGCAACTCTTATCCAACTTCCAACTTGACTTTCATGCCCTAAACGATGTATTTTGGCTTGAAGGTCTTCATGACAGTTGTAGAGAATTGTCTCCTTGAACTTTTGGCTCTAGCTTCATGCCAATTGGACTTTTACAACTCCATATATTCTAAAAACACTGCACCTACCTCAAGTCACGTTGGCAGAACGTATTTCGAAATTCAAACCAAATTGCAGCTTCATAATCATGCCTAAAACGACATCTATTGATTAAATGGTCTTCAGTGAAGTTGGACATATGTGTTTTATCTTTCCAATGGCACCGGTTTTGGCTCAAAAGGAGACTTATAGCCCATAATATGGTCCAATATGTGCACACTGCTCAGATTCCAATGACAGCAAACTCACTCTGACTTACAGGGCTATTTTGGACCCTTAGAAGTCCGATCCAACTCTTGAGTTCTTCATGAAACTTGTAGATCCTTGTCTTAGATTTCATAGACACCAAGATCACCTCAAAAGAATCACCGAGTCCCAAGTTATGGCCTAACTAAGGAGGAAAGGTCAAAATGCATCAAAATCCAAGAATTATTCACAATTTGCATTAAAGTCCAATGAGACCCAACAACATTAAACTCAACTAATATACCCATATTAGGCACAATAAACATCTAATAAAGGCAAATCTGTATTTAATCATAGTATTGATGTGTGTTATTTACACACCTACTTTGTGCTTATTTTATCTTTAGTTTAAGACAAGTTAAAGTAGTTTTTATATGATTTTAGGTGTTTTATAATAAGTTCCCTTTATTATTCTTCTTGCTTCATTTTAAAGTGCTAGATATTGAAAATTAATGATTTTAGATAATTTCCATAAAATCTTGATTTAATTTGATTATGTGCATTTATTGCAGATCTTGATTTTGGATTTCTATGACATATTTCCCTTAATTGAAATATTTATGTTTCCTATTAGAATGTAATGTTTATTTGAATTTGAAATCAGATAAAGAAATGACGAGAAGATTCTGGAAATCAATTATATCTTTTTAGGGAAAGAATCTCAAAACATATTTGGATCCTGGAGCAGTAAATTGCACATAAGTTGAGCTACAAATGTCATATCGAGGTGATTCCAGTGGCTGTGGAAATCTAACAGATAGGGCTACAACTTTCATGTTGGACACTTTAGCTAATTGATGTGTGAGTAAAATGTTGTATCTAGTGCTTGAGTTGTTATGGATTTGGACCGGTTTTGATTGAATTCTTTCCCTCTTTGCTATATTTTTACATACTTTTACACTTTGACTCATTTCCTCTCATTCTTGGTGTTTTCAAGTACTTAATGGACGTTTTGGATCCATTCCTTGGAGGATCCACAAGATTGTTCAAAGATTGTTGCTGACTCCCAAAGTTCTCTGACCTCCTAGCAGTAAAATGGCCAAATCCTAAGCTATATAGGTGATATTTAGGTGATATTTATTGCATTGGAAAGCTAAGAGACAAAGCTACAACTTTAATGTTGAACACATCTTCTGATTCGAACTCAAGAGGATCACACGGCCATGTGAAATCACATGGCCTAGCCTGTGCGAATGGTGCAAAAACTGGACCTCTTGGGCTTGGGCTGCACGAAATAGATTGATAGAGAGTCCTCCACCCTTGAGGAAACCCAAAAAGGAGTCGAGACATGTAAAAGCAAAAAATGGAAACCCTATAGGGGAAGAGGATCAAGGATTGGAGATTGAAAAGTGAAGATTGAAGAGAAGAATATTGTTCGTGAAGAGATTGGGGAACCCTCTCATCCTTACCTCTATTTCTTTGTGATGTCTTCTATTTCTTCAATTATCATGTGCTCTCTTATAAACATGAGAGGCTAGGTCTCTTATCAAAGATAGGGATGTAACTCTTCTATGACTATATGACAAGGTTTTGAATCTCTTTTAATTAATGGAAGATTGTTGTTTTTATTCAATTCTAGTGTTCTTAATGCTTGCCTTATGTTGGTACCCACAAACGCATGATCTAAGATAATTAAATGAAGAATCGAGAGATGAAGATTATTATCTGAAAATCTAGAATTAGAATTTAGGCTTTATGACCACGAAAGTAGGCATAATCCTTCGAGGATCAATTGAACTTCATAGAACTTAATGGGTTTCAATTAACTTAGTACCATTAAAATAGGTATTATTTTAATTCTAACACATTTCTTGTAACTCGAGAGAGAGCATCAAACAAATTAGGAGGATTCACCTTCAAAATATAATCGAACTGTTATCTAGAATGTTATAAGCCTTTGTCATAGAAAGAAGTTGTAGTGAATCCTGAATCATAGAGTTTCAATTCCTTGATATTTCATTCTAGTTATTTGCTTAGTTTTATTCGTTTGTAATTTAGTTTTAATCTCATCATTTTAATTAATTGTCTAGATAATTATAATCGTTATAGTGCGGTATTCACATGATCCTCATGGGAATGATATATTTACTTTACTACTTGTACAATTCGTACACTTGCGGTAAGCAGCAACTTTTGGTGTCGTACCGGGGATCGGTGCTGATATCGCTACCATTAGCGATTTGATTAATGTAGATTTTTTTATTGTCTTTGTTTATTTTGATTTTTCTTTTTATTTTCAGTTTTACTTTTGTCTCTTTTGCCTTTCTTTTTTCAGGTACTTTCACATGTTCATGAGACCAGCTGGAATTTTTTGAGATGGCTTGCAATATGTATGCAGGAGGACACTTTAGTTCGGATTACTATATAGGAAATTCTTACCCTCAATACCCCTCCATGGAACAAATGAACTTCAAGAACTACTACTTGAATTCTCAAGGGAACCTGTATTCTAATACTTACTACCATGGTTGGAGGAATGACCCCAATTCTTTTAGGGAAAATCAGCATAATCAAGGCAATCAACCAAGCAATAGACCACCACTGGGTTTCCATCAAAGAAGTTCATATTATCCAATACCACATCCATCACAACCTCAAAAGCCCAACTCCAAATTAGAGGCTATGATGGAAAGTTACCTAGCTGTCATGCAGCAACAAAATGGTTACCTTAAGCAACAAAATGATTACCTTGAGCAACTCTCCAATGTGATAGATCAACTTGGTACACACAACATAATGCTTGAGAATCAATTTTCCCAAATCACAAGTTTGTCTAGCAAAGATCCGGGAAGACCTCTTATCCTACCCGAGCCAAATCTAGAAGAGCAAGCAAATATGGTTATCTTGCAAAGTGGTGAACAATTAGAAAATCCAAAGGTTGGAGAGGAGCTTGGCACTAAAGGAGAGATTGATGAGCAGCCACTAGATATTGATGAGAAGCTGGAAACTGAAGTGCTTCAATCGACCACCATATCATTAAAGATGGCATATGGATCGTTGAAAAATCCCACTAGGGTGTTGGAAAATGTTCCGGCCAAGGTTGGACAGTCTTATGTTCCAATCGATTTTGTCATAATTGAAATAGAGGTTGATACGCCACTCCAAGCAATATTGGGGAGACCATTTTTAGCTACAGTTGGAGTCATGATCAATGTGAAGAGAGGGAAGTTGACAATGGAGGTTAAGGAAGATAAAATTAAGTTTCAACTAGATGATGCTTCCGATCCACCGCCTCCAAGGGTAGTATTCAACCCCCTTCCTCCTGAGCGTGACAAATGCAAACCTAAGAGGAAGTTTGACCATGGTCTCACAACCCTTCCACCTTGAACTATTAGGGTCAAGCTAATGACCTTAAATTAGCACTTCTTGGGAGGCAACCCAAGCTTTCTTTTCTTTTTATTTAGATATGCTTGGTTTCATTTAGTTTTGCTTTGTTTTTTTTTTTTTTCCTTTCTTTTTAGTGTCTTTTGTTTTCTCACCACCAAGCTTCATTTTGACATTTAGGTCTTCTTGCGAATAAAGAAGGATGGCAACACATGCAAACATTGTACACTTTGTTTTGACTCTTGACATCTTAAACCTCTTATGTTTGCTCATATTACTTATCTTGATGATATTGGGTGGTTTGAAAGTGTTTGAATCCTTGATCCCTATAACTTGGTTAAGTTTGGCTATTCTAGGCTTTTGGTATAGCAAAACAGAGGTAAATCCACGCATGGCCATGTGAGTTCACACAACCGTGTGTTCAAAACAGGGGACAACACACGGCCGTGTAAGCCTTGACAGTAGAGAACACTAGCTGGGCCGTGTGAAATCACACAGTTATGTGGTAGTGCACGACCCCAAATCCCTTTTAAAACCCCCAATTTCCTAACTCTTGTCCTCTTATGCTTTGATGTGATGCTTGTTGACATTGAGGACAATGTCCATTTTATGTTTGGGAGTGCGATTCTAGATTAGATAGATTAGTTTAGATAAGATTAGTCTTGCCATTGGAATTTTTTTTCTTAGGATAAGATTAAATAAGATTAGATTACGATAAGATTAGACAAGATTAGTTTAGATTAGATTAGATAAGATTAGTCTTGCTATTTGAATTTATTTCTTTTTCTTAGGATAAGATTAGATAAGATAAGATTAGATAAGATTAGTTTAGATTAGATTAGATTAGATAAAATTAGTTAAGATTAGTTTAGATTTGATTATTCCTGCCTTTTAATTTTATTTTTAAGAAAGATTAGATAAGATTTTATTAGACTATATTAGATTTGCTTATTCTTACTATTTGAGTTTATTTTTTTCTCTTTGCTTTTATTTATTTTGCATTGCTTTTGTTTATGTTTTTTTTGCTTTTTTACTTTATTTTTGTTGCATTGTGTTGTGTCAGCTTAGGTGCCTCCCCGAGTTTGGAGCCTTTGTAGGGGGATGTATATAGTGTCGGCCGCCAAAAATATTTTGTTTTTCTTTCGTTTGTTGATTTTGTTTTATTTTATTTTCTTTTAGCTACATTTATCCTTTTGATTTTGAATAATTTGAATTTTTCCAATCCATTTGGAATCTAAGCACTAAACTTTGTTTTTAAAAAGAATGAGAATTGCTTTACTAGATAATTGAGGATGACAAAAGAGTTCAATGCATGTTTAGCTTAGGAAAATGTTGAGTGGAAAATTGTTCATAATTGTTATGCATGTCGAGCTTAGAACATTTTGCTTTCTTTAGTTTGTTTTTCATGAATCCTTTAATTGAATTTATATGTTGTTAGAGAAGGTTTATGTGAATGATTGTAGTTTCCAAAGTACCCTACCAATTCCTAGAACAAGTCTTCTAAATCTATTGAGGCGAAATCCTAGTGTGCACTTGCAAAAAAGGAAATGATTAGGAATTCTTTCTTTAAACCCATCTAGACCTTAGACCACCCTTGATACACATATTTTCCCCTTAGTGTACTTTGAAGTCTTCATGCACTTAGCCTTTTCTTTCATGTAACCCACATTCACCTTACCCCATTAGCCTAAACACTTATACCTACCCTATATGAGATGGATTCTTGTGAGGAAGTGAGAGATTTGATTAGGAATGAGATCAAAGGAAGAAGGGAAGAAAAGAAAAATAATAATAAATAAAAGCACTAAAGAATTGAAAAAGTAAGTCCACCTTGATTTGCAAAGAAATAAGTTTAGGGTGGAGGCAAGAAAAAGAACAAAAATCTCAATGTAATGACTATCTTGCCAAAAAGAAAGTAAAAAATGAAGAAGAAAAGTGCTAGTTTGAATTTAAAAAAAAAAAAGAAGAAATAAAAAATAATAATAATAAAATAAAAAATTTGAAGGTTTCCCTATCTTTCAAACATAATTCCTAGGTGAGTTTTGATCTTTTTCACTCTATATCCTCTCATCTTTGTTCATCTTTCCATTCCTTTCTTTGTGCTTAACCATGACCCCTTAGCCCCATTACATGCTGACAAGAGGTTGACGAGACCTATCAAATAAAATAACCGGTTCACAAACTAATTTGTAGTATAGAGAATAAACCGAATCGTCTCTCAAGGATCCAAAAACAAAGATTTAATTAGATCAAGATAATTAGAAAAGGGGGGTTTTGTTGTTGATTAACAAGATTAATAAAAGTAGGAGATTTAAAGTTGTAAACAAATCTAAAGAAACAACCAATCCAAGGAAATTTACCGATCTTGAGTTTAACTCATCATTGATCACAAGGAATTCACTTAATTGCAAACCATGTTCTTGGCCTTAGATCACATCAAGAAGCCTTAACATGATCCAAGAATTCTCTACTAGATAAGCATCTAGGATTTGATTAACTAAGGTTAGATAAAGTAAGCACCATCCAACATAGATTAACTTAAGATCTAGAATTTAACCAAGTTAAACAATCTATCAAAAAGCTTTAATATATTGTTTAATCTTTGTGATCTTCATTGAATACATGATAATAAAGCTACTACCACATCAACATCTAAATCAAATTAAGCAATTTAATCTAGATAAAAATCAAAAGAGGAAGAAGAGAAACTTGAATAACAATTAAGCAATATGAACAAGCAAAACAAGATCTCCAAATTAAACAACAAGATGGCTAATTCCTTGGATTGATTATGAGAGCCTAGCCTTCCATGGATGGGAAGGAAGAACTCAGAAATTAAAGAACAAAAACGAAATTGCAAAGAGAATGAAGAAGAAGAGAAAGAAAACTCTCACAAATACTTAAACTTTCTTGAAACTTACTTCCAAATTGAATGCCTCTAATACAAAGAGGTTGGGTCTATTTATACTAATCCTAGAAGCCAATTTGTACATGTACATAATCTGTATAGAAGCTATAAGAATATGGAAATTGTCAAATATGGAAGCTTGATGCATGGTTGGTGGCTTGGTGCATGGTAGGTGGGTTGGTGTATGGTTGGTGGCTTTTAGTCAACAACTCTTATCCGACTTCTGGCTTCAAATTCATCACCTAGACGGTGCATTTTGGCTTGGATGTCTCATCAAAGTTGTAGCCAGTTGCCTCCTTGAAAATCTCCAATTTGAATCATGTCATTTGGACTTTTAGAACTCCAGAAATGCCAAAAACATTGCACCTACCTCAAGTTAGGTTGGAAGAACGTGTTTCCAAATTCAGACCAACTTGTAGCTTCAGAAGCATGCCTAAAACGACATCTATTGACAAAATGGTCTTCCGTGAAGTTGGAGATATGGGTCTTATCTTTCAAATGACCAAGTTTCAGCCCAAGAGGAGGCCTATAACCCACTATATAGTCCAATATGTACATACTGCCCAGATGGTTCCGTGACAGCAAACTCACTCTGTATTGCAAGGCTATTTTGGGCTCTTAGAAGTCCGATCCAGCTCTTGAGTTCTTCATGAAACTTGTAGATCCTTGTCTTAGCTTTCCAAAGACACCAAGATCACCTCAATTGGATCACCGAGTCCCAAGTTATGGTCTAACCAAGGAAGAAAGGTCAAAATGCATCAAAATCCGAAAATTATCCAATATTTACATTAAAACCCAATGAAGCCCAACAACATTAAACTCATCTAAAATACTAATATTGGGCACAATAAACATCTAATGAAGCCTAATACAAAGCTAACATAAGTGTCTCAAATTGATTGATCAAATTCTCCCACACTTAAGCTTTTGCACTCCCGGGCAAAACACATAAAAACAAAACTAAAGAAAAACAAGAAACATCATATTATTAAACTAAAAACATAAAAAACTGATTATACCTAATCTAATCCATTTTCGTAGGAAAACACGATGGCACTTAGCATGTGCCACAAGCCTTTAAACCCCTAGGTGTCCCTAGTGGACGAGTTATAGTCTCGTGAGGGTTTACCAGGATGATACCCACAAACATGTAATATTTTATTTAATCAATTCAACTAATTTTTAAATACAAGCATTGTATCAAATATAAACCATAATTAATAAGTCAAGTATGCTTAACAAAGAATAGTTGAATCAAATCAATTGAGAATAAAGTATAGCATAATCATGCTTTAATCAGAAATAGGCATGTTCAGATTGAGTAAAATTCTTCACAATTGACACTCAAATCACACAAGGTGTTTAGGTTAACTGTTTATGCTCAACTCAGTCAAATTATGGGAGTATTTTACCATAGGCTTGCATATACATCAATTCTCCACTACTTAGATCAAATAAATTACAAAAATCAAGAGGTCTTTCAAAAAGGTTGTAATGGAACTTACAAGGTGAAGGAATGGAACAATATGGATAATAGCAGGTTAAAACCAAAGAGAATAAAAAGAGCATTGAGGAGTAACTCAAGTAGAAAGAATAAAATTTTTACCCAAAACCTTAAAATGCTCATTCTCTTCACACATTCCTTCCTTTTTCTATTCTTTTATTTTTTCTTTTATTTTTTTTTTGTTTTTTTTTGTTTTTTTTTTGTTTTTTTTTTGTACCAAGCATTTCGTTTCAGCACACCAATTCCCCCACACTTAAATCATTGCAAGCAAAAGAACTCCTCCAATAAGAAAATCAATGCACTCCCATTCCCTAAGGTAAGGTAAAACATGGTTTGTTTTTTTTTTCACTCAAAGCTTGTAATGAGCTAAGAACAAAGAATAGGCAAATAGGCTCATAGGGAGTTAATATTTGAATAAATGCAAGGTAGGTTTAATTGGTCAAAGTAGCTAAGTCAAGAAAAAATGCCTCTATCATTTTCATGCAACATACAGACCAATGTAATCTCAAACCGATTCAATGCAAGTTCTAGAAAATAAATTCATAATTGACATCACTCATGAAAGAAAATAACCAAGTGTAAGTATCAAACTTGGAAAAGCCCAAAACTCACAAAGGTATGAAACATTCACTCAATTCAACCATGCCTTCTTCCTAATATCCACAATCATATACACATGTATATCATGAAAATGATTCAACTATAAACTGTTTTGCATACTTTTATCATCAATTAAGCTCAGATTCAGCACATGCTTGTATCAAAATCAATTGAAAAGATCAAAATTGTGTGTGTGTGTTTCTTTTTTTTTTTTTTAAATATATACAAGAACAAAGATGATTTAAGACCTATTATGAAATGCAAGTTAAGATGCGTCTCAAGAGCAAAACTACTCCTTACTCTGCCATCATACATCTAATAAGTTAGTAACAATAAAGATTAGCTTGTTAGTTTTTTTTTTTTTTTACTAAACTATGTACATGGTAATGTCAACTATCCCTCCCCCCAACTAATTAAAGACATTGTCCCCAATGTCAAAATAAAGATAGGTAGAGTGTAGAAGGTCTTACCAGAAAACTGCAAATCGAGCCTGAAATAAGAAAAATTACAAAAAACTAAAACCGTAAGAGAAAACAAAAATTCACAAAGACAAAGTCAAATCAAGTTTTTGCTTTTTGCTGCTGCTGCCTTGTTCCCAATTCCGTGGAGCCATTACTGGACCACGTTGTGGTACAAATTCATTTAGTTGATCGAGCAATTGTTCAGGAGTTACAGCAGTTACAAGACTTTGACGTGTCGCTTGTGAGATGAACCTTTTTTCTACAGCATGATTAAGAAAACAAAACAAACTGTCATAAAAACCATTAACATTTAATATACCTATGGGTTTTTGGTGAAAGTTCTGCTGTGACCAGGATGTAATTTGGAAGAGCTCTTCCAAAGTTCCAAAACCACCAGGTAGGGCAACAAAGGCATCAGCATTTGCTATCATAATGTTCATGCGTTGGTGCATGCAAAATACCATTACTTCATCCCCTAATGTTTTTCCAATGGGCGTGCCGATAGATAAAGGACTGGGAATGACACCAAGGACTTTGCCACCTCCTAAATGTGCAGCAGTTGCAACACAACCCATTAACCCAAGACTACCTCCTCCGTAAACTAAATGGATTTCTCTCTCAGCTAGCACTCGACCAAGATGGTGTGCAATATTTACAAACTCTTTATCTTTCCCAGGATTAGATCCACAAAAGACACAAACACTCTTGATCCGATGAACTGAAGTGTCTTCCATTTTCTCTTTTTTTTTTGTACTCTCACCTTATCAATGATCTGAAGAGAGCAAAGTGTATTATTTAAAGAATCAAAACTCAAATGTAATAATTACACCTATAAAGGAGGGGTAGAACCGTGTGTCAGGTAAGTTTGAAAATAAGCACAGCAATGATAATAGCTATATGACAAGGATAAAAGACTAATCTATATGTGTCAGAAGAAGTTTGAAAATATGCAATGCATATTTCAAAAGAATACGGCTACTTTTGATTTGATTTTTTTTTTATTGATTTATTGATTTTTTTTGATTTTTTTTTTAATAAACAAGAAGAAAAACAAAAATAAAAATAAAAATAATACTTACAGGAGGTGTGATTGTGGCTCACAAATTCCTCTGGTTTTACGTCCAGTAATGGCTTGAATGCTCTCTATGGGCCAATGGTCGGCTTCCCATCCAATTTTCTTAAAAATTGGCAAATAGGGTCTTTTTGAGTCAGATTCCCGAGACTATAACGCTTATGTTCATCTTGGAATATTGGCCATAAATCGAGAAGTACTCTTTGCACATCTCCACTAGGATGCGTCTCAAGAGTCAATAGAATGTTATCTAAAGACTCCTTACTCATGCCATCCTTAATGAAGTCAATTTTATCAAGTCGATTTATAGACGCCATTCCAATTGATCTGCATTTTGTGTTACAGGTCCATCTTGCACATTTATAGCAGACTCGTAACCTTTTTGCTCTTCTCTTTTTGCATATGAACTTTTGCCTAGCCCTGGCATATATGAAACAAGAACATCGAGAAAATTCCCGTGATTCGGACCTTTGCTTCGATTATCCAACAGATATCTGCAGGGATGCCTTTGTGCATAAGCATCCTTAACCTCTCAAACCTTGCACAATAAATGTTAGTTAAAGCATTTTGAGGGAGAGAAGGGAATCGCTATGGAGGTTGACAAGTCGATTATCCATTTTAAAAGAAAGAAAGAAGAAAAACAAATTGAGTAAAATTATATACAAATTTCGGTGTTTGTGGGTAAATCAAGGGACCGAAAAAGATTTTCACGAGTCTTGTTATCCGCCATTTAACCGGTGAAAAATCATCTGTCAAAAAATAAACAAAATTAAGACAGAAAAATCAAACTCTGATAGATTTTCTCACTTGGCACCGATTTTCTGTCTCGATTCTTGTGATTGCAAATAAGTCAAAGTTGAAAGATGAAAGAGTTAGAAAACTTGGGTTGTCTCCCAAGAAGCGCTACTTTTAATGTCCTCAGCCAGCGTGATTGAAGATTTTGCACCAGCGATGGATCCTCCCCAATAATGATTCAATCTCTGGCAATTGACATTAATCGTGGCTTTTTTTTTTTTCAACACAGTAGTGATCAATCATGGTAGAGGGCATCCTGCAATTGAACTTCCTCCACGAGGTTCTCTTGAGCTCCTTCATAAAAAATTTTGAGGCGATGACCATTAACTTTGAACACTTTGTTGGTGGCTTCACTCTTAATTTCTACTGCACCATGAGGAAAAACATTAACAACAATGAAGGGACCAAGCCACCTAGAACGAAGCTTACCAGGCATAAGTTTGAGGCGAGAGTTGTGACAAGAGGTTGTCGAGACCCGTCAAAAAATAAAAATTACCGATTCACAAACTAATTTGTAGCATAGAGAATGAACCGAATCGTCTCCCAAGGATCCAAAAAGAACAAAGAATTAATCAGATCAAGATAATTAAAATGGGGGGTTTTGTTGTTGATTAACAATATTGATAAAAATACAAGACTTAAAGTTGAAAACAAATCTAAAGAAACAACCAATCCAAGGAAATTTACCGATCTTGAGAGTTTAATCCATCATTGATCACAAGGAATTCACTTAATCGCTAATCATGTTCTTAGTCTTAGATCATATCAAGACGCCTCAACATGATCCAAGAATCCTCTACTAGATAAGCATCTAGGATTTAATTAACCAAGGTTAGATAAAGTAAGCACCATCCAAACATAGATTAACTTAAGATCTAGAATTTAACCAAGCTAAACAATCCATCAAAAAGCTTTAATAAACTGTTTATTCTTTGTGATCCTCTTTGAACACATGATAATAAAGCTATTACCACATCAACATCTAAATCAAATTAAGCAATTCAATCTAGATAAAAATCAAAAGAGGAAAAAGAGAAACTTGAATAACAATTAAGCAATATGAACAAGCGAAACAAGATCTCCAAATTAAACATCAAGATGGCTAATCCCTTGGATTGATTATAAGAGCCTAGCCTTCCATGGATGGGAAGGAAGAACTCAGAAATTAAAGAACAAAAACGAAATTGCAAAGAGAATGGAGAAGAAGAGAAAGAAAACTCTCACAAATACTCAAACTTTCTTGAAACTTACTTAAAATTGAATTCCTAATACAAAGAGGTTGGCTCTATTTATACTAATCCTAGAAGCCAATTTGTACATGTACATAATCTGAATACAAGCTATAAAAATATGAAAATTGTCAAAAATGGAAGCTTGATGCATGGTTGGTGGGTTGGTGCATGGTAGATGGGTTGGTGTATGGTTGGTGGCTTTTAGTCAACAACTCTTATCCGACTTCTGGCTTCATTTTCATCACCTAGACGATGCATTTTGGCTTGGAGGTCTTCATGAAAGTTGTAGCCAGTTGTCTCCTTGAAAGTTTGCAATTGGAATCATGCCATTTGGACGTTTCAAACTCCAGATATGCCAAAAACACTAAACCTACCTCAAGTTAGGTTGGTAGAACGTGTTTCCAAATTCAAACCAACTTGTAGCTTCATTATCATGCCTAAAACGACATCAATGGTCTTCAGTGAAGTTGGAGATATGGGTCTTATCTTTCCAATGGCCAAGTTTCAGCCCAAGAGGAGGGCTATAACTCACTATGTAGTCCAATATGTGCACACTGCCCAGATTTTCCTGACAACAAACTTACTCTGCATTGCAGGAATGTTTTGGACCCTTAGAAGTCCGATCCAGCTCTTGAGTTCTTCATGAAACTTGTAGAGCATTGTCTTAGCTTTCCAAAGACACCAAGATCACCTCAAATGGATCACCGAGTCCCAAGTTATGGCCTAACCAAGGAAGAAAGGTCAAAATACATCAAAATCCGAAAATTATTCAATATTTGCATTAAAGCACAATGAAGCCCAAAAACATTAAACTCATCTAAAACACTAATATTAGGCACAATAAACATCTAATAAAGCCTAATACAAAGATAACATGAGTGTCTCAAATTGATTGATCAAGTTGTAGAGAAGAACTTTTTGACCAATGATGAACTCCTTTCGTACCAACATCTTATCATGAAGGAGTTTGGTCTTCTCCTTGTAGATCCGGGAGTTCTCATATGCCTCTAATCGAAGCTCCTCAAGTTCCTGAAGTTGGAGCTTCCTTTGAGATCCGGCTTGACTCATGTCAAGGTTACACTGTTTCACCGCCCAATAGGATTTATGCTCAATTTCCACCGGAAGGTGGCACGCTTTCCCAAAGACAATCCGGTACGGGGACATCCCTATCGGTGTCTTGTAAGCAGTTCGGTAAGCCCACAGAGCATCCTCAAGCCTCAGGCTCAGTCCTTCCTATTAGGTTGGACTGTCTTCTCAAGTATGTGCTTGATCTCTCGATTTGAGACTGGGCTGCCCGCTTGTGCAGGGGTGATAAGGTGTAGAAACCTTGTGCAAGACACTGTACTTTCTCATCAAAGCCTCTATTCTCCTAAGGTTACAAAAGTGTGAACCACGATCACCGATAATGGCCCTTGGGATTCCAAACCTGCAGAAAATCTGTGATCTAACAAAGTCCACAACAACTTTGGAATCATCAGTCCGAGTGGCTTTTGCCTCCACCCATTTAGATACATAATCAACAACCAACAAAATATAAATAAAACCAAAGGAAACAGTGAAAGGGCCCATGAAATCAATACCCCAAACATCAAAGATCTCACAAGACAAAGATAGGTCAGAGGCATCTCATTCTGTGTGAAATTGTCCCCTGTTCTCTGGCACTATTCACAAGACTTACAAAACAGATATGCATCATGAAATAGGGTAGGCCAATACAATCCAGAGTCCAAAACCTTCCTAGCTGTACGTTGGGAGCCAAAGTGCCCACCACATGCAAATGTATGACAAAAGCTAAGAATAGAATGAAACTCATGATCAGAGACACATCTTCTAATAATCTGGTCACTATAAAGCTTCCACAGATAAGGATCATCCCATACATAGTACTTAGACTCACTTTTCAATTTATCAGATTGAGCTCTAGTAAATTATGCAGGAAGAACACCAGCAACCAAAAAATTAACCATATCTGCAAACCAAGGGGAGGTGTTCTTACCTTGCAGCTGCAGAAGCTGCTCATCTGGGAAGGAGTCCTATACAGGGAAGGGATCTGAAGCCCTTTCAATGCGGCTCAAGTGATCTGCCACTAGATTTTCTGCTCCACTCTTGTCACGGATCTCTATATGAAACTCTTGGAGTAGTAGCATCCACCTTATTAGTCGAGGCTTTGCCTCTGGCTTCTTCAAAAGAAACTTAAGTGCTGCATGATCAGTAAACACAACAACCTTAGAGCCAAGCAAATATGATCTAAACTTATCCAAAGCAAAAACAATGGCTAAAAGCTCTTTTTCAGTTGTGGTATAGTTGGCCTGAGCAGCATCTAGAGTTCTGGAAGCATAGTATATCACATGAGAAGCTCTCCCCACTCTTTGTGCCAATACTGCTCCTACTGCATAGTTAGAAGCATCACACATTAACTCAAATGGCAATGTCGATCGGTGGGTGGATGATAGGGAGTACTAGTCTAGGCCTGCTTAAAGTTGTTTTAAGATGCCTTGCACTTGTCATCAAAATTGAACTCCACATCTTTCTACAGTAACTGGGAAAATGGAAGAGCAATCTTGCTGAAGTCGGCAATGAAGCGCCTGTAGAAACCTGCATGACCAAGAAAAGAACGCACTTCCCGCACGCATGTGGGGTAAGATAGACAAGTAATTACATCAATCGTGGTAGGATCTACCTCAATGCCCTTACTGGATACTACATGGCCTAAAACTATACCCTGTTCTACCATAAAATGGCATTTCTCAAAATTTAGTACAAGGTTAGTCTCAATGCATCTTTGCAGCACTCTAGATAGGCTAGCTAAACATGAATCAAAAGAAGAACCATAGACAGTGAAGTCATCCATAAAAACCTCCATGCACTCCTCTAAGAAATCAGAAAATATGCTCACCATGCATCTTTGGAAGGTACCAGGGGCATTGCAGAGACCAAAGGGCATCCGTCTGTAAGCAAAGGTGCCGAAGGGACAGGTAAATGTGGTCTTCTCCTGATCCTCTGGTGCAATGTGGATCTGGAAGTATCCAGTGTAGCCATCCAAAAAGCAATAATGGGACTTACCAGCTAACCGTTCCAACATTTGATCAATGAACGGAAGGGGGTAATGATCCTTCCGAGTGGCTTGGTTGAGACGTCTGTAGTTAATGCAAACTCTCCAACTATTCTGCACTCGGGTTGGAATGAGCTCATTCTTCTGGTTGGCCACGACAGTCACACCGGATTTCTTTGGAACTACTTGCACCGGGCTTACCCACTTGCTTTCAGAGATGGGATAGATAATGCCACTGCAGTAGCTTGGTCACCTCTTTTTTCACCACATCTAGGATGAGAGGATTCAGTCTCCTCTGGGGTTGTCTCACTGGTTTAGTTTCCTCCTCAAGTAATATCCTGTGCATGCATGTGGAGGGGTTAATACCAGGAATGTCTGCAAGTGTCCAGCCAATTGCCCTTTTGTGTTGCTTCAAAACTTCCAATAATTTGGTTTCTTGCTCAGGTTGGAGGTGTTTGGCCACTATCACCGGGAGCTTCTCATCCTCCTCCAAGAATGCATACTTCAAATGCTCGAGCAGGGGCTTAAGTTCAATGGAGGGTGGTTGCTGGACTGACGGTACTAGTTTTGGAACTGAAACTAAATCAGCTAAATTCTCTGCAGTTGCACCTGTACCTGCAAGCTATGCACAATCTTGCAAAACAACATCATCATATCCTATGGAATCAAAAGAATCACACTTAGCAGCAGGATGAATGACAATATCACTAATAACAGCATCATTGCCATTAATAACAGAAACAGAGTCATCAATGTCAACAGCACATGATAAGTATGTAGAAATCTCAGCACAGGCTGCACACATTGCATTGGGTTTACAACCAGAAAGTCTAAAACAGGCGGAACAAGTATCGCAAGCTATGCTATCAGTGTATCCTACAATTTCAGGAAACTCTGCCAACATATCAGCATGCATATCATCAACCAGTAAATCAAGGACATCAAAATGAAAAACAGAATGATCCTCTAAAGGGTATTTTATGGCATCAAAAATGTTAAACTGAATGATATCATCACCAAATTCCATGGAAAGGGTACCAGCATGCACATCAATCTTAGTTTTAGCAGTTTTCAAAAATGGCCTACCTAAGATCAATGGGGGTGGGGAAGAGGCAGATTCATCTTCCATATTCAACACATAAAAATCAGCTGGGAATATTAAATTATTTACCCGAACCAGAACGTCTTCCAACACTCCTGCAGGTTGAGCAGTGCTTTGGTTTGTTAACTGAATGACAATGCCGGTGGATTTTAGCTCTCCCATATGCAAGGAAGTGTAAACTGACTTTGGCATTACGTTGATGGAGGCTCCCAAGTCTAGCAAGGCATGAGTGAACTGTTGGTGCCCTATGGTGCAAGGGATGGTAAAAGTGCCTGGATCCTTGCATTTGGGAGGCAAGTTGGGCTGAATCAAAGCAGAGACATTTCTCCCCATACTCACTTTTTCAGTGCTCTTTAGCTTCTTCTTATGGGTGCACATCTCTTTCAAGAACTTGGCATACTTGGGGATTTGTTTAATTGCCTCCAAGAGAGGTATATTCACCTCAATCTTCTGAAAAGTCTCCATAATTTCCTTATCCAAGTTAGTTTCAACCATATGCCTCGACTGTATCATTCGGTTTGGAAAAGGAAGAGGAATGTTGCAAGCTGACTTTTGTGGATGTTCACTTTTCTGCTTTACTGAATTTTCTGTCAACTGCTGGTTTGATCTGACTTTCTGCTTGGATGTTGCAGGATCATTTGTTGCTGAATCTGCTACAGCATCTGAATTTGTTGCAGCATCGTGTTTTTCTGGGTCAATGGTAGAATCTGGAATTATCTGCTGTACTGGTCCATTGATTTGCCTACCACTGCACAAAGCTATAACACTAACATTGCCTCTAGGGTTTGGAGTGGTTTGAGAGGGTAATTGGCCAGAACCTTGTGACTTTAATCCATGAATTGATGTGGCAAGTTGGCCAATTTGAGTCTCCAAGTTCTGAATGGTGGTTTCAGTTCTCTGTTGAAACTGGATGTTATTGGTGGCCAACTGTTTCACCAAATCCTCCAATGAGGGCTCAGATTTTGTGGCTATAGGACCTTGCTGCTGAAATGGTGGTCTATTTGGTCCAGCATGTGGTTGAAACTGATTTGTCCTTACTTGCTGCTGGAATGGTGGTCTATACTGGTTTGGTGGCTGCTGATTTGATGCATTCCCATATCTCAGATTGGGATGGTCCCTCCAGCTAGGGTTGTAAGTGTTGGAGAATGGATCATATTTCTGTTGTTGCTGCTGATGGAATTGTGGCTTCCCAGGAAATATACCAGCTGCAGCCACAGATTGGTCTTGAAACTCATAATCATCTTGCAATGTGGGGCACGCATCTGTGGGATGAGAGGAACTAGAACATATGCTACAAACTCTTGCAGGGGTTTGCACACGTGGTTCGTGTTGTCCTATTGCCATCTGTCTAACCAAAGAAGTGAGCTCATCCAATCTATGTTCCACCCTTTGTTGATCAGCATGTGAAGAGGTATTAACTTCATTGACTACTCTGGTTGCAGCACCCATTCGAGTACCAAATTGCTGAGAATTTGCTGCCATGTTTACAATTAAGTTTCTGGCAGCAGCTGGAGTTTTATTTACCAATGCTCCACCACTTGCAGCATCAATCATACTCCTTTCCATTGGCATCAATCCTTCATAGAAGTATTGGATTAGCAGTTGATCACTAATTTGATGGTGTGGGCAGCTTGAGCACAATTTCTTGAATCTCTCCCAATACTCATGGAGAGTTTCACCACTGATTTGCCTTATGCCACAAATATCTTTCCTTATTGCAGCAGTTCTTGATGCAGGAAAGAACTTCTCCAGAAATAATCTTTTCATGTCATTCCAAGAAGTGATAGCAGCAGGTTGTAAGTAATACAACCAATCCTTAGCAAAGACCATCCAAAGAGAAAGGAAAGGCCCTTAGCTTGATGTGATCTTCAGCTATTCCATGAGGTTTCATGGTGGAGCAGACAACATGGAACTCCTTCAAATGCTTATGTGGATCTTCACCTGCAAGACCATGAAACTTGGGCAGCAAGTGTATCAATCCAGATTTCAACTCAAAATCAACATTAAGTTCAGGATATTGAATGCACAAAGGTTGATAATTCACATCAGGTGCAGCCAATTCCTTAAGGGTCCTATTGTTATAGTCAGCCATAGTAAAATCAACAGGACTCAAGATCGAGACAATCGAAGTACTATGACGGCACTCAACAGGATTAAAAGAGTCAACAAGATTAGGTGCAATGTCAAGTTCAAGTCCAATTCCAGAAGTAATTCTATTAGCTCTATGAATGTTACTACCAGTCCTATGAATTCTGTGAAGTGTATGAAAGGTTCTATCAATTTCAGGATCAAATGAATGCAAGGTACCAGGATCAGATCTAGTCATACAGCATGCAGTTCATAAGAGGGTATTAGAAAAGCAATAACAACTAAAACACTAAAAATTCCTAAAACAAATACTCCAAAAAATTAAACAAAAATAAAAATAGTATCAAATAAATTTTAAAAATTATCGAACCACCACAGGATAAAATCTACACAAAAATGCTATCCAACAAAATAATAAAAATCTTAAAAAATTGAAAAAGTGGTCTAAACGATGGAATTTGGCTAAAATAAGGGTGACCTCACTATACATAGTGAGCCTTTCTCAGAATAATATTTTCCATTCGTGTACCAAAATTCAGATCAATCCGAGATGCTTTACTGAACCGAAATTCTTGACACAATGCCCTTTATCCAATTTCAGCCGAATTCCACTTGAAAAAGCTTCAAAAACAAAACAAACACATCTGTTAGAGTTAGATGGGATCTTGAAATGATCAAATAGTTGCCTTGGATCCCTGGCAACGGCGCCAAATTTGACAAGAGGTTGTCGAGACCTATCAAATAAAATAACCGGTTCACAAACTAATTTGTAGTATAGAGAATGAACCGAATCGTCTCTCAAGGATCCAAAAACAAAGATTTAATTAGATCAAGATAATTAGAAAAGGGGGGTTTTGTTGTTGATTAACAAGATTAATAAAAATAGGAGATTTAAAGTTGTAAACAAATCTAAAGAAACAACCAATCCAAGGAAATTTACCGATCTTGAGTTTAACTCATCATTGATCACAAGGAATTCACTTAATTGCTAACCATGTTCTTGGCCTTAGATCACATCAAGAAGCCTTAACATGATCCAAGAATTCTCTACTAGATAAGCATCTAGGATTTGATTAACCAAGGTTAGATAAAGTAAGCACCATCCAACATAGATTAACTTAAGATCTAGAATTTAACCAAGTTAAACAATCTATCAAAAAGCTTTAATATATTGTTTAATCTTTGTGATCCTCTTTGAATACATGATAATAAAGCTACTACCACATCAACATCTAAATCAAATTAAGCAATTTAATCTAGATAAAAATCAAAAGAGGAAGAAGAGAAACTTGAATAACAATTAAGCAATATGAACAAGCAAAACAAAATCTCCAAATTAAACAACAAGATGGCTAATCCATTGGATTGATTATGAGAGCCTAGCCTTCCATGGATGGGAAGGAAGAACTCAGAAATTAAAGAACAAAAACGAAATTGTAAAGAGAATGGAGAAGAAGAGAAAGAAAACTCTCACAAATACTTAAACTTTCTTGAAACTTACTTCCAAATTGAATGCCTCTAATACAAAGAGGTTGGGTCTATTTATACTAATCCTAGAAGCCAATTTGTACATGTACATAATCTGAATACAAGCTATAAGAATATGAAAATTGTCAAAAATGGAAGCTTGATGCATGGTTGGTGGCTTGGTGCATGGTAGGTGGGTTGGTGTATGGTTGGTGGCTTTTAGTCAACAACTCTTATCCGACTTCTGGCTTCAAATTCATCACCTAGATGGTGCATTTTGGCTTTGATGTCTCATGAAAGTTGTAGCCAGTTGTCTCTTGAAAATCTTCAATTTGAATCATGTCATTTGGACTTTTAGAACTCCAGAAATGCCAAAAACACTGCACCTACCTCAAGTTAGGTTGGAAGAACGTGTTTCCAAATTCAGACCAACTTGTAGCTTCAGAAGCATGCCTAAAACGACATCTATTGACAAAATGGTCTTCAGGGAAGTTGGAGATATGGGTCTTATCTTTCAAATGACCAAGTTTCAGCCCAAGAGGAGGCCTATAACCCACTATATAGTCCAATATGTACATACTGCCTAGATGGTTCCGTGACAGCAAACTCACTCTGTATTGCAAGGCTATTTTGGGCTCTTAGAAGTCAGATCCAGCTCTTGAGTTCTTCATGAAACTTGTAGATCCTTGTCTTAGCTTTCCAAAGACACCAAGATCACCTCAATTGGATCACCGAGTCCCAAGTTATGTCCTAACCAAGGAAGAAAGGTCAAAATGCATCAAAATCCGAAAATTATCCAATATTTACATTAAAACCAAATGAAGCCCAACAACATTAAACTCATCTAAAATACTAATATTGGGCACAATAAACATCTAATGAAGCCTAATACAAAGCTAACATAAGTGTCTCAAATTGATTGATCACATGCCTATAAAGATCTTTGATCCTTTGCAGGTGTGTGCTATATTAGTGGAGATAGGAATAGTTGTCTTGCCTATGGGACTTGGGAATTCACATTCATGGTGGTGGTATTAGGAACTATTTTTTGTGCATAAACTCATCCGGGAGCTATTAATTCATGAGATTGTCTTGTGAATGCATGCTTGAGATAATTGACTTTTTCTTTGCTTGGACATGGGTGCATGAATGAACTTTTAACTTCTTTAGCGCTTTAATGAGTTCTTCATCAATTGATTCTCATGAGGTTTTTCTTCAAATGACTTGGATTGCAATTCTTGTTAGTTTCATAATTGAATATCTTCCATCTATGTTTTATTTGTTTATTACTTGAGGACAAGCAAAAGTTTGGGGGTATTTTATATGTGAGTAAAATGCACACATCTAATGCTTGATTTGATATGGATTTGGATCGGTTTTGATTGAATCCTTTCCCTCTTTGCTATATTTTTACATACTTTTACACTTTGACTCCTTTCCTCTCATTCTTGGTGTTTTCAGGTACTTAATGGACGTTTTGGACCCATTCCTTGGAGGATCCTGACAAGAGGTTGTCGAGACCCCGTCAAATAATAATAATTATCGGTTCACAAACTAATTTGTAGTATAGAGCATGAACCGAATCGTCTCTCAAGGATCCAAAAAGAACAAAGATTTAATCATATCAAGATAATTAAAAGGGGGGTTTTGTTGTTGATTAATAAGATTGAAAAAAAATACAAGACTTAAAGTTGTAAACAAATATAAAGAAGCAACCAATCCAAGGAAATTTACCGATCTTGAGTTTAACTCATCATTGATCACAAGGAATTCACTTAATTGCTAACCATGTTCTTGGCCTTAAATCACATCAAGAAGCCTCAACATGATCCAAGAATTCTCTACTAGATAAGCATCTAGGATTTGATTAACCAAGGTTAGATAAAGTAAGCACCATCCAACATAGATTAACTTAAGATCTAGAATTCAACCAAGCTAAACAGTCTATCAAAACGCTTTAATATATTGTTTAGTCTCTGTGATCCTCTTTGAATACATGATAATAAAGCTATTATCACATCAACATCTAAATCAAATTAAGCAATTCAATCTTGATAAAAATCAAAAGAGGAAGAAGAGAAACTTGAATAACAATTAAGCAATATGAACAAGCGAAACAAGATCACCAAATTAAACATCAAGATGGCTAATCCCTTGGATTGATTATGGGAGCCTAGCCTTCCATGGATGGGAAGAAAGAACTCAGAAATAAAAGAACAAAAACGAAATTGTAAAGAGAATGGAGAAGAAGAGAAAGAAAACTCTCACAAATACTCAAACTTTTCTTCAAACTTACTTAAAATTGAATCCTTGATAATACAAAGAGATTGGCTCTATTTATACTAATCCTAGAAGCCAATTTGTACATGTACATAATCTGAATACAACCTATAAAAATATGGAAATTGTCAAATATGGAAGCTTGATGCATGGAAGGTGGGTTGGTGTATGGTTGGTGGCTTTTAGTCAACAACTCTTATCCGACTTCTGGCTTCATTTTCATCACCTAGACGGTGTATTTTGGCTTGGAGATCTTCATAAAAGTTGTAGCCAGTTGTCGCCTTGAAATTTTGCAATTGGAATCATGCCATTTGGACGTTTAGAACTCTAGATATGCCAAAAACACTGAACCTACCTCATGTTAGGTTGGTAGAACGTGTTTCCAAATTCAAACCAACTTGTAGCTTCATTATCATGCCTAAAACGATATCTATTGACTAAATGGTCTTCAGTGAAGTTGGAGATATGGGTCTTATCTTTCCAATGGCCAAGTTTTAGCCCAAGAGGAGGCCTATAACTCACTATGTAGTCCAATATGTGCACACTGCCCAGATTTCCGTGACAGCAAACCCACTCTGCATTGCAGGGATATTTTGGACCCTTGGAAGTCTGATCCAACTCTTGAGTTCGTCATGAAACTTGTAGAGCATTGTCTTAGCTTTCCAAAGACACCAAGATCACCTCAAATGGATCACCGAGTCCCAAGTTATGGCCTAACCAAGGAAGAAAGGTCAAAATGCATCAAAATCCGAAAATTATTCAATATTTGCATTAAAGCACAATGAAGCCCAAAAACATTAAACTCATCTAAAATACTAATATTGGGCACAATAAACATCTAATAAAGCTTAATACAAAGATAACATAAGTGTCTCAAATTGATTGATCAAATTCCCCCACACTTAAGCTTTTGCACTCCTGGGCAAAATACATAAGAACAAAACTAAAGAAAAACAAGAAACATCATATTATTAAACTAAAAGCATAAAAACTGATTATACCTAATCTAATCCACTTTCGTAGGAAAACACGATGGCACTTAGCATGTGCCACAAGCCTTTAAACCCCTAGGTGTCCCCAGTGGACGTGTTATAGTCTCATGAGGGTTTACCAGGATGATACCCACAAACATGTAATACTTTATTTAATCAATTCAACTAATTTTTAAATACAAGAGGATTATGAGTAACCACAATTTCAAGGATTCCAAACATTCATGAAGTGATATGCCTTTACATCCCAAATTAACAAGCAAGGTGAATTCAAGTAGAATCATGGATCAAGCATGATAGAATCTCACAAGATACACTCTCAATCTCTCAAGTGTTTAGGTTTGTGTTTACACTCAAATCAACTCATGAAAAATTGCACTACCATAAGCTTGCTTATCTTCTACTTCTCCACTACTCAAAACACATGCACACACAAATCAAGAGGACTTTATTCAAGGTTGTAAGGGGGCCAAGGTAAGGGAAGGGAATAATATGGATATACACAAGTTAAAACCAAAGAGAATAAAAGAGCAAGGGGGAGGAACTCAAGTAACAACCATAGAAGTTTACCCCAAACCATAAAACATTTTGTATAAACATCCCCCCACACTTAAACCATAGCTTGTCCTCAAGCAAAAAGAGCTCCTCCAATAAGAAAACCAATGCTCTCCTATTCACTAAGGTGAGGTAAAACATGACTTTTTTTACTCAAGGCTTGTAATGAGCTAAGAACAAGAATGGACAATTAGGCTCAAAGGGGGTTAACAATGGAATAAATGCAAGGTAGGTTTATTTGGACAAAGCAACTTAGTTAAGAAAAATGCCTCTGTCATTTTCATGCAACATACAGACCAATGTAATCTCAAATCGATTCAATGCAAGTTCTAGAAAATAAATTCATAATTGACATCACTCATGAAAGAAAATAAACCAAGTGTAAGTATCAAACTTGGAAAAGCCCAAAACTCACAAAGGTATGGAACATTCACTCAATTCAACCATGTCTTCTTCCTAATATCCACAGTCATATACACATGTACATTATGAAAATGATTCAACAATAAATTGTTTTGCATACTTTTATCATCAAATAAGTTCAGATTCAGCATATGCTTGTATCAAAATTAATTGAAAAAAAGATCAAAATGAAATTATTTTTTTTGTAATATGCAAGAACAAAATAATTTAAGACATACTATGAAATGCAAGTTAAGATGCGTCTCAAGAGCAAAACTACTCCTTACTCTGCCATCATATATCTAATAAGCTAGTAACAATAAAGATTAGCTGGTTAGTTTTTATTTTTTTTTTAACTAAACTATGTACATGGTATTGTCAACTATCCCTCCCCCCAACTAATTAAAGACATTGTCCCCAATGTTAAAATAAAGATAGGTAGAGTGTAGAAGATCTTACCAGAATACTGCAAATCAAGCCTGAAATAAGAAAAAAATTACAAAAAACTAAAACCAAAACAGAAAACAAAAATTCACAAAGACAAAGTCAAATCAAGTTTTTGCTTTTTGCTGCTGCTGCCTTGTTCCCAATTCAGTGGAGCCATTGCTGGATGACGCTGGGGGACAAATTCATGTAGTTGATCGAGCAATTGTTCAGGAGTTGCAGCAGTTACAAGACTTTGACGTGTCGCTTGTGAGATGAACCTTTTTTCTACAGCATGATCAAGAAAACAAAGCAAACTGTCATAAAAACCATTAACATTTAATATACCTATGGGTTTTTGGTGAAAGTTCTCATTGTGATCAGGATGTAATTTGGAAGAGCTCTTCCAAAGTTCCAAAACCACCAGGTAGGGCAATAAAGGCATCAGCATTTGCTATCATAATGTTCATGCGTTGGTGCATGCAAAATACCATTACTTCATCCCCTAATGTTTTTCCAATGGGCTTGCTGATAGATAAAGGACTGGGAATGACACCAAGGACTTTGCCACCTCCTAAATGTGCAGCAGTTGCTACACAACCCATTAACCCAAGACTACCTCCTCCGTAAACTAAATGGATTTCTCTCTCAGCTAGCACTCGACCAAGATGGTGTGCAATATTTACAAACTCTTTATCTTTCCCATGATTAGATCCACAAAAAACACAAACACTCTTGATCCGACGAACTGAAGTGACTTCTATTTTTTTTTCTCTTTGTTTTTTTTTTGTACTCTCACCTTATCAATGATCTGAAGAGAGCAAAGTGCAATATTTATAGGAATCAAAACTCAAATGTAATAATTACACCTATAAAGGAAGGGTAGATCTGTGTGTCAGACAAGTTTGAAAATAAATACAGCAATGATAATAGCTATATGACAAGGATAAAAGACTAACCTATATGTGTCAGAAGAACTTTGAAAATACGCAACGCATATTTCAAAAAAATACGGCTAAATTTTTTTTTTTGAATTTTTTTTTTGAATTTTTTTTAATAAACAAGAAGAAAAAAAAGTAAAAATAAAAAATAATACTTACAGGAGGTGTGATTGTGGCTCACATTTTCCTCTGGTTTTACGTCCAGTAACGGCTTGAAGCTCTCTATGGGCCGATGGTCGGCTTCCCATCCAATTTTCTTAAAAATTGGCAAACAGGGTCTTTTTGAGTCAGATTCCCGAGACTATAACGCTCATGTTCATCTTGGAATATTGGCCATAAATCGAGAAGTGCCCTTTGCACATCTCCACTAGAATGCGTCTCAAGAGTCAATAAAATGTTATCTAAAGACTCCTTACTCATGCCATCTTTAATGAAGTTAATTTTATCATCTCGGTTTATAGACGTCATTCCAATTGATTTGCATTTTGTGTTATAGGTCCATCTTGCACATTTATAGCAGACCCGTAACCTTTTTGCTCTTCTTTTCTTGACATATAAACTTTTACCTAGCCCTGGCATATATGAAACAAGAGCGTCAGAAAATTCACCTCTGAGTTGGACCTTTGCTTCGATCAACCAGTGTATATCCGCAGGGATGCCTTTGTGCATAAGCATCCTTAATCTCTCAAACCTTGCACAATAAATGTTAGTTAAAGCATTTTGAGGGAGAGAAGGGAATCGCTTGTGGAGGTTAAAAAGTTGATTATCCATTTCGAAAGAAAGAAGAAAGAGAGAAAAAAAAATTGAGTAAAATTATATACAGATTTCAGTGTTTGTGGGTAACTGAAGGGACCGAAAAAGATTTTCACGAAGTACCGTTATCCGCCATTTAACCGGTGAAAAATCATCTGTCAAAGAAAAACAAACAAAATAAAGACAGAAAAATCAAACTTTGATAGATTTTCTCACTTAACACCGTTTTTTCTGTATCGATTCCTGTGAAAGCAAATAAGTCAAAGTTAGAAAGATGACAGAGTTATAAAACTTGGGATGCCGCCCAAAAAGTGCCACTTTTAACGTCTTCAGCCAGCATGATTGAAGATTTTTCACGATTGATGGGTCCTCCCCAATAATGATTCAGTTTCTGGCCATTGACCTTAAACGTGGCTTTTTTTTTCTTTTTCAACAAAGATTTATATAGAAAATAGAAAATAAAAACAGCAGACAAAACAAAAAATAAAAACAAAAACAACAAAAAAAAAGTAATAAAAGACAAACTTCAGCAGTATAGCAAAACAGAAGTAGAAACATAAACAGAAAACACAAACAGCAGAAACAACAGCAACAGAAAAGAGTAAACTGTAACAGTCAAATAAAAATAGAATCAACATTGAAAACAATAGCAAAACAGTAAAAACAAAAAGAAAACAACAACCAGAAAAATGAAATAAAAGTGTGGAAAGAAAACTCCCTATGGATAGCAGAAGAAATAAAGTCCCGGCAGCCACACCATAGCCAGTGTAATGGATCACCACATCCAGAATCAGAGAGTTTAGTCTCCTCGGGGGCTGCTTTATTGGCTTAACTCCATCTTCAAGTAAAATCCTACGCATGCATATGGAAGGGCTAACGCTAGGAATGTCTGCAAGTATGATGGCTCTTTGATTCTCCTTTAAAATTTGTAGCAACTTCTCCTCCTCATCAGTAAGGAGGTTCTCAGCCACAATAAACTCCAATTTTGGTGGCTTCACTACTTCTGCGGATTGAGTTGCTGCATAACTTGCTGAAAAAGATTCATCATGTCTCAAAAAGGCAGCAATCCCAGCACATGCATTACATAACATATCACCATCACAACCAGTACAACAAACAAAATCATCAAAATCAATAAAACTAGCAAATTCATCACACAAATCATCATTTTTCTCATCAATGATCTCATGTTTTGCAGAATCAGATTTCTGCATATGTTGCTTGCTCAACTGACTCAATGAAGATGTAAGTCGACCAACTTGGGTATTCAAGTTCTGTACTATAGCTTCTGTTCTCTGCTGGAATTGGATGTTGTTATGAGCCAATTGTTTCACCAAATCCTCTAATGTAGGCTTAGATTCCATGCCTATTGGGGCTTGCTGCTGTTGCTGCATAGGCTGCTGGTATAGATTGATTGGTTCAACATAAGGTTCGAACCAGGGATGTTCTCCCCAGTCATGGTTATATATGGTAGAATAAGGATCATATCCAAGCTGTTGGTATTGTGGTTCACCAAGAAATACACCTGTTGCATCAACAGAATGGTCATGAAATACAGAACCATCATCTTGTAATGTGGTGCAAGCATATGTTGGATGATAAGAACTACAACATATACTACAAAATCTTGCAGGTTCTTGCACATGTAACTGATGTTGTTCCACTGCCAACTGCCCCACCAGATAAGCCAGCTCATCAAGTTTATGCTCCATCAGATTAGTGATCAAACACAAAATCACAAAAACAAGTCTAAATATACACACAAAATAATTACAGAAAACATATCTATAGATTTTTAAAAATTATGGGACTACCACAAAGTGAAATCTACACAAAAATTCTATCTAACACAATAATAATAAAATCTTAAAAAATTGAAAAAGTGGTCTAAACGATGGAATTTGGCTAAAATAAGGGTGACCTCACTATAAATAGTGAGCCTTTCTCAAAATAACGTTTTCCATTAGTGTACCAAAATTCAGGTCAATCAGAGATACTTTACCGAACCGAAATTCTTGACACAATGCCCTTTACCCAATTTCAGCCGAATTCCACTTAAAAATACTTCTAAAACAAAACAAACACAATTATTAGAGTTAGATGAAATGATCAAATAGTTGCCTTTGGATCCCCGACAACGGCGCCAAATTTGACAAGAGGTTGTCGAGACCCCGTCAAATAATAATAATTACCGGTTCACAAACTAATTTGTAGTATAGAGCATGAACCGAATCGTCTCTCAAGGATCCAAAAAGAACAAAGATTTAATCATATCAAGATAATTAAAAGGGGCGGTTTTGTTGTTGATTAATAAGATTGAAAAAAAAATACAAGACTTAAAGTTGTAAACAAATATAAAGAAGCAACTAATCCAAGGAAATTTACCGATCTTGAGTTTAACTCATCATTGATCACAAGGAATTCACTTAATTGCTAACCATGTTCTTGGCCTTAAATCACATCAAGAAGCCTCAACATGATCCAAGAATTCTCTACTTGATAAGCATCTAGGATTTGATTAACCAAGGTTAGATAAAGTAAGCACCATCCAACATAGATTAACTTAAGATCTAGAATTCAACCAAGCTAAACAATCTATCAAAACGCTTTAATATATTGTTTAGTCTCTGTGATCCTCTTTGAATACATGATAATAAAGCTATTATCACATCAACATCTAAATCAAATTAAGCAATTCAATCTAGATAAAAATCAAAAGAGGAAGAAGAGAAACTTGAATAACAATTAAGCAATATGAACAAGCGAAACAAGATCTCCAAATTAAACATCAAGATGGCTAATCCCTTGGATTGATTATGAGAGCCTAGCCTTCCATGGATGGGAAGAAAGAACTCCGAAATAAAAGAACAAAAACGAAATTGTAAAGAGAATGGAGAAGAAGAGAAAGAAAACTCTCACAAATACTCAAACTTTTCTTCAAACTTACTTAAAATTGAATCCTTGATAATACAAAGAGATTGGCTCTATTTATACTAATCCTAGAAGCCAATTTGTACATGTACATAATCTGAATACAACCTATAAAAATATGGAAATTGTCAAATATGGAAGCTTGATGCATGGAAGGTGGGTTGGTGTATGGTTGGTGGCTTTTAGTCAACAACTCTTATCCGACTTCTGGCTTCATTTTCATCACCTAGACGGTGCATTTTGAAATAACCAAGTGAAACACAAGAAGGGGGGTTGAATTGTGTTTCTTAACCCTTTTTGATTAATAAAAGATTTTCCTTTTCAAAAGAAAATAGAACACAGCGAAAGAGACAGTTTAACAAGCAAAGAGCTTAGGACCAACACCACTTAGTCCTATTGGACTCTAAGGGTTTCGAAAAGACTTTTAATAAAATGGTTAACACGTTCTAAAACCAAATAAAAAGATCTTTGTTAATAAACACAATGGTAAACCCCAGAGGTTAGTGAATATAATAAAGCACACTAGAAGAGAGGAGAAGCTTACACACGAGATTTATCCTGGTTCACTCTTATCAACCAAGAGCTACGTCCAGTCCCTTCAACCAGAAGGATTTTCCAACTAATCTTTTTCACGATTACAAGTATTATGCACCTCTTCAGGTAACAAGTATTTTCAACCTCTTCAGGTTCTATCTCACAAGTATTCTTTTACACACAGCCTCTTCAGGCTTACAAGGCTTAAGATGAATAATTGAAAGTAGATGAAAGCTTGAGTTTGAAACTCACTAACAAATGAGAATAGACAATAGAAATCTCAAGGCTTTTTCTTTTTACACGAATATGGAAATAAAGCTTTTTAGACTATTGAAGGATGCTTCGGCAAAAGATCTCTAGTTCTTCAAGTGCTGCTTCTTCTCTTTATAAGTAAGAACAAATTTGAGCAGACTTGATGGGCTAGATCGTCCAACGGAAATATTTATTACCGTTCTGAGTAGCATTAAATGCATCTACTGGAAAAGTGCTGAACTTCTTCTGACGGTGACTTTTATTCTCTGAGATTTCCAATCAATGAAAACAAAAGTCCTGATTTGTCTAAGATTGTAGACGGTTTCTTATTTGAGATCTTTGTAGTTGTTAGACAATGTCGGCCAAAAGTGGCTTAGTTGACTTCTTCTCGTCGCGAGAGTCAGAGTTCTTTTCTAGCATTTAATGAGGAACAGTTCTTCATTTTTGAAATTTCACTTGGACGCGAACTTGAGCTTGAACTTTGAAAGAGTGAGTTGAGTCCGAGCTTTGGCAGATAGATCGAATTGGACGAACTAATAAGAAGTAACAGTATATGCATACGAGTATTGGACGCACCAATAGTAAAAGTATATAATACATTTATTGGACCCATAAAGAATTATAGCTTATTGGACGCACGAAGAGTTAACTTTAAGCATAGAGCAGAATGGACGCACAACAAGTAGCGATTTGTTAAAACTATTGTCGAAACACTTACTTGTTCAAACTAAATAAATATTTTTGTTATCCTCAAAACTTAACAGGGAAAGCTTATAGCTTTTAAGAATTTAGAACTTAAACCTTTTTATAAGAAATTGGTTTCAACAATCTCCCCCTTTTTGATGATGACAAAAACTATTAATTTGGTTGAACACAGATTCTTTTTTTTTTTTTTTTATAAAACAAAATTGCTCCCCCTAAGAAAAGCATTTCTAAGGGACGGACTCCAAGTCTGTTGGACGCAGAGTCGATTGGACGTGGTACATGAAATTTATTTTTACGAAACAAGTTTCAAGAGCAAGTAATATTATCTTTGTATCGAAGTTTAGTTCTTGAGAAAAGAGTTTAACAGAGACAATACTTTTGAAAAGAAATAAACCATGCTAAAAATTAGATCAGATCCTACACAGCAACACAGTGCAACAGAATAACCGAGACAAGGATAATGAAACAACCAGATGAGAGAAAAACATAGTTTCATTGAATCAGTATAAATTATAAAATAAATTTGTTTGTAACAAATCAAATTCCCATTATTCTCCCCCTTTGTCATCAGACAAAAAGAAGGAAAAACATCACTGTCAAAAAAATTTGGCTAAACGAAAAATAAAATAAAATAAAATCAAGAGGAAGAAGGTGGAGGAGGAGGAGGTGGCCCTTGTTGAAAAAGAGACTTGAGGAGGTCTTCAACTCTCTTGTACATTAAGTCCATTTGATTATTCACGTAGGCCTGAAAGTCAGGGGCACTTGGGTGAGAGTGTCAGCAGAAGGTTGTGGTTCCACAATAGCTAACTCAGTGGTGGAAGCAGGAGGGGTCACATCCATTTGCTGCACAACAGACTCAACTTCGTCTTCAGACAGAGGAAGGTCAACATCCCAAGGAAGAGAGGTTCTCCGGTAGCCAAACATTTGATCCCAGGGATAAGGCCTGCCTATGTTGTCAGACGGAGGTCCAGAGACATAGCTTGGACAAGAGAAGATTGTTGGCAATGGCGAGTTCAGAGGCAGTCCAAAAAGATCATCTACCATATAGATAGAACGAAAACACTGGAAGCTCTGACCAGGCACAGTTATGATATCTTCCTTGTCTTCATCACTTAGTCCTGAAGAAGACGCTTGTTGCTCACACTCCCAAATGTGCTTTTCCCAGAAGGTCTTAGCCTCGTTCTCCATAGCTTCTCCTTTATTCGAAACATGCCACAAGAATTCAACATCAACATCAGGGGAACGTAAGCTCCCAAAATTTGGCTTAAAGATGATAGGCTTGGGAAAGGTGGCTTGGCTTCTGTACTTTGTCAAGTCTTTGTTTTTATTTAAATCCACCATTGGCAACCTTGGACAAACCCGATCCTATTGAATCTTGATGGCGGTTGTAGAGGAGATGATCGATGAAGGGGGTACAAATCTCAAATTCTTCAACAGAAGACTCCTTAATGACACCGACAAGGATGGTGTCATAAGGACTCGCATAATCTGTCCCATTTCTTCCAAGGTGACAGGTTTGAAGGATAGGTCACTAGGGAAGATGTGAACTTTTGTTGAGTAACCATCACAGCACCGGGAGCGTCTTGCTGTGAGTGAGAGAGAAGAGTCCTTGGATTCCCAAAGAGGGATAATGTGAGGGGAAACCCCCACAGAGAAAAGGTTAAGATAGGAGGAGTTGTAGAAGGTCTTTTGAGAGGGGGAAGGTGAAGGAGATTGGGAAGGTAATATGTGAGTTTGAGAAGAAAAAGGTTCAGTGTTTAAGGGAGAGGAAGTTATTTGAGAGGTTGGGAAGGAAGTTTGTGGTTCTGTTTGAGAATAGGGTAAAATGGAGGAAGATGGAATGGTAGGAAGAGGTTCCTTACGAATGGACGCAAGCTTGGAAGAGGGTTTCCTTGTGATGGGTAGCTTCGTCCGGGTTCCTTTTGGGATGCTCGCAATGGACGCAACCTTCATCCTTTTAGCGATGGGTTGGTCATCTTCAGAGTCATCGTCCATTATGAGTCTCCGCTAGGGAAGGGCTTGGACGGACGGTGATTTCTTCTTTGGACTCTCAGCCTTTGAAAGAATAAGAGGCTCTTTCTGGTCCAGAAAATCTTGGACGCTTTGAAGTTTCATCCTTAGAAGATTGCTTCGTCCAAAGATTTGTTGCTCTTGGATCCGTCCAAATATCTTCTTCTTCTCTTCAACATCTTTAGTCTCATGGGGACTAAAGATACCTTGATCTCTGAAGATCTTGGTTAAGAGAACACCATAGGAGATGGTGGTCTTCTTCCCTTTTCCTTGTACACTTCTCTTGAAGTTCTTAAAAAGCAGAGAAGGGAGATTGACCTGTTGACACAGCATCAGATGACACAGGCAGAAGGCATGAACTGTAGAGACTGAGTCTTTGGACCCTGCTTTGTGGAGTATTGCCTTGTTTAGAAGTTGATGCAAAACTCTTGCCTTGTCATTCATCTTGGAAGCAGTTATCTTCCCGTGGATGACTCCTTTAGTAAGGTGTCAAGAACGACGCATCAGTTCCCCCAAATGCTTTTTCCCAATCGAAGTGATGGTGGCTCCTTCCAACCAACATTGGGTGGCGTTGGAGATGGTTACCTCGAAACCACAACGGGTTTTCCCAAAACACATCCACGACCTCTGTCGCTTGAGACACGGATGCGTTTTTCCATAACATTTTCACCAATTAGGATAAACCTCCACCGGTTCTCTCAAGTAACTATCCCATCCAAAGACCGAAGCGAGACATTACGTGATATCTATTCCACATTACGCTAAAATGGAAGTTTGGAACGAGTATTCAGCGATACCTCGGCTCTTTCAACATCAAGGGTCTTTCCTCCAGCCATTTCTTAGGGTTAAAGAAATTTGAAAGAGAGAGAGAAATTTGCTAAGGTTCTTTTTGCAACTGTTTTCTTTCAATGTTTGAAGGCGTAAAAATTTGATCTTGTAAAGAAGGAAAATATTTATAGAAGAAGGTAGGTTTCTACACTGAAAGGGTTCTTGAGAGAAAACGAATCGTTTTTTTTTTTTTAAAAAAAAACAAACACAATAAATGTGTATTAAAAGCAACTGTCACGTCCGCAGTAAAAAGTTACTTTCGTGACCTTTCAAAAAGCCCGACTCAGTGGGAAATTTGAAAAGTTTCAAACAAGATAAATGCAAATGATTTATGTCTTATCAAGAAATTTGCCACACCATTTATCAAGTACAAAGCATTTTGGGCCTTGAGATCTTCAATGGACGCAAGAAATATTAATTCTTTACAAAATGCATACTTAGATGTTTTCGAATAAGAGTGAATCTATCCTCGAGAGAGGGTTTTGTGAAAATAAACGCACATTGATGAAATGTATCCACATATATAATATCAAATACACATTTCTGAATATATTATCTTATAAAGAGAATTTTGATTTCAATGTGTTTAGACATTGAGTGTAGTATGGGATTTTTGATAAGTTAATTGTGTGAGTATTATCACATAGTAAAGGAATCTTACTTTCAAAGATGTTGTAGTCTTCTAATTGATGTTTGATCGAGTAGTTGAGAGCAACAATTGACGCAGAGATATATTCAAACAATTGTTGATAGAGCAATTGTGCTTTGTCTCTTCTTGCTGGACCATGATACTAGATTTCCTCCAATGAAGTGACATCCTCCACTTGTACTTTTCCTTTCGATTCTATCTCCAGCATAGTCAGCATCACAAAAACCAACTAATCTGTACTCATGAGATTTCTTAAATACCAAGCCCAGATTAGTAGTTCCTTTCAAGTATCTGAATATTCTTTTTACAGCAATTAAGTGTGACTCTCTAGGATCAGATTGAAAACGTGCACAAAGACACACACTAAACATTATATCAGGTCTGGACGCAGTGAGATATAAGAGTGATCCGATCATACCTCTGTATACCTTTTCGTCCACCTTTTTATCCTTATCGTCCAATCTTAGTGTGGATGATGGATGCATTGGTGTGCTCATTGTTTTGCAATCGTCCAATTTGAATTTCTTCAGAAGTTCATTTGTATATTTGGTCTGATGAATGTAGATTTCGTCCAATGTTTGCTTCACTTGCAAACCCAGAAAGAATTTTAATTCTCCCATTAAGCTCATTTCGAATTCCTTCTGCATCAGATTGGAAAAATCCTTGCAAAGAGATTCATCAGTAGCTCCAAAGATAATATCATCAACATAAATTTGAACTAAAATGAATTTCGAGTTTTTGTCTTTTCGAAAAAGAGTAGTGTCAACTTTTCCTCTAGAAAAATCGTTTTCTATTAAAAAGGTGCTTAACCTTTCATACCAGGCTCGAGGAGCTTGTTTTAAACCGTACAAGGCCCTTTTTAATTTGAAAACATGCTCAGGGATATTTTCATCCTCGAAACCAGGTGGTTGTTTAACGAAAACTTCTTCATTGATTATACCATTTAGAAATGCACTTTTTACGTCCATTTGATATAGTCTCATGCTATGATGAGCAGCAAATGAAAGTAAAATGCGTATGGCTTCTAGTCTAGCTACAGGAGCAAAAGTTTCAGTGAAATCAATACCTTCTTGTTGTGAGTAACCTTGGGCTACCAACCTTGCTTTGTTTCTCACAACCTTACCATCTTCGTCCAGTTTGTTTTTGAATATCCATTTTGTGCCGATGATGGACTTGTCTTTAGGCTTTTGAACCAGCGTCCAAACATCATTTCTTTTAAATTGATTAGCTCTTCTTGCATGGCTAAGATCCATCCTTCGTCCTTCAGTGCTTCTTCTATTTTTCTTGGTTCCATTTCAGAGATGAAGGCTACATTTGAGTATTCTCTGAAGGTAGATCTTGTACGTACTTTATCATCCTGGATTACCAATGATTTGGTGTTACGGATGATAAGTTTTGAAATGCCGACATCTTTGACCATCGCTTGTTTCTTCTTTTCTTTCATCGTCCAATGCTTCTTTGTTTTGGTTTGCTGATTCTTCTCCTTTGTCTTTTAAGTTTAACTCTGCAAAGGACTCATCTAGCTCTGACAAGTCATTGTCAGGCTTTTTGTCATTGAATTTAACATGAACAGATTCTTCAACATTTAGAGAGCGAGAGTTATATACTCTATATGCTTTAGATGTTTCTGAGTATCCTAAGAAGATACCCGAGTCAACTTTAGCATCAAACTTTCCTAAAGAATCCTTAGTATTCAAAATAAAGCATTGACAGCCAAAAGAATGAAAGTAAGAGATGTTGGGTTTTCGTCCTTTCCACAATTCATACGGAGTCTTGTTTAAAATAGGTCTAATATATATTCTGTTTTGAATATAACACGCAGTGTTAACAGCTTCAGCCCAGAAGTGTTTGGAGATTGAGTTGTCATTGAGCATTGTTCTAGCCATCTCTTGAAGAGATCTATTTTTTCTTTCTACCACACCATTTTGTTGTGGTGTTCTTGGGGCAGAGAAGTTGTGACGAATACCGTTTTCTTCACAGAACAATTGGAAGCTCTCATTCTCAAATTCTCCTCCATGATCACTTCGGATTGAGTTGATACACATCCCTTTTTCATTTTGAATTCTTTTACAGAAAATAGAAAAGACTTTGAAAGACTCATCCTTGTGAGCTAGAAACATAACCCATGTCCATCTAGTATAGTCATCTACTATGACCAATCCATATTTCTTTCCATTTAGTGAAGAAGTTCATGTAGGACCAAATAAATCAAGATGTAACAATTCTAGTGGTCTAGAGGTGGAAACGATGTTTTTGGACTTAAAAGAATTTTTGATTTGTTTCCCCTTTTGACAAGCTTCACAAAGAACATCTGATTTGTACATAAGCTTTGGTAGTCCTCTTACGAGGTTATGCTTATTTAGTTTAGAGATTAATCTCAAACTTGCATGACCAAGCTTCTTGTGTCATATCCACTGTTCTCCTTTTATGGAAACTAGACAAGATACATTTTGATCTGAAAGATCTTCCAAGTCAATTTTATAAAGATTGTTTTGCCTTTTAGCAATGAAGAGTATGGATCCGTCAGAGTTTTTAACTATACATTCTCCTTGATTGAATGAAACATTAGATCCACTATCACATAATTGACTAATGCTAAGCAGATTATGTTTCAATCCTTCAACTAGAAGAACATTATCGATAGAGGGAAAAGGATGCTTACCAATCTTACCTATTCCAACTATTTTACCTTTCTGGTTTCCTCCAAACGTGACGGAGCCTCCTTTATTAGTTTTGATGTCTTGGAACATAGACCTTTCTCCCGTCATGTGCCGTGAGCAACCACCGTCTGTACCATGACAGTGTCTTTTTCTTGTTGCTAAGCACATACGCAAGAGGAATTATCATATCCTTAGGTACCCATATCTTTTGGGTCCTTTTTGGTTAGCTCTTGGAGATCCATAATATTTTTGACCTTTTATTAAAAAAATCTATTGAGGAAGAGTAAACGTTCTTTTTACAAACATTCTTAACGAATTTAGGTTGAGTAGTAGTTTTTGAAAAAGCTGTTTATCGATATCTTGATATCCCAATCCCGATTTGTCACGAGGGTCTCCGGAATATTTGAGTAAAATGTTTAGGTTGTTGGTGCTTTTTACAAATTTATCGAGGTCCTCCGTTAACTCTTTTACCTCATTATGAAGTTTATCAACTTCATCGAAGTGTTGGACTCGAGAAGATGTTTTTAAAAGAGCATTTTCGAGTTTTAATTTTTCACAATAAATTTCAAGTTCTTGTTTTTCAAAACATTTTTCCATATTCTCTATTTAATTTTGAAAACTTTCTTTTCAAGGATTTATATTCTCACGCTAAAATAGATGAAGTATTTAACTACTCATCAAATGCATTACGAAGATCAAGATCACGCTTAGTTACCTCATCTTCTTCTTCTTCGACACGGTGTTAGCCATGAGACATAGATTTGCTTCTTCTTCTGCTTCTTCTTCATCATCAGTAGTTGAAAGATCAAGATCTTCCCAGGTGGCCATTAATCCTCTTTTCTTCTTTGGAAAGAATCTCCTTTTCTCTTTCTCCTTGTTTAGTGAAGGACATTCCGCTTTAATGTGTCCGGGCTTCTTGCATTCATAGCATATGATTGGACTCTTGTCTTTTGTTTCTGTTTTGTCCTTTGGTGACCTTCGTCCAAAGTGCTTTCTCCGCATACCTCCTTTCTTTTTCCACATTGCTTGTATCTTTCTAGAGATGAAAGATAACTCGTCATTATCAGATATATTATCTTCAGATGACTCGGCCTCGTCTGAAGATTTTTCAGCTTTAAGTGCTTTGGACGATCGCCTTTGTGAGCTTTAAGGGCAATTGATTTCCCTTTTCTTGAGCTTTCCTCTTCTTGAAGTTCCAGCTCATGAACTTTAAGAGAACCCAATAGTTCCTCCATGGTAAGAGAAGCTAGATTCTTTGCTTCCTGTATGGCAGTAACCTTAGGTCTCCACTGTCTGGAAAGACTTCTTAGGATTTTTCTGATATGATCTTGATTATCATAGTTCTTTCCCAGAGATCTCAAGCTATTGATTATTGTTTGGAATCGTCCAAACATTTGATCAATGTTTTCATGCTCTCCCATTTTGAAGAGCTCATACTGGTGAACCAGCATGCTTATCTTTGATTCTTTGACTTGAGATGAGCCTTCATGTGCTAATGCCGAGTATCCCATATCTCTTTAGCTTGTTTCACGCTATGGACTTTGTCGTGCTTTCACGATCTGGTGATGGCACACATAAGATAATGTTTGGCTTTTGAGTTAAGGCGATGTCACGGTTCGTTGTCCTTAGTCCATTGTGGTCGAGGAGATCTGTCCTTCTGCGTTGGTGGGTGTTTGATATCCATTTTGAACTAGGTCCCAAATGTCCATATTTTGGGCATCAAAAAAGGCAATCATTCTCTTCTTCCAAAGTAATCATAGTCGTTTCCATTGAATAGAGGTGGTCTTCACCGCTTGTCCTTCGTTCTCCATTAAAGGGTGTCTTGGATCTTTTCCTCTGCCTTTGTTAGATGCTCAACCCAAGAGGTGAGCTCGATACCAATTGAAATAACCAAGTGAAACACAAGAAGGGGGTTGAATTGTGTTTCTTAACCCTTTTGATTAATAAAATATTTTCCTTTTCAAAAGAAAATAGAACACAAATGAAGGAGACAGTTTAACAAGCAAAGAGCTTAGGACCAACACCACTTAGTCCTATTGGACTCTAAGGGTTTCGAAAAGACTTTTAATAAAATGGTTAACACGTTCTAAAACCAAATAAAAAGATCTTTGTTAATAAACACAATGGTAAACCCCAGAGGTTAGTGAATATAATAAAGCACACTAGAAGAGAGGAGAAGCTTACACACGAGATTTATCCTGGTTCACTCTTATCAACCAAGAGCTACGTCCAGTCCCTTCAACCAGAAGGATTTTCCAACTAATCTTTTTCAAGATTACAAGTATTATGCACCTCTTCAGGTAACAAGTATTTTCAACCTCTTCAGGTTCTATCTCACAAGTATTCTTTTACACACAGCCTCTTCAGGCTTACAAGGCTTAAGATGAATAATTGAAAGTAGATGAAAGCTTGAGTTTGAAACTCACTAACAAATGAGAATAGACAATAGAAATCTCAAGGCTTTTTCTTTTTACACGAATATGGAAATAAAGCTTTTTAGACTATTGAAGGATGCTTCGGCAAAAGATCTCTAGTTCTTCAAGTGCTGCTTCTTCTCTTTATAAGTAAGAACAAATTTGAGCAGACTTGATGGGCTAGATCGTCCAACGGAAATATTTATTACCGTTCTGAGTAGCATTAAATGCATCTACTGGAAAAGTGCTGAACTTCTTCTGACGGTGACTTTTATTCTCTGAGATTTCCAATCAATGAAAACAAAAGTCCTGATTTGTCTAAGATTGCAGACGGTTTCTTATTTGCAGATCTTTGTAGTTGTTAGACAATGTCAGCAAAAGTGGCTTAGTTGACTTCTTCCGTCGTAGGAAGTATCGGAGTTCTTTTCTAGCATTTAATGAGGAGCAGTTCTTCATTTTTGAAATTTCACTTGGACGCGAACTTGAGCTTGAACTTTGAAAGAGTGAGTTGAGTCCGAGCTTTGGCAGATAGATCGAATTGGACGAACTAATAAGAAGTAACAGTATATGCATACGAGTATTGGACGCACCAATAGTAAAAGTATATAATACATTTATTGGACCCATAAAGAATTATAGCTTATTGGACGCACGAAGAGTTAACTTTAAGCATAGAGCAGAATGGACGCACAACAAGTAGCGATTTGTTAAAACTATTGTCGAAACACTTACTTGTTCAAACTAAATAAATATTTTTGTTATCCTCAAAACTTAACAGGGAAAGCTTATAGCTTTTAAGAATTTAGAACTTAAACCTTTTTATAAGAAATTGGTTTCAACACATTTTGGCTTGGAGGTCTTCATGAAAGTTGTAACCAGTTGTCGCCTTGAAATTTTGCAATTGGAATCATGCCATTTGGACGTTTAGAACTCTAGATATGCCAAAAACACTGAACCTACCTCATGTTAGGTTGGTAGAACGTGTTTCCAAATTCAAACCAACTTGTAGCTTCATTATCATGCCTAAAACGACATCTATTGACTAAATGGTCTTCAGTGAAGTTGGAGATATGGGTCTTATCTTTCCAATGGCCACGTTTTAGCCCAAGAGGAGGCCTATAACTCACTATGTAGTCCAATATGTACACACTGCCCAGATTTCCGTGACAGCAAACCCACTCTGCATTGCAGGGATATTTTGGACCCTTAGAAATCCGATCCAACTCTTGAGTTCTTCATGAAACTTGTAGAGCATTGTCTTAGCTTTCCAAAGACACCAAGATCACCTCAAATGGATCACCGAGTCTCAAGTTATGGCCTAACCAAGGAAGAAAGGTCAAAATGCATCAAAATCCGAAAATTATTCAATATTTGCATTAAAGCCCAATGAAGCCCAACAACATTAAACTCATCTAAAATACTAATATTGGGCACAATAAACATCTAATAAAGCTTAATACAAAGCTAACATAAGTATCTCAAATTGATTGATCAGATTCACAAGCTTGTTCAAAGATTGTTGCTGAATCCCGAAGTTCTCTGACCTCCTGGCAGTAAAATAGAAATATCTTGAGCTACAGAGGTGATATTGAGATTATCTTTATTGCGTTGGTAAGCTAAGAGACAACGCTACAACTTTGCTATTGAACACATCTCTGATTCAGATTCTAGAGGATCACACGGCCATGTGAAATCACACGGCCTAGCCCGTGCTGTGGTGCAAATGGTGTAGAATAATCTAATGCTTGCTTAGGAAAACTTGATCCGTAATTGCCTTGCTTTCCTAACCCCAAGTAGCACTTCGTAAATAATCATTGTAGTCAAATCTTTCTACTCCTTACCTTTTTCTCTCACTAGGACTGAGCTCACAGCTACTTGATTGATAGATAGGAAGGGCATAGCATATCTCCTATCTCGAGTCTCGACAGGATCAACTAGGATAATGGGAAAGCTTTTAGGTTTTGGAAAGCTGCTTTGTACTCTATTATCCATTCAAAAATGTTTGCCTTCTTTAAGAACCCAAAAATGAAAGATATTTGTTGTTGGACTATTGGCAAGTGTACCAAGTCGTGCAAGTAATAAAGTGATAAGAGAGTTATCGTCCCACAGAGATTGTGTTCGTCAATTACCAATTCACTCAATCAATACTATCTAAGCTAATCGAATACTTTGGATCGAAGGGAGTTCACAAGGGAATCGCCAAAAGACTGAACAACTAATCAACATAAAGTAATAAGCAAAACAAACGCTAATAAAATAAAATGGAAGAGAATCAATATGAGATGAGTTAGGGGTCCGATTTCGTTTATCTCTTCACGTGCAATTAAAAAATCCTTAAATTAATCTAATTTCTTCTCTTGAATTGATGGTGAGAACTAATAAAGTAATCAATGCCCAATCCCTTGGTGCACCAATTCTCTTGAACACCTAAGATAAAATTAATTCCTTAATCAAATCTCAAACATTCAAGGCATAAAAAGATAAAAGTTCCCTTAAGCACCACACAAATTGATAGTTCTATTCCTAGACTCAATCAGGTCATGGTATTTATCATATAGCTCAACCATACATTAGTTTTCCAACATAATCCATGGATGCTCAATCAATTCATGAGTGGCCAATTCATAAAAGCATTAGGAACAATGATAAATACTCAATTCAATGAAAAGAAACTTAGATTAATCAAAGAAATCCAACTACATGGTCCAAGACAAACTACATCTTCCCCCTAACTAAAGGGGTTTAGCTTGAAACCTTGTTGTTTTCTCCTCCCTTAGGTCAGCCGTCGTCCCTCTCTCCCAAAAGATTCAGAACCTCTTCAAAAACCCATTAGTTTCCCTTATATACTGTTGAAATTGCATATCAGTAAGCGCTCGGGCGCTCAAGCGCTGGATGTTGAGCGCTCAAGCGCGCAGGTGGCCGAAAAAATGCATTAGATGCTGACTTTGGGCGCTCAAGCGTAGGATGGTGGGCGCTCAAGCGCGCGGGTGGCAGAAAATAGCTTCTTCAGTGTTGCGCGCGCTCAAGTGTTGGTGTTCCACCGCTCGAGCGGTGGATGTCCAGAGATTTAGTGCTGTTTCTGCCTTGTGAGTGCTCAAGCGCTGGGTTGGGCGCTCAAGCGCTGAGCTTCCAGCAAAAATGATGTTCTTCTCCTCCGTTTTCTTCTCCCAATTGCAGCTAACTCTAACTTGAACTTCACTTAAAACCAACCAAAGCAATTTTAATGAGAAAAACTGAACTTAAGAGTGCAATAACTATTAAACTTGACTAAACAAACAAGTAAACTAAATTCGATGAAAATCCTAAGCAAAAGTACTAAAAGGAAGCATAATCCTAGTTAATTGAGAGAGATTAAACTAGATAACCATGAGATGTATGGCAAATATCATTTGTCTACCGACTTAGGAATCGGGACAATGCCCTCACTCTTCCTACCAACCTTTGGATTTCTTTGATATTTACGAGGCTCCACTTCTCCATGATTGCTCGACACTTGTTTGGGTTTGCTTCAATTCCCAGGTTTGTGAGCTTGAAACTGTGGAACTTTTTTGCCTATAATCCAAAAGCACACTTCATAGGGTTAAGCCTCATATTGTGTTTTCTAAGCTGCTCAAAGACTTCAGCCAGGTTTGCACAGTGATCACCTGCGGTGGGTGTCTTGACAACCATGCCATCCACATAGATTTCAATGTTTCTACCTATTTATGCAGAGAACACCCTTTCCAATAACCTCTGGTAAGTGGCTACTGCATTCTTAAGATCAAATGACATCACTTGATGGCAATAGTTGGCATGCTTAGTGATGAAGGTCATCTTCATCATTTGAGTGCACCCTGATCTTGATTATACCCAAAGTATGCGTTCATGAAGCTATGAGGTTCGTATCTTGATGCTCTATTCACTAACTTTTAAGTGCTTGGGGATAGATATGAATCCTTGGGACATGCTTTATTGAGGCCTGTGAAATTCACACGCATCCTTCACTTGCATTGGCTTATTGCACCATTACTACGTTGGAGAGCCTCGTGGTATAGGTTACTTCTCTCATGAATCATGTCTCCGGAGAGCCACGTGGCTTATTGCACCATTGCCGATTGCCTTTTTGTACCAACTTTTCGTTTCTTTTGGGACAATTGCTTTGCCGTTAGCTGGCTGTGAGTTTGTGTGAGATGAAAGTTAGATCAATTCCTGGCATGTCTATTGGAGTCAAAGATAATAAATATGTATTATTCTTCAGGAGGTATTTCAGTTTTAAGGTTCGATCTTGTGCCAAGTTGGTTGTAGTTTTTGTGCTTTGGTTGGGTTGTTGGTCGAGTTGTACTTGGGTTAGTTCTTCATCGGGCTGAGGCCTGGTTTCATCTTCGTTTTGATAGAGGTCTAGAATGGTCATGTGTATTGTTGGAACCAAAGAAAGAATTTCGTTTCTTAATCGTTCAATAAAATTAAAATCCTCAAAGTTTTGAAGATAACAACAATATTAAATTAAGTTGAAACAAATTAGCTTTGAAATTAACTTATACCTTTGAAGTTGTATTTATTTGGACGAAAGAATAACTCTGTTTTAAAAATTAAAACCATGCATCCAATAAGCTTTATTATATTTTATTGGATCGTCCATTGTGTGCCTCTGTTGTCTTTGTTCCTATTGTTTCATTCTTAAACAGCTTCATCCAAGACAATTTAAAGAGACAAGCAAAACAAAGTACAATAAATGCTGATGAGTTCTCTGACACAAAAGTGAATCAACCTTGCTGCTAATTTGACACAAGTAAATTCCTTTAACTTCTTTTGCTATGAGGTGTTAGATAATACTGTTTGGTAATAAATTTTTTAAATCTTTATTTATCAGTTGTCTAATTTTATTCTTTTAAATATCAACAATTTGGTGGCACCAAATATGTAATTTATATACTTTTAATTTATGTACCTTTTTTGTGATAAATTAGGGATGATGCCATTACAAAAAGTAATGACGTTATTGATGAAAGCAAACATTGAGATTTTTTTTTTGGTGATGAAAAGTTTTGGGTGAGAGGTTGCTCCCCCCATTTCAATGACAGGAAAAATTACAAATCGCCTACCAATAGGAGACTCCTGGATTCAAACCTAATGTGATGAGGAAAATACATAGATGTAACTATGGCAAGTACAGGTAGTCTCTTCAAAACTAATGTGAATAAAACAAATTTTTAATGCAACAATTTTGAGTCTAATGAATCCAAAAGGTTATTACAATTTAGCAATGTTATTACATTTTTCATTCTAATTTTTGTTTTGCTTCTTTATTTTCTTTTTGTTGGAATAGTATTATTGGAATTTATTCTTATTTTTATTGATGTCATTCAAATGTGGATTGATTCATTTTAAATAGGCCATTTTAAAAGCTTAAATCTGGCTTGATTGATAAATTAATTTGGCCGAAAGTGGGCTATGTTGTAGGTAGGACACCTGTCTATTCCCACCTCTAGTAACAATAGTGTTTTTCTATTTATAAAATGTAATATTGATATTTGTTTCCCTTTACATCATCATGATCATAGTTATGAAACTCGACTCAGACCAATCGGTTAGACCGGTCAACTGATCAATCCGAGCAGCACATCAAATCGTTTATGTCATCAAACCGCTTTAAACTAGATTAAATCGGGAGGTTTTGCTAGACTCGGTTAACTCAACAAATCGGCTCCATTCTTTCCTATTTGTGCAGTCAAATCTTCTCAAGTTCTCTCCATTTGCTCAGCTTGCCAATCTTTTGAGGGCCACATTTCTCATTTTGAATGTTAGATTTGCATCTAGTGAGGACATTGTCTAGAGAGAAAATCTGGGTTTTGAAGAGAGAATTCAAGAGAGAACACGAGTTTGGTAGGGGAAATGGGTTCATGGCATATCTATGAACAGGTAAGGTACTCCGTGGTTACACAATCCACATAGAGAACCTGAATCTAGTGGAGGAAGTAGGGGAAGATGGTCCTAGTTGAGGAGCTGGTTGCTCTACCTACATAAGGTAATGAAGGCACAAATGGAACTAAGCACGCAGGTAAATTAATCGACAAAAAGAACCTCAATGAGGATGGAGTGAGTAAGGCATTAGAGGGGCCGACTTGGTTTGCATGCAGAAACAGAGAATGGTGGAAAGAAGGAAGAAAAGTTATTCGTGAGTTAAGAGAAAATGGAAATGAAAATGTTTTTTTTTTCTTCTTTAGAGACAAGAAGATATTCTGCTTGTAAAGTTGGAGTCGAGAAAAAATTTATAATAAAAAAGTAGAGTTAGTCATTGATCAATCAATTTGAGACACGTATGTTAGCTTTGTATTAGGCTTTATTATATGTTTATTGTGCCCAATATTAGTATTTTAGATGAGTTTAATGTTGTTGGACATCATTGGGCTTTAATGCAAATTGTGAATAATTATTGGATTTTGATGCATTTTGACCTTTCCTCCTTTGTTAGGCCATAACTTGGGACTTGGTGATCCATTTGAGGTGATCTTGGTGTCTTTGGAAAGCTAAGACAAGGCTCTACAAGTTTCATGAAGAACTCAAGAGATGGATCGGACTTATAAGGGTCCAAAATAGCCTTGCAATGCAGAGTGGGTTTGCTGTCACGGGAATCTGGGCAGTGTGTACATATTGGACTATATAGTGGGCTATAGGCCTCCTCTTGGGCTGAAACTTGGCCATTGGAAAGATAAGACCCATATCTCCAACTTCATTGAAGACCATTTAGTCAATAGATGTCATTTTAAGTATGATTATGAAGCTACAAGTTGGTTTGAATTTAGAAACACGTTCTGCCAACCTAACTTGAGGTAAGTGCAGTGTGTTTCACATATTAGGAGTTCTAAAAGTCTAAATGACATGATTCCAATGCCAAAATTTCAATGAGACAACTGGCTACAACTGAAATAACCAAGTGAAACACAAGAAGGGGGGTTGAATTGTGTTTCTTAACCCTTTTTGATTAATAAAAGGATTTTCCTTTTCAATAGAAAATAGAACACAGCGAAGGATAAAGTTTAACAAGCAAAGAGCTTAGGACCAACACCACTTAGTCCTATTGGACTCTAAGGATTTTGAAAAGACTTTTAATAAAATGGTTAACACGTTCTAAAACCAAATAAAAAGATCTCTGTTAATAAACACAATGGTAAACCCCAGAGGTTAGTGAAAATAATAAAGCACACTAGAAGAGAAGAGAAGCTTACACACGAGATTTATCCTGGTTCACTCTTATCAACCAAGAGCTACGTCCAGTCCCTTCAACCAGAAGGATTTTCCAACTAATCTTTTTCACGATTACAAGTATTATGCACCTCTTCAGGTAACAAGTATTTTCAACCTCTTCAGGTTCTATCTCAAGTATTCTTTTACACACAGCCTCTTCAGGCTTACAAGGCTTAAGATGAATAATTGAAAGTAGATGAAAGCTTGAGTTTAAAAACTCACTGACAAAATGAGAATAGACAATCAAGATCTCAAGGCTTTTTCTTTTTACACGTATATGGAAATCCAAGAAGAAATAAAGCTTTTTAGACTTTGTAGGATGCTTCGGCAAAGATCACTCTACTTCTTCAAGTGCTGCTTCTTCTCTTTATAAGTAAGAACAAATTGAGCAGACTTCATGGGCTAGATCGTCCAACGGAAATATTTATTACCGTTCTGAGTAGCATTAAATGCATCTACTGGAAAAGTGCTGAACTTCTTCTGATGGTGACTTTTATTCTCTGAGACTTCCAATCAATGAAAACAAAAGTCTTGATTTGTCTAAGATTGCAGACGGTTTCGTATTTGCAGATCTTTGTAGTTGTTAGACAATGTCAGCAAAAGTGGCTTAGTTGACTTCTTCTGTCGCCGTGAGCTGTCAGAGTTCTTTTCTAGCATTTAATGAGGAACAGTTCTTCATTTTTGAAATTTCACTTGGATGAGAGCTTGAGCTTGAACTTTGAATGAGTGAGTTGAGTTCGAGCTTTGGCAGACAGATCGTATTGGACGAACTAATAAAAAGTAACAGTATATAATACATTTATTGGACCCACGAAGAGTTATCTTTAAGCATAGAGCAGAATGGACGCACATACAAGTAGCGATTTGTTAATACTATTGTCGAAACACTTACTTGTTCAAACTAAATAAATATTTTTGTTATCCTCAAAACTTAACAGGGAAAGCTTATAGCTTTTAAGAATTTAGTACTTAAACCTTTTTATAAGAATTTGGTTTCAACAATCTCCCCCTTTTTGATGATGACAAAAACTATTAATTTGGTTGAACACAGATTCTTTTTAAAACAAAATTGCTCCCCCTAAGAAAAACATTTCTAAGGGAAGGACTCCAAGTCTGTTGGACGCAGAGTCGATTGGACGTAGTACACGAAATTTATTTTTACGAAACAAGTTTCAAGAGCAAGTAATATTATCTTTGTATCGAAATTTAGTACTTGAGAAAAGTGTTTAACAGAGACAATACCTTTTGAAAAGAAATAAACCATGCTAAAATTTAGAAACAACCATGCTAAAAGAAATAAACCATGCTAAACCATGCTAACAGAGACAACACAGTGCATTAGCAGAGTATTCACAATTTCAATTAAAGCATTTATATAAGTGCAACAGAGTAAACGAGACAAGGACAATGAAACAACCAGATGAGAAAATAATAATAAGTCATAGTTTCATTGAATCAGTATAAATTATAAAATAAATTTGTTTGTAACAAGTCAAATTCCCATTATTCTCCCCCTTTGGCATCAGACAAAAAGAAAGAAGGACATCACTGTCTAAAAAAAAATTTGGCTACAAAAAAAATAAAATCAAGAGGAAGAAGGTGGAGGAGGAGGAGGTGGCCCTTGTTGAAAAAGAGATTTGAGGAGGTCTTCAACTCTCTTGTACATTAAGTCCATTTGATTATTCACGTAGGCCTGAAAAGCTGGGGGCACTTGGTTGAGAATGTCAGCAGAAGGTTGTGGTTCCACAATAGCTAGCTTAGTGGTGGAAGCAGGAGGGGTCACATCCATTTGCTGCACAACAGACTCAACTTCGTCTTCAGACAGAGGAAGGTCAACATCCCAAGGAAGAGAGGTTCTCCGGTATCCAAACATTTGATCCCAGGGATAAGGCCTGCCTATGTTGTCAGACGGAGGTCCAGAGACATAGCTTGGACAAGAGAAGATTGTTGGCAATGGCGAGTTGAGGCGATCCAAGAAGATCATCTACCATATAGATAGGACGAAAACACCGGAAGCTACGACCGAGGCACGATTATGATATCTTCCTTATCTTCATCACTTAGTCCTGAAGAAGATGCTTGTTGCTCACACTCCCAAATGTGCTTTTCCCAGAAAGTCTTAGCCTCGTTCTCCTCAGCTTCTCCTTTATTCGAAACTTGCCACAAGAATTCAACATCAACATCAGGGGAACATAAGCTCCCAAAATTTGGCTTAAAGAGGATGGGCTTGGGAAAGGTGGCTTGGCTTCTGTACTTTTTCAAGTCTTTGTTTTTATTTAAATCCACCATTGGCAACCTTGGACAAACCCGATCCGGCTGAATCTTGATGGCAGTTGTAGAGGAGATGATCAGTGAAGGGGGTACAAATCACAAATTCTTTAACAGAAGACTCCCCTTAATGACACTGACAAGGATGGTGTCATAAGGACTCGCAAACTGTCCCATTTCTTCCAGGGTGACAGGTTTGAAGGAGAGGTCACTAGGGAAGATGTGAACTTTTGTTGAGTAAGCATCACAGCACCGGGAGCGTCTTGCTGTGAGTGAGAGAGAAGAGTCCTTGGATTTCCAAAGAGGAATAATGTGAGGAGAAACCCCCACAGAGAAAAGGTTAAGGTAGGAGGAGTTGTAGAAGGTCTTTTGAGAGAGGGAAGGTGAAGGAGATTGGAAGGGTATGATGTGAGTTTGAGAAGAAAAAGGTTCAGTGTTTAAGGGAGAGGAAGTTATTTGAGAGGTTGGGAAGGAAGTTTGTGGTTCTGGTTGAGAAGAGGGTAAAATGGAGGAAGAGGGAATGGTAGGTAGAGGTTCCTTAGGAATGGACGCAAGCTTGGAAGAGGGTTTCCTTGTGATGGGTAGCTTCGTCCGGGTTCCTTTTGGGATGCTCGCAATGGACGCAACCTTCATCCTTTTAGCGATGGGTTGGTCATCTTCAGAGTCATCGTCCATTATGAGTCTCCGCTTGGGAATGGCTTGGACGAATGGTGATTTCTTCTTTGGACTCTCAGTCTTTGAAAGAATAAGAGGCTCTTTCTGGTCCAGAAAATCTTGGACGCTTTGAAGTTTCATCCTTAGAAGATTGCTTCGTCCAAAGATTTGTTGCTCTTGGATCCGTCCAAAGATCCTCTTCTTCTCTTCAACATCTTTAGTTTCATGGGGACTAAAGATACCTTGATCTCTGAAGATCTTGGTTAAGAGAACACCATAGGAGATGGTGGTCTTCTTCCCTTTTCCTTGTACACTTCTCTTGAAGTTCTTAAAAAGCAAAGAAGGGAGATTGACCTATTGACACAGCATCAGATGACACAGGCAGAAGGCATGAACTGTAGAGACTGAGTCTTTGGACCCTGCCTTGTGGAGTATTGCCTTGTTTAGAAGTTGATGCAAAACTCTTGCCTTGTCATTCATCTTGGAAGCAGTTATCTTCCCCGTGGATGACTCCTTTAGTAAAGTGTCAAGAACAACATCAGTTCCCCCAAATGCTTTTTCCCAATCAGAAGTGATGGTGGCTCCTTCCAACCAACATTGGGTGGCGTTGGAGATGGTTACCTCTGAAACCACAACGGGTTTTCCCAAAACACATCCCCTGACCTCTGTTGCAGACACGGATGCGTCTTTCCAGAACATTTTCACCAATTCCGGATAAACCTCCACCGGTTCTTTGAAGTAACTATCCCAACCAGCACCGACGAGACATTCTTTGATATCTATTCCACATTCTGCTAAAGTTGAAGTTTGGAACGAGTATTCAACTGATACCTCGGCTCTTTCAACATCAAGGGTCTTTCCTCCGGCCATTTCTTAGGGTTAAGGAAATTTGAAAGAGAGAGAGAAATTTGCTAAGGTTCTTTTTGCAACTGTTTTCTTTCAAGGTTTGAAGGTGTAAAAATTTGATCTTGTAAAGAAGGAAAATATTTATAGAAGAAGGTAGGTTTTTACACTGAAAGGTTTCTTGAGAGAAAACGAATCATTTTTTTTTTAAAAAAAAAAACAAACACAATAAATGTGTATTAAAAGCAAGCTCATCACGTCCATGATAAAAAGTTACTTTCGTGACCTTTCAAAAACTGACTCAGCGTGGGAAATTTGAAAAGTTTCAAACAAGATAATGCAAATGATTTATGTCTTATCAAGAAATTTACCACACCATTTATCAAGTACAAAGCATTTTGGACGCAGATCTTCAATGGACGCAAGAAATATTAATTCTTTACAAAATGCATACTTAGATGTTTTCGAATAAGAGTGAATCTATCCTCTGAGAGGGGTTTTGTGAAGATATCCGCCCATTGATGATCTGTATCCACATATTGAATATCAAACACACCTTTCTGAATATAGTCTCTTATAAAGTGATGTTTGATTTCAATGTGTTTTGCCCTTGAGTGTAGTATGGGATTTTTTGATAAGTTAATTGCAGCAGTATTATCACATAGTAAAGGAATCTTACTTTCAAAGATGTTGTAGTCTTCTAATTGATGTTTGATCGAGTAGTTGAGAGCAACAATTGGACGCAGAGATATATTCGGCTTCAATTTGTTGATAGAGCAATTGTGCTTTGTCTCTTCTTTGGACCATGATACTAGATTTCCTCCAATGAAGTGACATCCTCCACTTGTACTTTTCCTTTCGATTCTATCTCCAGCATAGTCAGCATCACAAAAACCAACTAATCTGTACTCATGAGATTTCTTAAATACCAAGCCCCGGATTAGTAGTTCCTTTCAAGTATCTCGAATATTCTTTTTACAGCAATTAAGTGTGACTCTCTAGGATCAGATTGAAAACGTGCACAAAGACACACACTAAACATTATATCAGGTCTGGACGCAGTGAGATATAAGAGTGATCTGATCATACCTCTGTATACCTTTTCGTCCACCTTTTTATCCTTATTGTCCAATCTTAGTGTGGACGATGGATGCATTGGTGTGCTCATTGTTTTGCAATCATCCAATTTGAATTTCTTTAGAAGTTCATTTGTATATTTGGTCTGATGAATGTAGATTTCGTCTAATGTTCGCTTCACTTGCAAACCCAGAAAGAATTTTAATTCTCCCATTAAGCTCATTTCGAATTCCTTCTGCATCAGATTGGAAAAATCCTTGCAGAGAGATTCATCAGTAGCTCCAAAGATAATATCATCCACATAAATTTGAACTAAAATGAATTTCGAGTTTTTGTCTTTTCGAAAAAGAGTAGTGTCAACTTTTCCTCTAGAAAAACCGCTTTCAATTAAAAAGGTGCTTAACCTTTCATACCAGGCTCGAGGAGCTTGTTTTAAACCGTACAAGGCCTTTTTTAATTTGAAAACATGCTCAGGGAAATTTTCATCCTCGAAACCAGGTGGTTGTTTAACGAAAACTTCTTCATTGATTATACCATTTAGAAATGCACTTTTTACGTCCATTTGATATAGTCTCATGCTATGATGAGCAGCAAATGAAAGTAAAATGCGTATGGCTTCTAGTCTAGCTACAGGAGCAAAAGTTTCAGTGAAATCAATACCTTCTTGTTGTGAGTAACCTTGGGCTACCAACCTTGCTTTGTTTCTCACAACCTTACCATCTTCGTCCAGTTTGTTTTTGAATATCCATTTTGTGCCGATGATGGACTTGTTTTTAGGCTTTTGAACCAGCGTCCAAACATCATTTCTTTTAAATTGATTTAGCTCTTCTTGCATGGCTAAGATCCATCCTTCGATCCTTGATTGCTTCTTCTATTTTTCTTGGTTCCATTTCGGAGATGAAGGCTACATTTGAGTATTCTCTGAAGGTAGATCTTGTCGTACTTTATCATCACGGATTACCAATGATTTGGTGTTACGGATGATAAGTTTTGAAAGGCCAGCTTCTTTGACCATCAGTTGTTTCTTCTTTTCTTTCATCGTCCAGTGCTTCTTTGTTTTGGGTTGCTGATCCTTCTCCTTTGTCTTTTAAGTTTAACTCTACAAAGGACTCATCTAGCTCTGACAAGTCATTGTCAGGCTTTTTGTCATTGAATTTAACATGAACAGATTCTTCAACAGATAGAGAACGAGAGTTATATACTCTATATGCTTTAGATGTTTCTGAGTATCCTAGGAAAATACCAGAGTCAACTTTAGCATCAAACTTTCCTAAAGAATCCTTAGTATTCAAAATAAAACATTGACAGCCAAAAGAATGAAAGTAAGAGATGTTGGGTTTTCGTCCTTTCCACAATTCATACGGAGTCTTGTTTAAAATAGGTCTAATATATATTTTGTTTTGAATATAACACGCAGTGTTAACAGCTTCAGCCCAGAAGTGTTTGGAGATTGAGTTGTCATTGAGCATTGTTCTAGCCATCTCTTGAAGAGATCTATTTTTTCTTTCTACCACACCATTTTGTTGTGGTGTTCTTGGGGCAGAGAAGTTGTGATGAATACCGTTTTCTTCACAGAACAATTGGAAGCTCTCATTCTCAAATTCTCCTCCATGATCACTTCGGATTGAGTTGATACACATTCCTTTTTCATTTTGAATTATTTTACAGAAAATAGAAAAGACTTTGAAAGACTCATCCTTGTGAGCTAGAAACATAACCCATGTCCATCTAGTATAATCATCTACTATGACCAATCCATATTTCTTTCCATTTAGTGAAGACGTTCTTGTAGGACCAAATAAATCAAGATGTAACAATTCTAGTGGTCTAGAGGTGGAAACGATGTTTTTGGACTCAAAAGAATTTTTGATTTGTTTCCCCTTTTGACAAGCTTCACAAAGAACATCTGATTTGTACACAAGCTTTGGTAGTCCTCTTACAAGGTTATGCTTATTTAGTTTAGAGATTAATCTCAAACTTGCATGACCAAGCTTCTTGTGCCATATCCACTGTTCTCCTTTTATGGAAACTAGACATGATACATTTTGATCTGAAAGATCTTCCAAGTCAATTTTATAAAGATTGTTTTGCCTTTTAGCAATGAAGAGTATGGATCCGTCAGAGTTTTTAACTATACATTCTCCTTGATTGAATGAAACATTAGATCCACTATCACATAATTGACTAATGCTAAGCAGATTATGTTTCAATCCTTCAACTAGAAGAACATTATCGATAGAGGGAAAAGGATGCTTACCAATCTTACCTATTCCAACTATTTTACCTTTCTGGTTTCCTCCAAACGTGACGGAGCCTTCTGAATTAGTTTTGATGTCTTGGAACATAGACCTTTCTCCCGTCATGTGCCGTGAGCAACCACTGTCCAGGTACCATGACAGGTGTCTTTTTCTTGTTGCTAAGCACATCTGCAAGAGGAATTATCATATCCTTAGGTACCCATATCTTTTTGGGTCCTTTTTGGTTAGCTCTTGGAGATCCATAATATTTTGACCTTTTATTAAAAGGATCTATTGAGGAAGGGTAAACGTTCTTTTTACAAACATTCTTAATGAATTTAGGTTGAGTAGTAGTTTTTTGAAAAAACTGTTTATCAGTATCTTGATATCCCAATCCAGATTTGTCACGAGGGTCTCTGGAATATTTGAGTAAAATGTTTAGGTTGTTGGTGCTTTTTACAAATTTACTGAGGTCCTCCGTTAACTCTTTTACCTCATTATGAAGTTTATCAACTTCATCTGAAGTGTTGGACTCAGAAGATGTTTTCAAAAGAGCATTTTCAGTTTTTAATTTTTCACAATAAATTTCAAGTTCTTGTTTTTCTGAAAACATTTTTCCATATTCTCTAGTTAGTTTTGAAAACTTTCTTTTCAAGGATTTATATTCAACCGCTAAAATAGATGAATTATTTAACAACTCATCAAATGCATTCTGAAGATCAAGATCACAGTTTGTTACCTCATCTTCTTCTTCTTCTGACAAGGTGTTAGCCATGAGACATAGATTTGCTTCTTCTTCTGCTTCTTCTTCATCATCAGTAGTTGAAAGATCAAGATCTTCCCAGGTGGCCATTAATCCTCTTTTCTTCTTTGGAAAGAATCTCCTTTTCTCTTTCTCTTTGTTTAGTGAAGGACATTCCGCTTTAATGTGTCCGGGCTTCTTGCATTCATAGCATATGATTGGACTCTTGTCTTTTGTTTCTGTTCTGTCCTTTGGTGACCTTCGTCCAAGGTGCTTTCTCCGCATACCTCCTTTCTTTTTCCACATTGCTTGTATCTTTCTAGAGATGAAAGATAACTCGTCATTATCAGATATATCATCTTCAGATGACTCGGCCTCGTCTGATGATTTTTCAGCTTTAAGTGCTTTGGGCCTTACTTGCCTTTATGAGCTTTAAGGGCAATTGATTTCCCTTTTCTTGAGCTTTCCTCTTCTTGAAGTTCCAGCTCATGAACTTTAAGAGAACCCAAGAGTTCCTCCATGGTAAGAGAAGCTAGATTCTTTGCTTCCTGTATGGCAGTAACCTTAGGTCTCCAGCATGCGGAAAGACTTCTTAGGATTTTTCTGATATGATCTTGATTATCATAGTTCTTTCCCAGAGATCTCAGGCCATTGATTATTGTTTGGAATCGTCCAAACATTTGATCAATGTTTTCATGCTCTCCCATTTTGAAGAGCTCATACTGGTGAACCAGCATGCTTATCTTTGATTCTTTGACTTGAGATGAGCCTTCATGTGCTAAGGCCAGAGTATCCCATATCTCTTTAGCTGTTTCACAGCTATGGACTTTATCGTGCTCTGATCTGGTGATGGCACACATAAGATAATGTTTGGCTTTTGAGTTAAGCTGATGTCTGGTTCGTTGTCCTTCCGTCCATTGTGGTCGAGGGAGATCCTGTCCTTCTGCGTTGGTGGGTGTTTGATATCCATTTTGAACTAGGTCCCAAATGTCCATATTTTGGGCATCAAAAAAGGCAATCATTCTCTTCTTCCAGTAATCATAGTCGTTTACAATGAATATAGGTGGTATGTTCAACGCTTGTCCTTAGTTCACCATTAAAGGGTGTACTGGATCTTTTTCCTCTGCACTGTTAGATGCTCAACCCAAGAGGCTGAGCTCTGATACCAATTGAAATAACCAAGTGAAACACAAGAAGGGGGGTTGAATTGTGTTTCTTAACCCTTTTTGATTAATAAAAGGATTTTCCTTTTCAATAGAAAATAGAACACAGCGAAGGATAAAGTTTAACAAGCAAAGAGCTTAGGACCAACACCACTTAGTCCTATTGGACTCTAAGGATTTTGAAAAGACTTTTAATAAAATGGTTAACACGTTCTAAAACCAAATAAAAAGATCTCTGTTAATAAACACAATGGTAAACCCCAGAGGTTAGTGAAAATAATAAAGCACACTAGAAGAGAAGAGAAGCTTACACACGAGATTTATCCTGGTTCACTCTTATCAACCAAGAGCTACGTCCAGTCCCTTCAACCAGAAGGATTTTCCAACTAATCTTTTTCACGATTACAAGTATTATGCACCTCTTCAGGTAACAAGTATTTTCAACCTCTTCAGGTTCTATCTCAAGTATTCTTTTACACACAGCCTCTTCAGGCTTACAAGGCTTAAGATGAATAATTGAAAGTAGATGAAAGCTTGAGTTTAAAAACTCACTGACAAAATGAGAATAGACAATCAAGATCTCAAGGCTTTTTCTTTTTACACGTATATGGAAATCCAAGAAGAAATAAAGCTTTTTAGACTTTGTAGGATGCTTCGGCAAAGATCACTCTACTTCTTCAAGTGCTGCTTCTTCTCTTTATAAGTAAGAACAAATTGAGCAGACTTCATGGGCTAGATCGTCCAACGGAAATATTTATTACCGTTCTGAGTAGCATTAAATGCATCTACTGGAAAAGTGCTGAACTTCTTCTGATGGTGACTTTTATTCTCTGAGACTTCCAATCAATGAAAACAAAAGTCCTGATTTGTCTAAGATTGCAGACGGTTTCGTATTTGCAGATCTTTGTAGTTGTTAGACAATGTCAGCAAAAGTGGCTTAGTTGACTTCTTCTGTCGCCGTGAGCTGTCAGAGTTCTTTTCTAGCATTTAATGAGGAACAGTTCTTCATTTTTGAAATTTCACTTGGACGAGAGCTTGAGCTTGAACTTTGAAAGAGTGAGTTGAGTCCGAGCTTTGGCAGACAGATCGTATTGGACGAACTAATAAAAAGTAACAGTATATGCATACAAGTATTGGACGCACCAATAGTAAAAGTATATAATACATTTATTGGACCCACGAAGAGTTATCTTTAAGCATATAGCAGAATGGATGCACATACAAGTAGCGATTTGTTAATACTATTGTCGAAACACTTACTTGTTCAAACTAAATAAATATTTTTGTTATCCTCAAAACTTAACAGGGAAAGCTTATAGCTTTTAAGAATTTAGTACTTAAACCTTTTTATAAGAATTTGGTTTCAACAACAACTTTTATGAAGACCTCCAAGGCAAAATTGAGATAACCAAGTGAAACACAAGAATGGGGTTTGAATTGTGTTTCTTAACCCTTTTTGAAAAATAAAAGATTTTCCTTTTAACAAACGATTGAACACAGCGAAGGATAAAGTTTAACAAATAAAGAACGTAGAAACAACACTGCTCAGTCCTATTGGACTCTAAGGATTTTGAAAAGACTTTCAAGAAAACAGTTAACATGTTCAAAAACCAATTAAAAAGTCTTTGTTAATAAACACAATAGTAAACCCCAGAAGTTAGTGGAGAAAATAAAACACACTAGAAGAGAAGAGAAGCTTACACACAGGATTTATCCTGGTTCACTCTTACCAACCAAGAGCTACGTCCAGTCCCTTCAACCAGAAGGATTTTCCAACTAATCTTTTTCGAGATTACAAGTATTATACACCTCTTCAGGTAACAAGTATTTTCAACCTCTTCAGGTTCAACCACACCAGTATTCTTTTATACACAGCCTCTTCAGGCTTACAACGCTAAGGTGAATAAGTATAAGAAGATGAATGCTTGAGTTTGAAACTCACTAACAAATGAGAATAGACAATAAAAATCTCAAGACTTTTTCTTTTTACACGTATATAGAAATCCAAGAAGAGATAAAGCTTTTTAGACTTTTTAAGATGCTTCGCCAAAGATCTCCCATTTCTTCAAGTGCTGCTCCTTCTTTTTATATGAAAGAACAAGTTGAGCAGGCCTTATGAGCTACATCGTCCAACGGAAACATTTATTACTGTTCTGAGTAGCATTAAATGTATCTACTGAAAATGTACTGAGCTTCTTCTGAAAAGTGACTTTGATTCTAAGAGATTTCCAATGATGTGATAACAAAGTTCTGATTTGTCTGAGATCGCAGAAAGTTCCTTATTTGCAGATCTTTGTAGTTGTTAGACAATGTCAGCAAAAAGTGGCTCAGTTGACTTCTTCTATTGCCGTGAGCTGTCAGAGTTCTTTTCCAGCATTTAATGAGGAACAGTTCTTCATTTTTGAATTTTAACTTGGACGAGAGCTTGAGCTTGAACTTTGTAAAAGAGATTTGAGTCTGAGCTTTGGCAAAAGGATAGTATTGGATGAACCAGTAAAATAGTAACAGTAAACGTATACAATCATTGGACGCACCAATAATAATAGTATATTTAGACAGTCATTGGACGCATATAAAGCATATGATGCAGTGGACGCATAGAAAGGTTTCGTAGAAACCGTATTGGACGCAGACTATCAAACTATTTGTTTTATAAAAACTTTATTGAAGAATTCCTAAAAAAAATTGTAACAGAGTCAATATTCAAAGGATTATAGTTTTATCAAAAACACTCTGTCGGAACACTTACTTGTTCAAGCTTAATAAATATTTTTGTTATCTTCAAAACTTAACAGGGAAAGCTTGAGCTTTTTGACATTAGTGCTAAACCTTTTAAATGAAATTGGTTTCAACAAAAATGCACCGTCTAGGTCATGAAAATCAAGCTGGAAATAGGATAAGAGTTACTGACTAAAAGCCACCAACCATACACCAACCCACCTACCATGCACCAACCCACCTACCATGCATCAAGCTTCCATATTTGACAATTTCCATGTTTTTACAGCTTGTATTCAGATTATTTTCAATTACAAATTGGCTTCTAGAATTTGTATAAATAGAGTCAATCTCTTTGTATTATACATGATTCAATTTGAAGTAAGTTTGAAGAAAGTTTGAGTATTTGTGAGAGTTTTCTTTCTCTTCTTCTCCATTCTCTTTAGAATTTCATTTTTGTTCTTTATTTTATGAGTTCTTCCTTCCCATCCATGGAAGGCTAGGCTCTTATAATCAATCCAAGGAATTAGTCATCTTGATGTTTAATTTGGAGATCTTGTTTCGCATGTTTATATTGTTTAATTGTTATTCAAATTTCTTTTCATCCTCTTTTGATTTTAATCTAGATTGAATTGCTTAATTTGATTTAGATGTTTATATGATAATAGCTTTATTATCATGTGTTCAAAGAGGATCACAAAGAATAAACAATTTATTAAAGCTTTTTGATGGATTGTTTAGCTTTGTTAAATTCTAGATTTTAAGTTAATCTATGTTTGGATGATGCTTACTTTATCTAACATTGGTTAATTAAATCCTAGATGCTTATCTAGTAGAGGATTCTTAGATCATGTTGAGATGTCTTGATGTGATCTAAGGCCAAGAACGTGGTTAGCAATTAAGTGAATTCCTTGTGATCAATGATGGATTAAACTCAAGATCGGTAAATTTCCTTGGATTGGTTGTTTCTTTAGATTTGTTTACAACTTTAAGTCTCGTACTTTTATCAATCTTGTTAATCAACAACAAAACCCCTCATTTTAATTATCTTGATATAATTGAATCTTTGTTTTTTTTTTTATCCGTGAGAGACGATTTGGTTCATTCTCTATACTACAAATTAATTTGTGAACTGGTAATTTTTATTATTTGACGGGTCTCGACAACCTCTTGTCAGTCATGTGTCAATTTGGTGTTTTGTCTATATTGCATGTATAATTACTTTGCTTTCTTGTATGTTTTAAACGTTTTCAAATAATTTGTGTTTATACATATCCATATAAATAGTATTTAACTATATATTTATTTTTATAAAATAACAAAAAATTAAGCTTTTTGAAATTGTTATCTGTGTTAATTATTATATGTTTTATGTTTTTTTATATAATAAATTAAATATTTATTTAAATGTATACATTTATTTAATTTTATGTAGTTTGACTAATGACTCATTAACTCAATATCTCTTTTGAGTCGATGACCGATTCAAGTTTTTATAACATTGATCATAAATGTATTTGGCACTATTGCTAGTCATTGTTTTTCATTAATCTAATTATTAAATTAAAATAATAATTATATTAATTTTATATAAAATAAATTCTTTAGTGTTCTCTTTTCAACTGCATTCTTTTGACTATATGATTTATTATCGTTCATACAAATAACTATATGCATAATATATGGTTGGAAAATTTGTTAATGATCAAATCATTTTAGATTTATACATGATGTCCCAATTCTTTTATTTTTATTTGATTCATGGATAAATATAATTGGAACAGTATATCTAATGTAATTTGTTAATAGAAGATTTACATTACTTCTCTTTATGAAATTATGTTAGAGCCTCTTTAGTTTGTTTTTTTTTTCAATTTTAGATAGACACTTTCATTATAATTATAAAAATGACATATTTTTATTTTATTTCCTAATTTAAAAAATTTGTAAACAAAATGGTGACAACAACTTCACCAACCACTAAATAAATAATAACAGCTCCTGTTTCTTGTTCTTTTTATTTATATATTTTTATTTATTATATGAACTTTTATATTATCCCTAGTTTAAATAAAAACAATGAGTAAATATCTAATTTGGTCCTTCAAATATACATGGGGCATCAATTTGGTCTTTTAATAATTTTTAACATCAAATTGATTCTTTTGGAAGGACAAATTTGATATAAAAATGACATTGGATGACCAACTTGATGTAAAAAAATTGACATTTAAAGACTATTTTGAAATAAAACAAATAGCTCTTTCTTCTTGTTCCTCAACTACTAACTAAATAATACTTGCTAAGATCAACTAAGAGTTGGTCGAACTAGTAAGCAGGCTTGCTCTCATGAGATAAGACGCAAGTTCGAATTCTAGTTGGAGCACTCTGATTAGGAGGCAGAAAAAAAGCTTGTGCTTTAAGCTATCAACATGAACTAGTCCTATAAGGAACCCAAATGGTCTAAGCAGTGAGAATACCTCAGGACATCACTAAGCTCAAAGGACTAATTAGGATGGTCCACCAAAAAAATAAATAATACTTACTAAGTATTATTTAAACAAATAAATTATTTGTACCCCTCAATTCTATACCTCTCCTTTACAACATTGTATTCTCAAATATTGTTAAAACTATTATCAACTCATAATTATCGTTATATGGATAATAACTTTTACAATAATTTCAATAATATTTGATAACATGTCTTTATTTAGATGACAACTTTTAGAACAGTTTTAACAATAATTAATAATGCAATGAAAAATAAGAAAAATGAGTTGTACATATAACATATCTCTTATTTAAATTATTAGTTCACTGGTGCAAGCAAATATCAACATACATTTCACACTATTAATAAACATTAGATAACACGGTCAAAGAAAAACGATGCACGCACAATACTAATTTAGATTCTGTTCCCACCAACACATTAACTAAACAGAAAGCTTTATGTCTCAAGAATTGAGTTTCCCAGACCAACCGAACCACACTACATTCAATGGATCAAACTCACACCTTTGAGATAAGCAGTAGAACATCCTTGAAATATTTTCAATATTCTCCGTCTCAAACCTCAAGAAGGAAAATGAAACACGTTGTAATGAAGGATGCTTCAAGCGAAAGAAATGGGGCAGACAACCAAACTTTCAATTTTTTTTTCATGAAAGCCAAAGTGTGTAATCTCCAATACCTTAAGAATACTTTATTCCTGCAATAGTTCAAGGGTTGTCTCTGGCTAACGCAAACAGAGACAACCAGTAACATAAACACAACCAACGAGGAATACACAAAAGTAAATTTACGGAAAAAATAAATAACGCATTGTAATAAATGTTTAATTCCCCACAATTTCAATTCGAATGATTAATGGGAAGAAATCTTCAGGTTGAGGGACTTGTTGAACCAAGCCTTCCAACTCCCACTCCCTCTCCGCGAGAGTGCTGCAGTCCCACTTCCATCATCAGCTGCCTCACCCGTACTCTGTGGCTTCTTGCATAGCATGAAATTCCGAGCTCCATGTGATCCAATTGTATCCCACGGACTCAAAGCTGCAACACCATCAAAGCACAGGATTCAGAACTTCTCCAAAAAGGGGTTCTCAATTTCAAAAGAATCCATATGAAAGGCAAAATTTTTAACCCCAAACCACAAAATCAAACCAAAGAGAGAAGAAAAAAAATGGTTTTGCATTTTGCAATCCTGAAGATAGCTTTTAATGGTAATAATTCGAAATGCAATAAAGATGCAAAATTGCTTCAAAATGCGTGGAATTTTGTTGTAATGGCTAGAAACTAATTGCAAAGTAAATGGGTTTTCTGGGTTTCAAAGAAAAGTACCATCAGATCCAACATTGGGGCAATATAGAGAGAAACCGTTGATTTCAGTCCCCAGCACCGGAAGCCGACCCTCACGAGCATAAGACTTGAGGGCGGTGTCGATAACCGCCGCGACGAGCTCCTCCTCATTCACGACGAATCGAATGGGGCCAGCACTACCCAGCACATTGATGCTGATCAAGAGCCTCTTGGAATGGGCTTTCTGATTCTTCTTCTGCTTGTTGAGTAACATTGTCTCACAAAACCACAAACCCAAAATTACAAACCACCAATCAATCAAAAAAATAAATATAATCCCAAGATCTAAGAATCAGAGCAAAGAATATTGAATCGTAGGAAAGAAGGACGAAGAAAAACTGCGGGGCTGGGTCCGATTATGCGATTAGATCTCAGGGGTCGACGCCGAGGCAGCGGTAGTACCAGCCTTGCTTGCAAGAACCGAAAGCGAAAACAGAGGAAGAAGAAGCAGGGAGAATAGCGCTCGCCCTTGACGGCAAAAGGGAGCGCATGAAATGGCAAGTGCTTGAGGTTTCTACCATTCACAACGAATCAAAATTGAAAATCTGAAGAATTTGGAATTGTGAAGAATCAAGGTTCCAGAAGTTGGGATTGTGCGGGTGTAGAAGAAGAAGAAGAATAAAATCTGAAGAATTTGGAATTGTTGTGCGGGTGTAGAAGAAGAAGAAGAAGAAGAAAGAAGGAATGGTAGGGAATATTTAAATTGAAAGAGGAAGGAAGCTTCAGGATTCAAAATTGGGCTTGGGTTGGGATTAAGGGGAGGGTTTGTTGGTTTTCTGACAGTGATTAGTGATTAGGTTACGGAATTTGTCGTCAGCAATTAGACAATTACCATATTTTTGTTTTACCGTAGGTTTCGCTTTGTGTTTGGTCTAGGACTCTTGTATGGTAATAAAACACATAATAAACATGATAAACACTAATGTATTGACAGACACGTAAATAAAAATAAAAATAAAAATTAGCGTATTGAGAGGCACTTATGTATCGGTTAATATATATATATATATATTTTTTGTTTATTTAAAAATAACTTTTAAATATTTGTAATTGGTTGTAACTAATTATAACTTCCTTTAAAATATTTGTAACTTTTTAGATAACTCCTAAGTTTGTAATCAACCAAAAAAGTAGTATGTATTTATAATTTTATCTCTTCTTTTAATTTGAGTTTAATTAATAAAGATGGTTTTTTAGAAAAAAAAATTAGAAACCAAATAAGGGAATCTCCTTTATAGTAATATAGATATAGATAATAATAATAATAATAATAATAATAGGTTGTACTCTCTTTTTATTTAAAAATATTAATATTTTTTTATAATTAATAATTAATATTTAATTACGTATCTTACTTAATTAAAACATAATTATTTTATTTATATTTTAATATTCATTTTTATATAATATATTTTAATATTTATATTTTAACCAAATAATATACGTGAAGTAATGATACTTTTATAAAAATAAAGAATACCCAAAAGAATATTCACAGTAATAATATAATAAAACCTCTATGTTTTGCAAACCAGAAAAACTAACGAAGTAGAAATAATAGAAAATAAGGGAATAAGAATCTTTTTCAGGCGTGGTGTTAACTTTAAGTTGGAATAAAAGCAAAACGATAAAACCTGAAAAATAAATTTTGGAGATCAAAATAATGAAGTTCATATTTGTATTGAATAAGTTTAAATATGACTATTGTTATTTTTGTAGAGTTTTGTTTGGTACCGTTATTGACTACCAGGTTGTGCAACCTTAACCCCGATCCCTCATACAAGATAAGGACACTGTGTGGGGAACATGTTAATGTATCAATGCATTAACTTCAAGATCTCTCCATTCAAACCAGAATAGCGGGCATAACCTAAGGGAGAGGTTACCTCAATAGTGTTATTGCTCTCCTTAAACATCAATATATAAAGAAGGGGTCAGTTCCACAAGGTTCGAATTAAAGTCACATATATTTCTTCATCAACCCACAAAGATTAACTTGAACGCTGGAGTACCTTTATAGGTACCCACCCCACTGTGAAGAACACCCTCTCTACATCGAAGAGACTCATAAACACGTCAGAGCTCGCCCAAAAGAGATCAAACGTGAGCATTGGCGCCATCGCCGTCTGTGGGAATTCTATAATTGCATTCCCACCCCCACAATGGTTTCTAGGCCAAATAATAGGCAAAATACCGGCAATCATCCTCAAGACGACAACTACCTAGCTCCAAGCACCAGCAACTAGGCACCTCCCCCCCCCTTCCAAAAAAACTATCAAGCTCTTCTTCAACAAATACAGAAACTTCAAGCCCGTGTCGAGGAACTCACCAAGGCCCAACAACGAGGAGGGCATGTGTGACAACAATGATTGAGTTTCTGATCAATTAATTTGAGACACTTATGTTAACTTTGTACTAAGCTTTATTATATGTTTATTGTGCCTAATATTAGTATTTTAACTAAGTTTAATGTTATTGGATCTCATTGGGCTTTAATGCAAATTGTGAATAATTCTTGGATTTTGATGCATTTTGACCTTTCCTCCTTGGTTAGGCTATAACTTGGAACTGGGTGATCCATTTGAGGTGATCTTGGTATCTTTGGAAAGCTAAGACAAGGCTCTACAAGTTTCATGAAGAACTCAAGAGCTGGATCGGACTTCTAAGGGTCCAAAATAGCCCTACAATTCAGACTGGGTTTGTTGTCACTGGAATCTAAGCAATGTGCACATATTGGACCATATCATGGGCTATAGGCCTCCTTTTGAGCTGAAATTGGAAAGATAAGACTCATATGTCCAACTTCACTGAAGACCATTTAATCAATAGATGTTGTTTTAGATGTGATTATGAAGCTGCAAGTTGGTTTGAATTTGGAAACTCATTCTGCCAACCTTACTTGACCAATTGGCATGAAACCAACGCCAAAAGTTCAAGGAGACAATTGTCTACAATTGTCATGAAGACCTCCAAGCCAAAATACATCGTTTAGGGCATGAAAGTCAATCTGGAAGTCGGAGAAGAGTTGCTGACTATAAGCCACCAACCATATACCAACCCACCAACCATGCATCAAGCTACCTGTGAACACCCCATTTCTGACGAGGTGTTATCATTAAAAAATAAAAATAAAAATATATGGAAAAATAGTGCCACCAAACACGCCAACCACTCTGCGCATGCTACCTATTTTATTTGACTTTGGAGAGGAGATGGAGAGGGGATGGCAGAGACAAATTGAAAAAAATAATGAAAAAAAACAGTGCCACCAAATACGCCAACCACTTTGTGCATGCTACCCATTTTATTTGACTTTGGAGAGGAGATGAAGCGGGAATGACAGAGACAAATTGGAGGTGATTAGGGGATTGGAAAGAAAAAAAACCCCAGCCTCCTCCTACACCTTAGACCTAATGATCATTTGAGGGGGATAAAAGGAGGGGAATGATGAGCTAAAAAAAGAGAAGAAAGAGAGAGGAGAGGCCTTCAGCAACAGAGATCTAAAAATAAACCAATCCTTCTAGCAACCTAGATCTAAAAAAAAAGTCATATACACCTCTCCCACAAGCACCGCAGCAGAAAACAAATTTTCAAGAACCACTTTTACCTATAATCTTTCCACACCCAAGTCAGGAATTAGTGAGGAGGCAGCTGCATAGAAGAAAAAGGGAGGAATCTGAGAACTTTTCAACGAGATTTGCCATCGTTTTAAGCCTCCTTAGCACCACATCTTATCTTTAAGATCCATAGCGTTTGTGCTTCTCTATTGATCTAACGTCACTGCCACTGTTTTTCATACCAGAGGTAAGAGCACTCCTTCATTTTTTTTTCTCCTTTAAACAATAAAGTTTATGTGATTTGCTGAAATTGTGGCTAGTTAATATCCTATTTTGAATGCTAGTGAGTTATTATACTGCATGACTTAATGATTGATAATCACTTATTAAAATAAGAGTGGGCCTGGGAGCAATAAAGTTTCAATTATAAATCCAGCGTGATGTAGTGAAAGTTGTTTCCATTTTTGTTTTATGTATGATGGAGTTTATAAATTAAACAAAGAAAGAATTAGTAAAAGAGGAAAAAAGAGATGAGAGAAGTGGCTATGGTTGTATGGCTCAAAAAAATGTAATATAAAAAAGAGGAAAGGTTGTGGGTTATTGTTGTGGGATTTCAATGAATAAAAAAAAAGAAAGTGAATTGAGGAAAGATGCCTCTAGACTAGTATAAAGGAAAATAATAAAAAGGGATAGAGAAGAAAAGTTATGGCATTACGTAAGAATCAGTAAAAAAAAAAAAGAAAAAAAAGGCAGAAAGAGGTAAAAAAATTAAAAAAAATGAAATAAAAAAAACGAAAAAAAAATAAAGTAATAAAAAGAAAAAAAATAATAGAAATATATTTTGGATCTTAATGGTACAATTGATATATTACCTCATGATATATATGAGACTCTCTTTGATAAATATCTCTAGAGTTGCCTAGAGATGCACAACTCGTCCTCCAGTGGGTGGAGTTGATAGGCTTAACAGGAAAATAGGAATAAAGTAATATGTAAAAATCAACAAGTGGGTAGCATGCAAATTAATTACCTTGAAGCAAATTATGAGTCCAAAGTAAGAGAAAAAGGGAGACAAGCAGCATATAATGGAAAGTTTAGAAACGAGTGGACAAGGGGGGAAGTCCCCACCACCCACTTAGCATGTTAATTTAACCATTTGATAAGAAAAGTTAATGTCGAATGCTTCTTTCTTTTTCATGCAAACGGTTTTGTCAAAATTTTTATTATTATTATTATTATTAAAAAAAACTTTTTAATTACTGCTATAAAATATGAATATATTGATGTATGTAGATGTAGAGGCCTTATTAGAATTTAACAGGATATAAAAAATATAACTTTTTATTTATTTGATTTTTGGCCATGAGCGCTCTTTACTTACCTGTGTTGTTTAATTATTTGATGTTATTGTGTTTAAATATCTTTACTTTGATTTGGATATTTAGTATTAATTATTTGTACTTATATTATACAAAAACAAAATGGAGTAGATTAATAATCAAATAAGTGGTCAAATACCACAAATGTTCGTATTTAGCTGTCTTTAGGGATCAAGTATCCACTGGACAATATCTCTTTGGGATGGATCAATAGGTCTAGTACTGCCTTCCATCCCATTTAGGACACATTAACAAGCCTTTTTAAAATAAAATGGTCCAATGCCATAATATTCGCGTTAGTTGTCTTCAAGGGTCAAGTACCCACTAGGCAATTTTATTGGAGTAGATCAGTAGGTCTAGTACCGCATTCCATCCCATTTAAGATATGTTAATATGAATTCTTTTAATAGCCCAATGCCAGCAACACTTGTGTTTAGTTGTCTTCAGGGGTCAAGTACCCACTAGACAATTTTCTTCGGGTAGATCAGCGAGTCTAGTACCGTTTTCCATCCTGTCAAGGACGTGTTAATAAAAGCTCTCTTTTATAATCAAATCCTTTTTTTCTTTAAATCAAATCAATTCATCCTCTTTTAATCAAATCAAATCAATTTATTTTAATTAATTAATTCGAAAATAATTTTTCTATTTAAAATCAATCAACTCATAATTATATATATTTTTTAAAATAAAGAACTACATGGCTTTGAGTTCCCCATTGCAATAGGGGATACGTAGGTGTGCAAGTCAAGCCAAACTTTTAATTTTCGCAATTTAGTTTCTGATTATTTGTGAAAATTTGTTCGCACTTTGTTTAATTTTTCTACTTGCTGGAAGGGGTAAAATGGATTTTGTTTAGGTTATAAAATTTGCACAATTAGCTTAAGGTAACCGTCTCAAGACGGATGTATCAGGGGTGCAGTGAGATCTTTCTCTGTGCATAATCGAATCCCGAACCCTATTCTGTTTTTGCAGACCTTTTCTTTTAAATCTATTTTTAAAGGGTTTTTCCAGTTATTTTCCCTATCCAATAAACGATTGGTGACGACCCCATTATTTGTTTCAACCATTATATTTCTCTCGCCATTCCCCGTCCTGATTTTTCCGGTCGCGACAGATGGCGACTCCACTGTGGAACTACTTGGATAGTCAAGCCTGTTATGGCTAATTGTACAAATTGTATAACCCTTAGATATCCATTTTACCCTCTTTTTTTATTTAATGAATGTCATGTTCTTGGTTTTTGTATATTTTATTTGTAAGCGTTGTCATCATTGCTTTGTTGCTCATGTTTCCTCTATAATTATTTATCATTGTATGTTTTTGTATATGTGATACCCCACCTTTTACTACTTTCACTTTAGGATAGATGTTGCTAGTTACATTTGTATATATGCTTTGGTCTGTCTTGCGAGGATGAGGGGTAGTTTTACTTACGCAGGTTTTTCCGCTCCTAGCACACACTTCACTTGTCACTTACCTCACACACATGTTGGACTCTATACCCGAGCTTGTGCAATCTTTAGGGCTAGTTGGAAGGTTAACTTAGTTATCAGTTGGCCTCGTGCCTTCTTGACAACTGTTGACTCTCCACTCTAATTGTACCTGGTTTCTTGGAATGGCCATGATAAGAGGGTTCATCCCTACTTCATGGTTAATTTCAAGAGATCGAATCCTTATCTTTTTGATAAGGGCAATTTGGGGACCTTTTTATTAGGAATCTAAAATCGCCGTGAAAATCCTGCACTGGTAGATTGAACCTAGTTGTTGCCCGAATTAGAGTTTTGACCTTAGGGAGCTTTAACCTTAAGCTCTACCCTTTAGGACACAAAGGAAGCATATATATATATATATATATATATATTTGTCCTCAATAATTCATTTTTGCATTTCATACATCAATAAAAATACTTTGGATTTTGGTCAAATTGTTCAGTCCATTAATGTGACAAACCACATTTTACAAATGATTTGAGCTTTCGCAATCATAATTTATGGACCAACAATTCCTTAATTTGAAGTAAAAAAAATGTTTTCTATGTTGCATGTTTCATTCTTTGTTAGTCTTTTACACATAGGTGAGCTTCCTTGGTCATTGTGGTAAGGTTGACTTGAGTGGATAATAATTATGGAAGAACTGTACACCGAGAAGAACACTAGCAGTGCAAGCAGTAGCAAGAGGAATATCTGGATCACCGTGACCATGAATGATTTGGGGCGAGTAAAAGAAATCAGCCGACTCTTGACACCCGAAGCCCGTGTCAAATTCTCGCAGAAATATGGAAAGATCCTTGACCTCCTACTCATTCCTTTTGAGGCTCCAACTTTAAGTGCCTTAGGCCTGTTGGAACCAAAGAATCTTATGAAATTAAGTTTGGAACCAATTTATTTAAAGAATTATTACCCCATAAAGTTTTGAAGATAACAAAAGTTTTAATTGAATAAGTAAATAGACTCACGTAACTTGTTTTTGAACTGTTTCAAAAAGAAAACAAAGTGTTAACAAACAGTTACTTATGTGCGTCCATTCTTGTTTGAGCTAAAGGAAACTAAGTATGCGTCCAATACCTTTTAAACTGTTTTACAAGTTTTATTGGATCGTCCAATGTTTTCCTTACTAAGCTTAGGTTCGAAATATTCGTCCAAAGCCAAAATTCAAATGTGAAGAAACTGTTCATCATTAAATGCTGAGAAGGACTCTGACAAAGTACACTACAAAAGAAGTCAACTGAGCCGCTTAAGCTGACATCGCTAACAACTACAAAGATCTACGAATAAGAAACTTTCTGCGCGTTCAGTTTAGTCAGGGCTAAACTATCATATTCTTGGACATTCCTGATAATCAAAGTGTCTTTTCAGAAGAAGATCCACACGTTATCATCTTATGCATTTAATACTACTCAGAACGGTAATAAATGTTTTCGTTGGACGAAGAAGCTTATGAAGACTGTTCAAAATACTCTCACCTATAAATACAAATGATTTCAAAGAAGATGAAAAGGAGTGATAACAATCTGTGTAATCAAAAGTGTAAAAGGATTAAAGTCTTCTTCTTCTTAGTATTCTCACACTTGTAAATAGTTTAAGTCTTGAGATTCATTTTCTATCCTCACCAGTAGTGAGTTAAAAACTCAAGCACTTCTATACCTTTTTCTTTATTCAACTTGGTGTTTAAACCTGAAGAGGCTGTGTATAAAAGAATATTTGGATCGTAGAACTTGAAGAGGTTGAGAATACTTGTATACCTGAAGAGGTGGACAATACTTGTAATCTTTGTATAAGATTAGTAGAAAATCCTTGTGGTTGAAGGGACTGGACGTAGCTCTCGGTTTGTGGGAGTGAACCAGGATAAACATCTGGTGTAAGCTTTTCTTCCCTCCTCTTGTGTTTTATTTATTCACTAATGTGGAAATATGTTTGCCCCAATAGTTTATTGTGTTATGTTTTGATGATGACAAATACATTACAAAAAGGATTACAAATATGCTACATATGTGCTTGATGAGCTATATTGGATAATGCATGGTTATATATTATCTTGTTGTTCCTTTTATAAGAATCATGCATTAAGTTTTGTGTAGCATCATTGATAGGATATATCCAATGTACTTGATAAGTGATATAATTAATTATTGGATATGTGTCTATATGTGAATCATATATGCATGAAGAACTTTATAAAGTTATATACATGTGAATCATGCATATTAAGTTATTGAGATATGGATTTGGACTAATCATGGTTTTTAAATGAGTTATGCTTTGTAGGATAGTCCAAGTACCAAGAGTGAGCATTGGAATAAGAAAGTGAAAGATCCTATTTATGTTCAACTCAAGAAGAAGGAGAATGAAGAGATGAACCAAGCATTTAAAAGATTTGAAGAGAAGAAATCTTAGAAGCTTGAAGTGCATCAAGAAGCTTATAGACTCAAAAGGGTATACTTTCTCTTATAGGCTATTCTCCTTTGTAAGGATAGAGGTTTTACATGAAGAGAGCACAAATATCCTTATTCAATCTTGAAAAATGTTTTTAACATGGTAAAATGCCCAACAAACAAGTTTTGAGAAGTTAGTCTTGGTGGTATTTGAAAACTATGAAAAATAGTCAAATCTGAGTTTTGAAAGTTGACCTATGGTCACCATTTTTATCATAACTCTCAAAATACTTTGAGTTTTGATCTGAAACTTATCTTATATGAAAGTAGACTCAAAGAGCTTTCCAACGCATGGTCATTTGCTTAATTTGGATAAGAAACGAAGAAGTTATGACATTTTTAAGAAGACTACTTTCCGAATAGGAATTGTAGTCGACTACACAAGACTTGTAGTCGACTACAAGACCTTGAAAAACTGACATATGGTCACTATTTTTATCATAACTTTTAAAATACTTTGAGTTTTGATCTGAAACTTGTTTCATATGAAAGTACACTCAAAGAGCTTTCCAACGCATGGTCATTTGCTTAAATTGGTTAAGAAACGAAGAAGTTATGATCATTTCAAAACGACTACTTTCCCGAGTTTTGTAGTCGACTACACAAGACTTGTAGTCGACTACAAGACCACCAGAAATGGATTGTAGTCGACTACAATGTATATGTAGTTGACTACAACGTGCCAGAATAGCCTGTAACGGCTATAAACGGCAAGATTTCGAAAGTAATCATTCTTAAACTTCACCAAAGGCTATTTTATCACTTGGGCTATTAATATATGCTAAGATTGAAGCATTAACAAGTTGATAAACACCCATTTGCAAATCATTATGAGGATTTGATCATTTTCTATCAAAATCAACTTTTGAGCTCTTCATTTTCATAATCCCTCTATCCATTAGTTCTTCAAGTTGTATTATCTACTCTTTAAGAGAGTTTATCATTTTCTATCAATTATATATACTTGTACGAGGGTGGATAATCCCTCAAGAGAGTTCAAGGGTAGACTTCCCTTGAAGAGAAAAGAAAGAGGCTCAAGCATAAGGGTGGAGGATCCCAAAGTGTGAAGAGTGCTCTGTTTTTGTAAAGGTTTCTCAAGCACCTAAGTTACAAGCTTGAAGAATAGTGGAAACCTCAAGTGGATGATCTTGGGGCTGGATGTAGATCACAAGAAGTGATTGAACCAGTAAAATATTGTTTGCACTCTCTTATCCCTCACTCTCTTTACATTCTAGCAATTTACATTTAACTACTTATTTGTTGAGTTCTCATGATAGCTATAATTATTGATCTACTGCATATCTTGTGATATTTCTACTTAGATCATTAGAACTTGATATATATCTTGTTTGCTTGATTTATATATATACATCTAAGCTATACTCAAGGTATCTACATTGATTGACAAATCTTCATACAAGTAAGGCATTCATTTAAAACTCAATTTGCTCACAGAAGCAAATTGTAGTCTACTACAAGAAAAGTGTAGTCTACTACAAGACTACTAGAAACTCAACATTAGTGTTTTATTTGTTGATCTTGCAAAACCACTTTCAGGGGTTTATTGTAGTTGACTACACACTACTTGCAGTCTACTACAAGGTTTCAACCAAGCGATTTTCTATCTTGGTTTATTTCCCACTAGTGTCAAATTAATCACACTATAATTTACATTGTTCAATATACTTATATGTGATTGATATTATGCATTATATGAATTGTTAATAATATGAAAGCATGAATTGTTGTGAAATATATTTATTCCGCTGCATGTATTGATTGGGTGCATCAAAATGCACAATTGCACAAAGTTGAAATAAAATTTGTGATCACCCAATTCAACCCCCCTCTTGTGTGATGGTTGCCCTTGGCTAACAACTAACATTTGGGGATTGCCATTGTTTTCTTAACTAAAGTGCTGAGTTAAAACTTAGAACTTTTTCACTACGTTTAAAAGTTATCAATCTCTAATTTGCTTTATCATCCAATTGGACTCAGAAATTCTCTGCGCCCATTACTTTTTGCTTCCATTCTCGAAAAGTTTTCCAAAAAGGTTAAGAAACACAATTCAACCCCCCTTCTTGTGTTTCACGTGTTTACTTCAATTGGTATCAGAGCTCAGCCTCTTAGGTTGAGCATCTAACAGTGCAGAGGAAAAGATCCAGTATTACCTCAAATGGAGAACGAAGGACAAGCTGTGAACAGACCTCCTCTATTCAATGGAAACGACTATGATTACTGGAAGAAGAGGATGATTGCATTTTTTGATGCACAAAATATGGATATTTGGGACCTAGTCCAAAATGGCTATCAAACACCCACCAACGTAGAAGGACTAGATCTTCCTCGACCACAATGGACGGAAGGACAACGAACTAGACACCAGTTAAACTCAAAAGCCAAACACTACCTTATGTGTGTCATTACCAGATCAGAACATGATAAAGTTCATAGCTGTGAAACAGCTAAAGAAATATGGGATACGCTGGCTTTGGCACATGAAGGTTCCACTCAGGTCAAAGAATAAAAAATAAGCATGTTAGTTCACCAGTATGAACTCTTCAAAATGGGGGAACATGAAAATATTGATCAAATATTTGGACGATTCCAAACAATAATCAATAGCTTGAGATCCTTGGGAAAGACATGATAATCAAGATCATATCAGAAAAATTCTCAGAAGTCTCTCCAGACATTGGAGACCCAAGGTTACTACCATACAAGAAGCAAAGAACTTAGCTTCTATTACCATGGAGGAACTCCTAGGTTTTCTCAAAATTCATGAACTAGAGCTCCAAGAAGAGGAAATCTCAAGAAAAGGGAAATCAATTGTCCTTAAAGTTCACAAAGGAAGTGCGTCCAAAGCGCTTAAAGCTGGAGAATTTTCAGATGAAACTAAATCATTTGGAGAAGATGCCTCAGACAATGACAAATTATCATTCATCTCTAGAAAAATTCAAGCAATATGGAAAGAGAAAGGAGGCATGCGAAGAAAACACTTCGGATGCAGATTTCATAAGGACAGGACTGAGACAAAAGATAAGAGTCCAATCATATGTTATGAGTGCAAGAAGCCTGGGCACATCAAAGTTGAATGCCCTTCTCTAAACAAGGAGAAGGAGAAAAAGAGATTCCTCTCAAAGAAGAAAAGAGGATTAATGGCCACTTGGGAAGACCTTGACCTCTCGTCTACAGATTTTGAAGAAGAAGCAGAAGAAGAAGCCAACATATGCCTCATCAAGAAGCTTCAAGAAGATGATGTAACAAACTCTGAACTTGATCTTCAAGAAGCTTTTAATGAATTGCTAAACAACTCATCTATCTTAGCCGTTGAATACAAATCACTCAAAAGAAAATTTTCAAAGTTATTCAAGGATTATGAAAAAACATTTTCAGAAAAACAAGAGCTTGAAATCATTTGTGAAAAACTAAAAACTGAAAACACTCTTTTAAAAACATCCTCCGAGTCCAATATAACTGATGAAGTTAATAAACTTCAATCAGAGATAAAGGAATTAACTGAGGATCTCAGTAAATTTATGGGCAGCTCCAAAAAGCTAAACACTATTAAAATACTCCAGAGACCCTCATGATAAATCCGGGTTGGGGTATCAAAACACAGAGAAATTTTTTTTCAAGAAAGTACCCATTCTTGCTAAATTAGTTGGAAATTTTTATAAAAAGGATAATCACTTTACTTCAAAGTATTTATGCAATAAAAGATCAAGACATTATGGATCTCCAAAAACTAACCTGAAAGGACCCAAAAAGATATGGGTATCTAAGGACATGATAATTCCTCTTGCACCTCTTGCGGATGTGCTTAGCAATAAGAAAAAGACACTTGCCATGGTACCTGGACAGTGGTTGCTCACGGCACATGACAAGAGAAAAGTCTATGTTCCAAGACCTCAAACTTAAAGCTGATGGCTTTGTCACCTTTGGTGGAAACCAGAACGGTAAAATAGTTGGAATAGGTAAGATCGGTAAGCATCCTTTTCCCTCTATTGATAATGTAATTCTGGTCGAAGGGTTGAAACATAATCATCTTAGTATAAGTCAATTATGTGATAGTGGATCAAATGTTTCATTCAGTCATGAAGAATGTATTGTTAAAAACTCTGACGGATCCATACTCTTCCTTTGTCACAAAGGCAAAACAATCTTTACAAGATTGATTTAGAAGATCTCTCAGATCAGAATGTATCATATCTAGTATCCATAAAAGGGGAACAATGGATATGGCACAAGAAGCTTGGTCATGCAAGCTTGAGGTTAATCTCAAAGCTAAATAAGCATAACCTCGTAAGAGGACTACCAAAAGTTGAGTACAAATCGGATGTTCTATGTGAAGCATGTCAAAAGGGGAAACAAATCAAAAACTCTTTTGAGTCCAAAAATGTTGTTTCCACCTCTAGACCATTAGAACTGCTACACCTTGATCTGTTTGGTCCGACGAGAACTGTCTCTTTAAATGGGAAGAAATATGGATTTGTCATAGTAGATGACTATACTAGATGGATATGGGTTTTGTTCCTGGCTCACAAGGATGAGTCTTTTAGAGTCTTTTCTATATTCTGTAAAAGAATTCAAAATGAAAAAGGCATGTGTATCAACTCAATCTGAAGTGATCATGGAGGAGAATTTGAGAATGAGAGCTTTCAATTGTTCTGTGAAGAAAGTGGTATCCTTCACAACTTCTCTGCCCCAAGAACACCACAGCAAAATGGTGTGGTAGAAAGAAAAAATAGATCTCTTCAAGAGATGGCTAGAACAATGCTCAATGACAACTCAACCTCCAAACACTTCTGGGCTGAAGCTGTTAACACTGCATGTTATATTCAAAATAGAATATATATTAGACCCTTATTAAATAAAACTCCTTATGAATTGTGGAAAGGACGAAAATCCAACATTTCTTATTTTCATTCTTTTGGATGTCAATGCTTTATTTTAAATACGAAAGATTCTTTAGGAAAGTTTGATGCTAAAGTTGATTGTGGCATTTTCTTAGGATATTCTGAAACTTCAAAAGCGTATAGAATGTACAACTCTCGTTCTTTGACTGTTGAAGAATCTATCCATGTTAGATTTAATGACAAACAGCCTGATAAAAATTTATCAAAGCTAGATGAGTCTTTTGCATAATTAAACCTCAATGACAAAGGAGAAGGAACATCATCAAACAAAGAAGCTTTGAATGATGACATAAGAGAAGAAAACACAACAAGAAATGAAGTTCAAAGAAATTGGCAGTTCAAAACATATCATCCAGAAGACCAAATCATTGGAAATCCAGAAGATAAAGTGCATACAAGATCTACCTTTAAAGAATATTCAGATATAGCTTTCATCTCAGAAATGGAACCAAAGAAGATTGAAGAAGCTCTTTTGGACGAAGTATGAATATTAGCTATGCAAGAAGAGTTAAATCAATTTACAAGAAATGACGTTTGGACACTGGTTCAAAAGCCTAAAGACAAGACCATCATCGGCACAAAATGGGTATTCTGAAATAAATTGGATGAAGATGGTAAAATTATGAGAAATAAAGCAAGGTTAGTTGCTCAAGGGTACTCGCAATAAGAAGGTATTGATTTTACTGAAACTTTTGCTTCTGTAGCTAGACTAGAAGTCATACGCATCTTACTTTTCATTTGCTGCTCATCATTGAATGAGACTTTATCAAATGGATATAAAGAGTGCTTTTTTAAATGGTATAATCAATGAAGAAGTGTATGTCAAGCAACCACCTGGTTTCGAGGATCAAAACCAACCAGAGCACGTTTTCAAACTGAAAAAGGCTCTGTATGGACTAAAACAAGCTCCTCGAGCATGATATGAAAAATTAAGCACTTTTCTAATGGAAAATGATTTTTCTAGAGGAAAAGTTGATAATACTCTCTTTCGTAAAGACAAAAACTGACATTTTATATTAGTCCAAAACTATGTAGATGATATTATCTTTGGAGCTATTGATGAATCTCTTTGCAAGGAATTTTCCAAATTGATGCAGAAGGAGTTCGAATTGAGTTTAATGGGAGAATTAAAATTCTTCCTGGGCTTACAAGTAAAGCAAACATTGGACGGAATCTACATTCATCAGACAAAATACGAAAATGAACTCTTGAAAAAGTTCAAATTAGACGATTGCAAAACTATGAGCACACCCATGCATCCATCGTCCATACTAAGATTGGACGATAAAGATCAAAAGGTGGACGAAAGGGTATACAGAGGTATGATCGGATCACTCCCATACCTTACTGTGTCCAGACCAGATATAATGTTTAGTGGGTGTCTCTGTGTACATTTTCAATCTGATCCTAGAGAGTCACATCTTATTGCGGTTAAAAGAATATTCAGATACTTGAAAGGGACTACTAATCTGGGTTTGTTATTTAAGACATCTCATGAGTACAGATTAGTTGGTTTTTGTGATGCTGACTATGCTGGAGATAGAATCGAAAGAAAAAGTACCAGTGGAGGGTGTCACTTCATTGGAGGAAACCTAGTATCATGGTCCAGCAAAAGACAAAGCACTATTGCTCTTTCAATGTAAAATTTGAATATATCTCTGCGTCCAATTGCTGTTCTCAATTACTTTGGATCAAACATCAATTGGAAGATTACAGCATATTTGAAAGTAAGATTCCTTTACTCTGTGATAATACTGCTGCAATTAACTTATCAAAGAATCCCATCTTACATTCAAGAGCAAAACACATTGAAATTAAACATCACTTTATAAGAGATTATATCCAAAAAGGTGTGTTTGATTTTCAATTTGTGGACACAGATCATCAATGGGCTGATAATTTTACAAAACCCCTCTCTGAGGAAAGATTTAATTGTATTAGAAAGCATTTGAGTATGCATTTTGTAAAGAATTGATCTCTATGCGTCCATTGATACTCTGCGTCCAACATGTTTTGTACTTATGGTGACTTTTTTGATAAGTTGATGTTTCTGTTGCATTTAATTTAACATTCCTTCTGTCTCATTTGAATCTTTTCAAATTTCCCACGCTGAGTCAGTTTTCGAAAGGTCACAGAAGTTACTTTTTACTACGGACGTGACAGTTACTTTTAATACACATTTATTGTGATTTTTGAAAATCGATTCATTTTCTCTTTCCAGAAACCTTTCAGTATAATCTTTGCTCTCTTATAAATATCTCATCTCTTTTCAAGATCAAGTTTTTACGCGTTCAAGTGTTTTGAGAAACCCTTTGCTGAAAAACCTTCAACACTTTTCCCTTCTTCTCAAAATCTCAAAATCCCTTCACAATATTTCTAAGAGATGGCTGGAGGAAAGAAAACCCTGTTGAACGAAGCTGAGGTAGCTATGGAATGCCTGTTCCAGTCATCCATTCTAGCTGAGTATGTGACAAGAGGTTGTCGAGACCTATCAAATAATAAAAATAACCGGTTCACAAACTAATTTGTAGTATAGAGAATGAACCGAATCGTCTCTCAAGGATCCAAAAACAAAGATTTAATTAGATCAAGATAATTAGAAAAGGGGGTTTTGTTGTTGATTAACAAGATTAATAAAAGTATGAGACTTAAAGTTGTAAACAAATCTAAAGAAACAACCAATCTAAGGAAATTTATCGATCTTGAGTTTAACTCATCATTGATCACAAGGAATTCACTTAATTGCTAACCATGTTCTTGGCCTTAGATCACATCAAGAAGCCTTAACATGATCCAAGAATTCTCTACTAGATAAGCATCTAGGATTTGATTAACCAAGGTTAGATAAAGTAAGCACCATCCAACATAGATTAACTTAAGATCTAGAATTTAATCAAGCTAAACAATCTATCAAAAAGCTTTAATATATTGTTTAGTCTTTGTGATCCTCTTTGAATACATGATAATAAAGCTATTATCACATCAACATCTAAATCAAATTCAGGAATTTAATCTAGATAAAAATCAAAAGAGGAAGAAGAGAAACTTGAATAACAATTAAGCAATATGAACAAGCGAAACAAGATCTCCAAATTAAACATCAAGATGGCTAATCCCTTGGATTGATTATGAGAGCCTAGCCTTCCATGGATGGGAAGGAAGAACTCAGAAATAAAAGAACAAAAACGAAATGGTAAAGAGAATGGAGAAGAAGAGAAAAAAAACTCTCACAAATACTCGAACTTTCTTCAAACTTACTTAAAATTGAATGATGATAATACAAAGAGATTGGCTCTATTTATACTAATCCTAGAAGCCAATTTGTACATGTACATAATCTGAATATAACCTATAAAAATATGGAAATTGTCAAATATGGAAGCTTGATGCATGGTTGGTGGGTTGGTGCATGGTAGGTGGGTTGGTGTATGGTTGTTGGCTTTTAGTCAGCAACTCTTATCTGACTTCTGGCTTGATTTTCATATCCTAGACGGTGCATTTTGGCTTGGAGGTCTTCATGAAAGTTGTAGCCAGTTGTCTCCTTGAAAGTTTGCAATTGGGATCATGCCATTTGGACTTTTAGAACTCCAGATATGCTAAAAACACTGCACCTACCTCAAGTTAGGTTGGCAGAACATGTTTCCAAATTCAAACCAACTTGTAGCTTCATAATCATGCCTAAAACGACATCTATTGACTAAATGGTCTTCAGTGAAGTTGGAGATATGGGTCTTATCTTTCCAATGGCCAAGTTTTAACCCAAGAGGAGGCCTATAGCTCACTATGTAGTCCAATACGTACACACTGCCCAGATTTTCGTGACAGCAAATCCACTCTGCATTGCAGGGATATTTTGGACCCTTAGAAGTTCGATCCAGCTCTTGAGTTCTTCATGAAACTTGTTGAGCCTTGTCTTAGGTTTCCAATGGCACCAAGATCACCTAAAATGGATCACCGAGTCCCAAGTTATGGCCTAACTAAGGAAGAAAGGTCAAAATGCATCAAAATCCGAAAATTATTCAATATTTGCATTAAAGCCCAATGAAACCCAACAACATTAAACTCATCGAAAATACTAATATTGGGCACAATAAACATCTAATAAAGCTTAATACAAAGCTAACATAAGTGTCTTAAATTGATTGATCAGTATGGAATTGATATTGCTGAACATCTACAAGGAGCAGGGTGGGAAAACTACTTCAAAGAAGCAGTTGAAGTTTACCCCAAGCTTATCTGTGAGTTCTGGCAAAGCGCTGTAGTTTTTGAAACAACTGTTGTTGGGAAGGTACTGGGGAAGGAAGTAATTGTGTCAGAAGTCAAGATTTCAGACGCAACTCAGTGCTGGCTAGAAGGAGCCAAGCATACTAAAGATTGGACAAGGGACATTAGGGGAGTTGACAGTGTGTTCGAAATCCTCCTAGAAGACCCAAACCAAGGAAGCAAGAAGAAAATTATCACCTCGCAAATGCATGATAAGACCAGAGTTCTTCCCCAGCTGCTGAATAAGGTGATACTCCACAAAGCTGGGTCCAAGGATTCAGTCTCTAGCATACATGCATTTTGCTTGTGTCACTTAATGCTGTGCCAGCAGATCAACCTCCCTCACATTCTTTTCAAACACTCAAAAAAGAGTGTTCAAGGGAAGGGAAAGAAAACCACCATTTCTTATGGTGTGCTTCTAACAAAGATCTTCAGAGATCAAGGGATCTTCAGTGAGCTTGGTGCTCTGAACAATGAAGAGAAGTCAAAGACTTTTGGACGAACCCAACTGCAACAGGATTTTGGACGGAGTAATCTGATGAAGATGAAACTTCACTCTGTGCTGAGTTGTGGATGGAAAGAAAGTCCAAAGCCCCTGGTCACTGTCGCTGAGCCCTCACAGAAAGAAAAGGCCCCGTCCACTCAAGCTCCTCCAAAGAGAAGGCTGATAATGGACGATGACTCTAACGATGACCAACCTATCGCGAAAAAGATGAAGGTTGCGCCCAATGTGACTATTCCAAAGGGAACTCGGACGAAGCTACCCATCAAAAGAAAGCCTACTGCCAAAGCTGCGTCCATCCCTGAGGAACCCCTTCCTGCTCCCCTCCCCTCGCCTCTTTTACCCTCCTCTCCATCATACACTGAACCCTCCTCACAAACACAAACCATACCATATAAACCTTCCTCACCTTCACCATCAAAACACTTCACCTCAGCCATCCCTATCCAAAATTTCTTCTCTGTGGGAGTCACCCCCCATATTATTCCCCCCTGGGAATCAAAGGAAACTTCTCTCTCTCTAACAGCAAGAAGGTCCAGATGTTGTGATGGGATCAACACAAGGGTCCATATCTTCCCAAGCCAACTTACCTTCAGACCCATAACTTTGGAAGAAATGGATCAGTTTGCAAGCCCTTATGACACAATTTTTGTGAGTGTCATCAAAGGAAGTCTTCTGTTGAAGAATTTCCGATATGTGCCCCCATTCATACGTATCACTCCTACGACTGCCATCAAGATTATGCTTGATAGAATTTGTCCAAGACTGCCAATGATCGATCTGAACAAGAACAAGGATTTGAAGAAGTACAGAAGTCAAGTCACGTTGCCAACACCGTTCTACTTCAAACCTACCTTTGGCTTTCAAAAATCACCTGAGGTAGACTTGGGATTCTTATGGCAAACCTCGAAGAAAGGACAAGCAGAAGAGAAGGATGCAAAGACTTTCTGGGAAAAGCACATTTGGGATTGTGAACAACAAGCTTCCACTTCAGGGCTAAGTGATGAAGAGAAGGAAGAGATTATTCTTGTGCGGAGACGAGCTTCAAGTGCTTTCGTCCAATCTACATGATGGACGATCTCCTTGGACTACGGCTAAGAATGCCTGCGTCCACAATCTTTTCTTCTCCGAACTACGTCTCAGGATCTCCTCCTGACAACTTAGGAAAACCATATCCTTGGGATACAATTTTTGGATATCAAAGAGATCCAATCCCTTGGAATTTGGTCTTAATGTTGTCTGAAGATGAGGTGGAATTTGGATACAATTTGAACATGCATATTTCTGATTGAAGCATGATTATGCTATACTTTATTTTCAATTGGTTTGATTCAACTATTCTTTGTTAAGCATACTTGACTTATTAATTATGGTTTATATTTGATACAATGCTTGTATTTAAAAATTAGTTGAATTGATTAAATAAAGTATTACATGTTTGTGGGTATCATCCTGGTAAACCCTCACGAGACTATAACTCGTCCATTAGGGACACCTAGGGGTTTAAAGGCTTGTGGCACATGCTAAGTGCCATCGTGTTTTCCTACGAAAGTGGATTAGATTAGGTATAATCAGTTTTTATGCTTTTAGTTTAATAATATGATGTTTCTTGTTTTTTTTTTAATTTTGTTCTTATGTGTTTTGCTCAGGAGTGCAAAAGCTTAAGTGTGGGGGAATTTGATCAATCAATTTGAGACACTTATGTTAGCTTTGTATTAAGCTTTATTAGATGTTTATTGTGCCCAATATTAGTATTTTAGATGAGATTAATGTTGTTGGGCGTCATTGGACTTTAATGCAAATTGTGAATAATTTTCGGATTTTGATGCATTTTGACCTTTCTTCCTTGGATAGGCCATAACTTGGGACTCGGTGATCCATTTGAGGTGATCTTGGTGTCTTTGGAAAGCTAAGACAAGGCTCTACAAGTTTCATGAAGAACTCAAGAGCTGAATCAGACTTCTAAGGGTCCAAAATATCCCTGCAATGTAGAGTGGGTTTGCTGTCACGGAAATCTAGGCAGTGTGCACATATTGGACTACATAGTGAGCTATAGGCCTCCTCTTGGGCTAAAACTTGGCCATTGGAAAGATAAGACCCATATCTCCAACTTCACTGAAGACCATTTAGTGAATAGATATCGTTTTAGGCATCATTATGAAGCTATAAGTTGGTTTGAATTTGGAAACATGTTCTGCCAACTTAACTTGAGGTAGGTACAGTGTTTTTGGCATATCTGGAGTTCTAAAAGTCCAAATGACATGATTCCAATTGAAAAATTTCAAGGAGACAACTGGATACAACTTTCATGAGACCTCTAAGCCAAAATACACCGTCTAGGTCATGAAAATCAAGCCAGAAGTCAGATAAGAGTTGCTGACTAAAAGCCACCAACCATACACCAACCCACCTACCATGCACCAACCCACCAACCATGCATCAAGCTTCCATATTTGACAATTTCCATGTTTTTACAGCTAGTATTCAGATTATGTACATGTATAAATTGGCTTCTAGGATTAGTATAAATAAAGCCAATCTCTTTGTATTAGGATCATTCAATTTTAAGTAAGTTTGAAGAAAGTTTGAATATTTGTGAGAGTTTTCTTTCTTTTCTTCTCCATTCTCTTTACAATTTCGTTTTTGTTCTTTTATTTCTGAGTTCTTCCTTCCCATCCATGGAAGTCTAGGCGCTTATGACCAATCCAAGGGATTAGCCATCTTGATGTTTAATTTGGAGATCTTGTTTAGCTTGTTCATATTGCTTAATTGTTATTCAAGTTTCTCTTCTTCCTCTTTTGATTTTTATCTTGATTAAATTGCTTAATTTGATTTAGATGTTGATGTGATAATAGCTTTATTATCATGTATTCAAAGAGGATCACAAAGACTAAACAATATATTAAAGCTTTTTGATGGATTGTTTAGCTTGGTTAAATTCTAGATCTTAAGTTAATCTATGTTGGATGGTGCTTACTTTATCTAACATTGGTTAATCAAATCCTAGATGCTTATCTAGTAGAGGATTCTTGGATCATGTTAAGGCTTCTTAATGTGATCTAAGGCCAAGAACATGTTTAGCAATTAAGTGGATTCCTTGTGATCAATGATGGATTAAACTCAGGATCGGTAAATTTCCTTGGATTGGTTGTTTCTTTATATTTGTTTACAACATTAAGTCTTGTATTTCTTTTCAATCTTATTAATCAACAACAAAACCCCCCATTCTAATTATCTTGATATGATTAAATCTTTGTTTATTTGGATCCTTGAGAGACGATTCAGTTCATTCTCTATACTACAAATTAGTTTATGAACCAGTAATTTTTATTATTTGACTGGTCTCGACAACCTCTTGTCAATGGAGAAGGACAAGAATTGCTTAAAATAATGAGGCAGAGTGAGTACGATGTGGTGGATCAATCGAAGAAGACACCAAAGAAGGATTTCCCTCTTATCCCTTATCCTATCCTCCGAGTCGCATCGAAAGGCTATACAAAAGGTATTAAATGAGGCTTATGTTAGACCTGATGTGACCCCTGAGGGGATGGTAAATATGGTGGACCCGATCAAAAAAGTGAACATGATCACTTTTTCTGTAGAAGAGATAGTGTTAGGTGCCTCTAGAGGACCTAAAGCTCGCATATCACATTGAAATGCAAGGGTTTTGTGGTCGCTGGGGTACTAATGGATGGAGGATCGGCCTTAAATGTAGTTCCCCTGGCTTTATTAGAAGAGATGGGCATGTGTGTTGATGACTTACAATGGTAAGAGATGACCGTCCGCGCTTTTGATGGAACCAGAAGGGGAATTTTGGGAAAAATCACTCTACCATTGGAAATTGGTCCGAGCAGTTTTCAAGTAGTGTTTCAAGCAATGGATATAAAACCCGCGTACTCCATGCTTCTAGGGAGACCTTGGATTCATGAGGCGGGGGCAGTGCCGTCAACTCTTCATCAATGCTTGAAATACATAAAAAATGGGTCTGTCATTACCATCCACGAAGAAGAGGAGATGCTGTTGTCAAAGCCAGTCTCAATCCCTTATGTGGAAAATATGGAACAGATTGAAGATGATTTGTTACACAGCTTTGAGGAAGAAGAATATGAACAAGAAGAGTTTGAACAAGGAGATGTTGAGCAACCTGTGAAGAATGTAAATCAGGTGGTGACTCGTATGATGACAAAGAATGGGTACCAGAAAGGTAGAGGTTTGGGAATTCAACTGCAAGGGATCCAAACACCGGTGTCACTACCAGAGAAGCAAGATCACTTTGGGATAGGCTATCAAGCTTCGTGGGAAGAAATGATGGAGAATCTGGTAATGAGTAAAAAGAAGAGCAAACAAGGCAAGAGCATCCAAATCCCGCATTTAAGAGAGACTTTTCCGGCACCAACGGATGTCATGATGCCAGAGAAAACCATGAGTCCTTGTTTCCGCCTCGTCATTAATGCCCTAGATGGAAATCCTGAGGAAGGTCCTGTTGTCCACTCCTCTGCAACAAGCGAAATGCTAAACAATTGGAAATTTGAAGCGATCATTGATGTAGTGGCCACAAAGTAATTGTTCATTTATAGTATGTTGTTTGGACCTAAAACTTTAATTTAACTTCAGTTGATCTTGTTTGAAATAAATGTGCATGAGTTTTTACACAAGTCTCCCATTATATCATATTATCTTTCCTCTTTTCTTTTCTTTCTCATGTGTTCATTCTTTATTTTGTTTTTTATTTTCACTATATTTTCATTTTATTGTTTGTTCATATATCCGCTATTTTATATTTTCCAACACTACACAAATTGTCTTCCAGGAATCTAAACATCATAGTCAATCAGGCTCAAGATGATACCTCAGAAAACTCATTAATTGATTCTTATGCAATGCCTGATTTAAAGCAATCAAGAATTTGAGATGGGAGATGAAGGCGATCAAGAGTTTGCTAAGTTGGTTGAGTTATCAGAAAGAAAAGTTAGTCTGAGCAACGAAACAGTGGAAGTGATTAATATGGGGACCGAAGAAGGAAAGAGAGAGTTGAAGATGGTGGATAACCCTGAGCGTGAGGAAATGCTTGCGCTATTCAAAGAATACCTGGATGTATTTGCATGGTCGTATCGGGATATGCCTGGCTTGGATCCTGAGATAGCTTCTCATAAGATACGCTTTACCCAAGTGCTGAGATCAAAAAGCAAAAGCTGCGAAGAATGCACCCTGAAATGTCTTTGAAGATTAAAGAATAGGTGACCAAACAGTTAGAAGCAGGATTTCTGGAGGTTTCAAGAGACTCAGAATGGGTAGCTAATGTCGTACCTATTCCCAAGAGAGTCGGAAAAGTTAGGATGTGTGTTGATTATAGAGACTTGAACAAGGCCAGTCCTAAGGATGATTTCCCGCTTCCTCATATTGATGTGCTTGTTGACAGTACTGCAGGAAACCATCGATTCTCTTTCATGGATGGATATTCTGGGTATAATCAGATTCCTATGGACATAGAAGATAAAGAGAAGACGACTTTCATTACTCCTTGGGGAACCTTTTGCTATACTGTTATGCCGTTTGGATTGAAGAATGCTGGGGCAACCTATCAACGGGCTATGGTCGCACTATTTCATGACATGATGCATAAGGAAATTGAAGTGTATGTAGATGATATGGTGGCCAAGTCCAAAGAAGGGGAAAGTCATGTGGCAGTCTTGCAAAAGCTATTCGAAAGGTTGAGGAAGTACAAGTTGAGGCTGAACCCCAACAAATGCATTTTTAGCGCATTGACAGGGAAATTACTCGGTTTTATTGTCAGTAGGGAAGGAATCAGAGTTGATCCCGATAAGACAAGTGCAATCCACGAGATGTCTGCACCCAGAACAGAGCTGGAAGTTAGAAGTTTCCTTGGGAGGTTGAATTACATCGCAAGGTTTATTTCTAACCTGACTAGTACTTGTGAGCCCATATTCAAGTTACTAAAGAAGCAGCACTCGGGAAAATGGGATGAAGAATGTCAAGAAGCCTTTAACAAGATAAAAGCTTATTTGCAAAACCCTCCAGCCTTAGTTCCGCCTACACCAGGTCGTCCTTTGATATTGTATCTTACAATACTGAAAACTTCGATGGGAGCAATGTTAGGGCAACCTGATGAATTTGGAAAGAAAGAACAAGCAATTTACTATCTGAGCAAAAAGTTTAATGATTGCGAAGTTCGCTATATGCCAATTGAAAAAACATGTTGTGCTTTGGTCTAGACTTCAAAAAGATTAAGGCAGTACATGTTATACTATACGACGTGCTTAATCTCTAGAGTGGACAAGCAATGTTAGGGCAACCTGATGAATTTGGAAAGAAAGAACAAGCAATTTACTATCTGAGCAAAAAGTTTAATGATTGCGAAGTTCGCTATATGCCAATTGAAAAAACATGTTGTGCTTTGGTCTAGACTTCAAAAAGATTAAGGCAGTACATGTTATACTATACGACGTGCTTAATCTCTAGAGTGGACCCGGTGAAGTACATATTTGAAAGTCCACATATCTCTTTGAGGGTCTCTAAGTGGCAGATAGCGTTGTCTGAATTTGATATAAAATATGAGACTAGGAAGTCTGTCAAGGGGAGTGCCATTGCTGATCATTTAGCTGAAAATCCTATTGAGGAGGAACAACCGGTGGCATCGGAATTCCCAGGTGGTGGAATATTACTTGTTGAAGATGAGGCTGATGAAGAAAAGGTATGGGAGATGTATTTTGATGGGGCAGTCAATATGTGCAGAAACGGAGTAGGAGCGGTGGCTATAGCACCAAGTGGCAAACAATTCCCAATTTCCATCAAGCTGGATTTTGATTGTACCAATAACATTGCAGAATATGAAGCGTGCTCAAATGGATTGTGCGTAGCCATTGAGTTGGGAGTAAAACAACTAAAGGTGTTCGGGGACTCAGCTCTCATCATTTATCAAATAAATGGCGAATGGCAAACCAAGGATTCAAAGTTGTTACTATATCAGAAGTACTTAACACAATTAATTGTGAAATTCGAAGAAGTTACCTTTTCCCATTTAACTTGAGACAAAAAATCAATTTGCAGATGCTTTGGCTACATTAGCTACTATGACCAAATTGGACATCCACCTTCATGTCCATCCCATTCAGGTGGAAGTAAAAGAAGATCCAGCTTACTGTTCTAATGTTGAGAGAGAGTCGGATGGAAAGCCTTGGTTTCATGACATTAAGCAGTACATTCAGCACAGAGAATACCCTGTTGAGGCAAGTGAAGTGAATAAGAAGACCATTCGTCTTCTGTCGATGGCTTTCTTTTTAAGTGGAGAGATTTTATATAAAATGAGTTATGATGGAGCTTTTCTGAGATGTGTCGATGCTAGAGAAGCTTGTATAATCATGTCTGAAATCCATGAGGGAATTTGTGGAACCCATGCGAATGGTCATATGATGGCGCGCAAGATCTTAAGAAGTGGATATTACTGGTCTACCATGGAAATTGACTGCATAGAATACGTCTGAAAGTGTCATAAATGCCAGATATATGCAGATCAAGTCAATGCTCCCCCATTTCCTCTACATAATATGGTGTCTCCATGGCCTTTCTCAATATGGGGAATAGACGTCATCAGACCGATTCACCCAAAAGCTTCTAACGGACATCGTTTCATCCTGGTTGGCAATAGATTATTTCACTAAATGGGTGGAAGCAGTTTCGTATGCTAAGGTCACTCAGAAAGTGGTTATAAGTTTTCTCAAAAGAAACATCATTTGCCGGTATGGCCTTCCAGAAAGAATCATCACGGATAACGCAGCCAATCTCAACAGTAAAGAGATAGAAAAGATGTGCAAAGATTTTGGAATCCAACAGCATAATTTTGCACCGTACAGGCCTCATATGAATGGTGCAGTAGAGGCTGCAAATAAGAACATTAAGAAGATTATAGCAAAGATGGTTGTTAATTACGAGAGATTGGCATGAAATGTTACCCTATGCTTTGCATGCTTATCGCACCAACATCCGATCTAGCACTGGGTAACTCCTTTTTCTTTAGTGTATGGGATGGAAGCGGTCTCCCCTTAGAGGTTGAAATTCCTTCGTTGAGAGTCTTGATGGAAGCGGGTTAGAAGAATCCGAATGGGTAAAAGCCAGATATGAATAGTTAAGTTTGATAGAAGAGAAATGCCTCGCAGCTATCTGCCATGGTCAGTTGTATCAAGGAAGGATGGCAAGAGCTTTTAATAAGAAAGTGCGTCCTAGGAATTTACATTCGGGGATTTGGTCTTAAGGAAAATCCTTCATAACCAGGAGGATGCATAGGGAAAGTGGGCACCTAGTTATGAGGGGCCCTATCGAGGTCAAGCAGGCGTTTTCATGAGGAGCATTAGTGCTTGCAGGATATGGATGGACAAGAGTTACCAAGACCAATAAATACCGATGTTGTTAAGAGATTCTATGCCTAAAACAAAAAAAAGCCTGTTAGGTTGAAAACCCAAAAGGGCGGCCCAAGCAAAAGTTAAGGCTAAAAAAAAAGAAGAGGATAGCCTGCTAGATTGAAAACCCGAAAGAAATGAGTCTAGACAAAAGAAAATTTATTAAGGCAATATTTGAGGCGAAATATCGAACTTGACCTTTTCTCGAAGTTTGACTCAAAATGAGGCAAATTTCGCTTTGGCTCATTTGTTCATGCTAGATCAAGACGAGTAAAGAGCAGCCAAATGCCACTTGTTGAAAGAGAGTCCATCAAGAATATACTTGGTTTCATTGTCGGATCTTTGCAAGCGAATCAATTAATAAAGAATGAGGAACTCAAGCTAGGCAATTTGACCATTGAGGTCTCATGTTATCATGATTTGTTTCCAATCATACTATCTTATTTCAATGTTTCCTTTTCTTCTAAATTTCCCATGTATAGTTACAATTTGCTAAATTCAATAAAGAGATTTGTTCATTAAATGAATTTCTTTCTTTTATGTTCATAAACTCATGCTCAATACATTAAATGAGAACTCAACTGAAGTAAAATTTAAAGTTTAACAGTATAAGTAGACAATCTTGATGGCCATTTCTTAGTGATTGACTTAAAGATCAACCAAGTGCAACATTTATGAGTAACAAGGTAGAAATAGAGGCATGATTGATTCTATTTGTGACTTACCCAACTTTAAGTCCCCAATCACAAAAGTCGAAGTACTGCGGTAAAGGAATTTGAAGGGGAATATACTTGGTAGCAAATGAAATTTCAGAGAGTTCAAAGAAATGTGGTGGACACAGTTTGATGGCCCCTATTTTCCACAAGCAATGATGGTTTCGATACAGTCTGTTATTCTTAAATTAAAAAAAATTATTTGTATCTCATAATGCATCAATTCATTTGCATTTAAATCAGACATTTTTCAAGTGTGCAGCCAGTATGTATCCAGTTTACAGGCTCGACCCCATGTCATTTACTTTTCGAGTGCAAGGACCCACCGCCATTTATTTTCAAGTCCACAGCCAGTACGTATCCAGTTTACAGGCTCGACCCCATGCATTTACTTTTCGGGTGCAAGGGCCCACAATCATTTATTTTCAGGTCCATAGCCAGTACGTATCCAGTTTATAGGCTCGACCCCATGTCATTTACTTTTCGGGTGCAAGGATCCACCGTCATTTATTTTCAGGTCCACAGCCAGTACGTATCCAGTTTACAGGCTCAACCCCATGTCATTTACTTTTCGGGTGCAAAGACCCACTTTCATTTATTTTTAGGTCCACAGCCAGTACATATCCAGTTTACAGGCTCAACCCATAGTCATTTATTTTTCGGGTGCAAGAACCCAATGTCGTTTATTTTTCAGGCTTAGGGCCTAGTACATATACAGTTTACAGACTCAAGGCCCATTGTCATTTAAATTAATGTCATTTTATTGATCCATGTGTCGTTTTCATTCCCGGTCAAAATAGGGGTTCATATCTTTACTCGTTCCTTACAATGATAATACGAAAACCATAGTTATTCATATTTTCGAGTAAGAAATTAGTAAAGATGGGCAACTGTAAACACCCCATTTTTGACCCGGTGTTATCATTAAAAAATAAAAATAAAAATATATGGAAAAATAGTGCCACCAAACACGCCAACCACTCTGCGCATGCTACCCATTTTATTTGACTTTGGAGTGGAGATGGAGCGGGGATGGGAGAGACAAATTGAAAAAAAAATGAAAGAAAACAATGCCACCAAATACGCCAACCACTTTGCGCATGCTACTCATTTTATTTGACTTTGGAGAGATGAAGCGGGAATGACAGAGACAAATTGGGGGTGATTAGGGGATTGGAAAGAAAAAAAACCCTCAGCCTCCTCCTACACCTTAGACCTAATGATCATTTGAGGGGGATAAAAGGAGGGGAAGGATGAGCTAAAACAAGAGAAGGAAGAGAGAGGAGAGGCCTTCAGCAACAGAGATCTAAAAATAAACCAATCCTTCTAGCAACCTAGATCTAAAAAAAAATTCATATACACCTCTCCCACAAGCACCGCAGCAGAAAACAAATTTTCAAGAACCACTTTTACCTGTAATCTTTCCACACCCAAGTCAGGAATTAGTGAGGAGGTAGCTGCATAGAAGAAAAAGGGAGGAATCTGAGAACTTTTCAAAGAGATTTGCCATCATTTTAAGCCTCCTTAGCACCACATCTTATCTTTAAGATCCATAGCGTTTGTGCTTCTCTATTGATCTAACGTCACTGCCACTGTTTTTCATACCAGAGGTAAAAGCACTCCTTCATTTTTTTTTCTCCTTTAAACAATAAAGTTTATGTGATTTGCTAAAATTGTGGCTAGTTAATATCCTATTTTGAATGCTAGTGAGTTATTATACTGCATGACTTAATGATTGATAATCACTTATTAAAATAAGAGTAGGCCTGGGAGCAATAAAGTTTCAATTATAAATCCAACGTGATGTAGTGAAAGTTGTTTCCATTTTTGTTTTATGTATGATGGAGTTTATAAATTAAACAAAGAAAGAATTAGTAAAAGTGTAAAAAGGAGATGAGAGAAGTGGCGATGGTTGTATGGCTCAAAGAAAAGTAATATAAAAAAGAGGAAAGGTTGTGGGTTATTGTCGTGGGATTTGGATGAATAAAAAAAAAGAAAGTGAACTGAGGAAAGATGCCTCTAGACTAGTATAAAGGAAAATAATAAAAAGGGATAGAGAAGAAAAGTTCTCGCATTACGTAAGAATCAGTAAAAAAGAAAAAGAAAAAAAAGGAAGAAAGAGGTAAAATAAATTAAAAAAATGAAATAAAAAAAACGAAAAATAAAAAAATAAAGTAATTAAAAGAAAAAAAAAATAGAAATATATTTTGGATCTTAATGGTACAATTGATGTATTACCTCATGATATATATGAGATTCTCTTTGATAAATATCTCTAGAGTTGCCTAGAGATGCACAACTAGTCCTCCAGTGGGTGGAGTTGATAAGCTTAACAGGAAAATAGGAATAAAGTAATATGTAAAAATCAACAAGTGGGTAGCCATGCAAATTAATTACCTTGAAGCAAATTATGAGTCCAAAGTAAGAGAAAAAGGGAGACAAGCAGTATATTATGGAAAGTTTAGAAACGAGTGAACAAGGGGGGAAGTCCCCACCACCCACTTAGCATGTTAATTTAACTCATTGATAAGAAAAGCTAATGTCGAATCCTTCTTTCTTTTTCATGCAAACGGTTTTGTCAAAATTATTATTATTATTAATTTTTAAAAAAAAACTCTTTTTAATTACTGCTATAAAATATGAATATATTGATGTCTGTAGATGTAGAGGCCCTATTAGAATTTAACAGGATATAAAAAATATAACTTTTTATTTATTTGATTTTTGGCCATGAGCGCTCTTTACTTACCTTTGTTGTTTAATTATTTGATGTTATTGTGTTTAAATATCTTTATTTTGATTTGGATATTTAGTATTAATTATTTGTATTTATATTATACAAAAAGAAAATGGAGTAGATTAATAATCAAATAAGTGGTCAAATACCACAAATGTTTGTATTTAGCTGTCTTCAGGGATCAAGTATCCACTAGACAATATCTCTTTGTGATGGATCAATAGGTCTAGTATCGCCTTCCATCCCATTTAGGACACATTAACAAGCCTTTTTAAAATAAAATGGTCCAATGCCATAATATTCGCGTTAGTTGTCTTCAAGGGTCAAGTACCCACTAGGCAATTTTATTGGAGTGGATCAGTAGGTCTAATACCGCCTTCCATCCCATTTAAGATATGTTAATACGAATTCTTTTTAAATGGCCAAATGCCAGCAACACTTGTGTTTAGTTGTCTTCAGGGGTTATGTACCCACTAGACAATTTTCTTCGGATAGACCAGCGAGTCTAGTACCATTTTCCATCTTGTCAAGGACGTGTTAATAAAAGCTCTCTTTTATAATCAAATCATTTTTTTCTTTAAATCAAATCAATTCATCCTCTTTTAATCAAATCAAATCAATTTATTTTAATTAATTAATTCGAAAATAAATTTTTTATTTAAAATCAATCAACTCATAATTATATTTTTTTTAAAAAAATCAAGAACTACGTGGCTTTGAGTTCCCCATTGCAACAGGGGATACGTAGGTGCACAAGTCAAGCCAAACTTTTAATTTTGGCAATTTAGTTTCTGGTTATTTGTGAAAATTTGTTCGCACTTGTTTAATTTTTCTACTTGCTGGAAGGGGTAAAATGGATTTTGTTTAGGTTATAAAATTTGCACAATTAGCTTAAAGTAACTGTGTCAAGACGGATGTATCAAAGGTGCAGTGGGATTAAGTTTCTACCATTCTCTGTGCATAATCGACTCCCGAACCCTATTCGATTTTTGCAGACCTTTTCTTTTTTTTTTTATTTATTTTAAATCTATTTTTAAAGGATTTTTCCAGTTATTTTCCTTCCCAATAAACGATTGGTGGAAACTCCATTATTTGTTTCAACCATTATTTTTCTCTCGCTATTCCCCGTCGCGATTTTTCCGGTCGCGACACTACCATATTTGACAATTTTCATATTTTTACAGCTTGCATTCGTATTACTTTCAATTACAAATTGGCTTCTAGGATTAGTATAAATAAAGTCAATCTCTTTGTATTATACATCATTCAAATTGAAGTAACTTTGAGTATTTGTTTGAAGAAAATTTGAGTATTTGTGAGAGTTTTCTTTCTCTTCTTCTCCATTCTCTTTAGAATTTCGTTTTTGTTCTTTATTTTATGAGTTCTTCCTTCCCATCCATGGAGACCTTGTTTCGCTTGTTCATATTGCTTAATTGTTATTCAAGTTTATCTTCTTCCTCTTTTGATTTCTATCTAGATTGAATTGCTTAATTTGATTTAGATGTTTATATGATAATAGCTTCATTAATCATGTATTTAAAGAGGATCACAAAGAATAAACAATTTATTAAAGCTTTTTGATGGATTGTTTAGCTTGGTTAAATTCTGGATCTTAAGTTAATCTATGTTTGGATGATGCTTACTTTATCTAACCTTGGTTAATTAAATCTGAGATGCTTATCTAATAGAGGATTCTTGGATCATGTTGAGGCGTCTTGATGTGATCTAAGGCCAAGAACATGGTTAGCAATTAAGTGAATTCCTTGTGATTAATGATGGATTAAACTCAAGATCGGTAAATTTCCTTGGATTGGTTAATTTGTTAATTGATTTTCTTTAATTCAACTGGTGTATTTTCTTTACAAATCAACAAACCCCCTTTTTTATTATCTTGATCTAGTTGAATCTTTGTTTTTGGATCCTTGAGAGACGATTGGGTTCATTCTCTATACTACAAATTAGTTTGTGAATCAGTAAATTTTATTTATTTGACTGGTGTCGACAACCTCTTGTCAGTCTCTGAGCAACTACTCCCGCAGGTCAAAGACATCACTCACGATAGTACTTGGCTTTTAGGCACCTCCGCCACCTCCAAAACTTCCTCCCATTGTGGCACCTACGCCTTCTGTCACCCTTTCTTCGACTTCCTCATGAGCGTAGTCTTACCAAAGAGCTTTTGTCCCCCATCAACCATGATCCCTATCATGGATCTACGGACCCGCAGGTGCATTTAGATGCTTTTAGCTCTACTATGCTGCTCATCGGGGCCTCGGACCCGATCATGTGCTGATCGTTCCGAAGGACCCTTAAGAAATCGGCCTTACATTGGTTCGCCTCCTTGTCTCTGAGGTTTGTTATCGATTTTCCCAAGCTCGTGATCAAGTTCCTATTGCATTTCACCACCAACAAGACTGACAAGAGGTTGCCGAGACCCGTCAAAATAATAAAAATTACTGGTTCACAAACTAATTTGTAGTATAGAGCATGAACCGAGTAGTCTCTCAAGGATCCAAAAAAACAAAGATTTAATCAGATCAAATAAAGAAAAGGGGTTTTTTTTATGATTTGTAAGAAAATACACCGGTTGAATTTAAAGAAAATCAAATAACAATTTAAAAAATCCAAGGAAATTTACCGATCTTAAGTTTAATCCATCATTGATCAAAAGGAATTCACTTAATTGCTAATCATGTTCTTGGCCTTAGATCACATCAAGAAGCCTTAACATGATCCAAGAATCCTCTACTAGATAAGCATCTAGGATTTAGTTAACCAATGTTAGATAAAGTAAGTACCATCCAAACATAAATTAACTTAAGATCTGGAATTTAATCAGGCTAAACAATCTATCAAAAAGCTTTAATAAATTGTTTATTCTTTGTGATCCTCTTTGAATACATGATAATAAAACTATTATCATATAAACATCTAAATCAAATTAAGCCAATTCAATCTAGATAAAAATCAAAAGAGGAAGAAGAGAAACTTGAATAACAATTAAGCAATATGAACAAGCGAAACAAGATCTCCAAATTAAACATCAAGATGGCTAATCCCTTGGATTGATTATAAGAGGCTAGCCTTCCATGGATGGGAAGGAAAAACTCATAAAATAAAGAACAAAAGCGAAATTCTAAAGATAATGGAGAATAAGAGAAAGAAAACTCTCACAAATACTCAAACTTTCTTCAAACAAATACTTAAAGTTACTTCAAATTGAATGATGTATAATACAAAGAGATTGGCTCTATTTATACTAATCCTAGAAGCCAATTTGTAATTGAAAATAATATGAATGAAAGCTTTAAAAACATGAAAATTGTCAAATATAGTAGCTTGATGCATGGTTGGTGGGTTGGTGCATGGTTGATGGGTTGGTGTATGGTTGATGGCTTCTAGTCAGCAACTCTTCTCCGACTTCTAGCTTGACTTTCATGCCCTAAATGATGTATTTTGGCTTGGAGGTCTTCATGACAGTTGTAAACAATTGCCTCCTTGAACTTTTGGCTTCGTTTCATGCCAATTGGACTTTTACAACTTCAGATATTCCAAAAACACTGCACCTACCTCAAGTCAGGTTTGCAGAACGTGTTTCCAAATTCAAACCAACTTGCAGCTTCACAATCATGCTTAAAACAGAACCTATTAACTAAATGATCTTCAGTGAAGTTGGAGATATGGGTCTTATCTTTCCAATGATCCAATTTTAGCTCAAAAGGAGCCCTATAGCCCACAATATAGTCCAATATGTGTACACTTTGCTCGATTCGGTGACAAAGAAACCCACTATGTATTGCAGGGCTATTTTGGACCCTTAGAAGTCTGATCTAGCTCTTGTGTTTTAATGTAACTTGTAGAACCTTGTCTTAGCTTTCCAAAGACACCAATATCACCTCAAATGGATCACCGAGTCCCAAGTTATGGTCTAACCAAGGAGGAAATGTCAAAATGCATCAAAATCCAAGAATTATTCACAATTTGCATTAAAGCCCAATGAGGCCCAACAACATTAAACTCAACTAAAATATTAATATTGGGCACAATAAAGATCCAATAGGGCCTAGTACAAAGCTAACATAAGTGTCTCAAGTTGATTGATCAAAGACCCAGCCGAAAACAGCTACAAGCTTAATTAACATGCGCTTGGGAAGAGACAAACCCCTTAGAGATTTTATGAAACGGTTCAATGGCGAATACATCTAGATAAGAGAGCTTCCTCAACCTATAGCCTGTTGTGTTACCAAGTGGCTTCAATAATCAAGAGGGGGGTGAATTGAGTTTTCAAAACTTTCTCAAAGTTTGTTTCAATGATACTAATTATATTGAATCAATGGACTTAGAAAGGATAATGACTAAGAATAATGAGCTCCTTAATACATAAAATATAAGACAATAATTCACAATATTAAAAACACCAAGCTAGTTAAATTGATAGAATATAGCTTATAAGTAAAAGATAAGGGTTGAGAGAATGCAAACAAGATTTATCTTCGGTTCAATCACTTCTTGTGATCTACGTCCGATCCTCGAGATCGTTCACCGAGATTTCAACTATTTTCAAGCTTCTAACTTAGGTGCTTGATAAAAACCCTTACAATATAGAGCACTCTTCACTTAGTTTGGGATCCTCCACCCTCTATGTGCAAGAGCCTCCCTCAATACAATAAGGAACTTCTCTCATTGAACTTATACAAGATAATCAAATGGTTTTTGGTTGTTTGTAACTCTCACAAGAGCAGATATACAACTTGAGGAACTAATGAGTATTTGATCAAAACAATAGGCAAGCTTTTACAAATAAAAAATAAAGTATGATCAATTGGAGATTAGTAAAAGCTCTTTTTAAAATGAATTTTTGATCTTTGTTATCATTTAAAATTCATTTAGATGAGCTATAAATAGCTCTCACAAACTTAGATCAGTTGGGTAGTAGGTAGATATCAAATCAGTGTTTAAACTAGCTATTGGAAAAGTTTCTTGAGCGTGTGTAGTCGACTACACAATTGTTGTAGTCGACTACCATGCCTTTCTAACTTTTAAAAACATGAGAGTTTATTTTATAAAAAATCGCAAGTAGTCAACTACACTACTATTATAGTCAACTACAATAACTCTCGGACACTGTGTAAAGTCAAAAGACATCTGAGATATATTTTCAAAATAATATGTAGTCAACTACAAAGCTTATGTAGTCGATTACATGTTTCCTCAGGTTTATGAGTTTTAAAGGAAAAACAACTTTTCAAAATGTTGTAGTCGACTACAATAACTTTGGTATTCGACTACATGTGTTCTCGGGTTAACTTGTATTTAACAGATGAATGTTTTTATTAGCATTGTAGTCGACTACCTCAGCATTGTAGTCGACTACAAGTGTTCTTTGTACATTTTAAGAACATGAGGTTTTTCAAATTTTTGCCTATTGTAGTCAACTACAGACCTTGGGTAGTCGACTACAAGTATGTTCTGACTTGTACAAAACATTGTAACCTTAAAATGTCATAGCTGTGTAGTCGACTACACCAACCTTGTAGTCGACTACAAGTGACTTAAAAACTCATTTTTGACTAAGTTAAAAAATCTTTCTTTCCAAAGCATTTTAAAGATAACTTTCTTTTTCTCAAACCTTATTTTTGAAATAGTTTTGTAAGGTTAAAACAAATTGCTTGCTAAGTAATTTAAGCAATCAAATACTCTTACAATGATAAGTTAAAACCTATAAGACTTGAGTACTCCTTGTGATCTTGTTCTTGTTCTCTTGGTGCGGAAACCTTTGTTTGGTTATCATCAAAATCCTATATGTCAAATGTTGTTCACATGTTGTAACCAAAGAAGCTTTGTGAAATTAGGTTTGGAACCAATTTGTTTAAAAAATTAATACCCCATAAAGTTTTGAAGATAACAAAAGTTTTAATTTAGAATGAATAACCAAAAAAAGACTCACGTAACTTGTTTCTAAACTGTTTTAACAAGAAAACAAAGTGTTTACAAACAGTTACTAGTATGTGCATCCATTCTTTCTTGAGCTAAAGGAAACTGAGTACTCATCCAATACCTTTTGAATTGTTTTTCAAAGAATATTATATTGGATCGTCCAAAGTTTTCTTTACTAAAGCTTAGGTTCAAAGCATTAAATGCTTTGAAGGACTCTGACAACGTACACTACAAAGGAAGTCAACTAAATTTGCTTAGGCGACATCGCTAACAACTACAAAGACCTGCAAATAAGGAACTTTCTGCGCGCTCAGATAAGTCAAGACTAAGCTATCATATTCTTGGACATTCCTGATAATCAAAGTGTCTTTTCAGAAGAAGCTCCACACGATATCAGCTTATGCATTTAATACTGCTCAGAACGGTAATAAATGTTTCTGTTGGACGAAGAAGCTTATGAAGACTGCTCCAAATGCTCTCACCTATATATACAAATGTCTTCAAAGAAGAAAGAAGAAGATAACAATCTGTGTGATCAAAAGTGTAAAAGAATCAAAGCTTTCATTCTTCCTAGTACTCTTACTCTTTAAAGAGTTCAAGTCTTGAGATTTATTTTCTATCCTCACCTGTAGTGAGTTAAAAACTCAAGCACTTCTACATATTCTTTTATTCAACTTGGTTGTTTAAGCCTGAAGAGGCTGAGTATAGAAGAATACTTGGATCGTAGAACCTGAAGAGGTTGAGAATACTTGTATTCTGAAGAGGTGGACAATACTTGTAATCTTCGTAAAGATTAGTGGAAAATCCTTCTAGTTGAAGGGGTGGACGTAGCTCTCGGTTTGTGAGAGTGAACCAGGATAAACATACGGTGTAAGCTTCTTTTCCCTCCTCTTGTGTTTTATTTATTCACTAACATCTGGGAATTGCCATTGTTTTCTTAACAAAGGTTATCAAATAAAACTTAGAACTCTTTCACTGCATTTAAAGTGATTTATTACAAAATCTTTTTAGCGTCCAATTGGACTAAGAAGTTTTCCTCGTCCATTACGTTTTATTGATTCAACCTGTCTTAATGGTTTGCTATTTAATGAAAAGTTTTCCAAAAAGGTTAAGAAACACAATTCAACCCCCCTTCTTGTGTTTCACTTGTTGACTTCATAGCCCTCCACTCCATCATGGCTACCATCCAACTTGGCCCTTTCATTACCTTGTTGGTGAAAAAAAAAACCATGGTCTTGACAACCTGAAGGTCAGATTGGAAAGGTTCATTAACCTCAAAGAGGTAAGAAGGAGGCTGAGAAGGATAGTAAGAAGAGGTCGGCGGAAGAGCCCAAAAAAAAGGAAGAATTTTAGAAGTCGGCTAGTGAACAACCTCGCGAAAGTCGAAGGTGTGGAAGGCTGTTTTGTTGACTACACCCGTTTGAAAGTCTCTTAGCAAAATTTTTTAGAAGAGAAGTACCACATGGAGTTCGAGGGAGTTCCCTCCTTGAGGCCTCTAAAATGTAAAAATTTGGACTAGTCTCGGCGATGCGACTACCACAAGTCCTACAGTCACTCCACCAATGAGTGCATTAACCTCAATGTTGACATAAAAACATTGATTCGTCGGGGTAAACTGAAGAAGTATTTGCAGGCTAAGAGGTTTGACTAAATCTACAAAAGTGATCATCCTCGGAAGCAAAGCTACAACCCTAAGGAGAGAGATCATAGTCCTTGTTAGAGGAGTTGTAACCCGAGGGCTTGCGAAGAAAGAACCAGTGGATGCTCCATTCCAAGACCAAGCAATAACGAACCACATTGAGGAGTCATCTATACCATCTCGAGAGGATTCACAGGAGGTGGAAGCTCCCGGTCCTCGCGACAGAAACACCTGAGGAGTATATTGTCGGTATTTAGCCATGTCACAACAAAGAGAATGAGGACAAAAAATGAAGCTCTTCCGATCACATTCACCGACCCCGGTTTTGAAGGAGTAGAGGTAGGGCATGACAATCTAATGGTCATAACAGTCGTGATTGCTAACTATATGGTTAAGAAGATTCTAGTTGATCAAGGAAGTTCGACTAATGTCCTCTACTACAACACCTTCAAACAAGTACAACTACCTGACACCAACCTCGTTCCATTTCAGGGCACTTTAATCGGGCCTTTAGGAAATTAGGTAGAAGTTAAGGGCTTCGCTGAGCTACTTCTTACATTGGGCTTCGGATCTACCTCTCAAACTTTGTGGGTTAAATTCCTTGAATTGATTTCCATTTCGCATACAACATTATCTTAAGCTGACCCTCCTTGAACCGACTAGGAGCCATCGTTTCCACCCCCACCTAACTCTGAAGTACCTCACCCAAGATAATGAGGTCAACATCATCAAGGGGGACTAGATTGCAGCGAGACAATGTTACAATGTCAATTTGGAACCCATGCCTTTGGGGGATAGGACGGACACCAAAAAATACAACTTTGTTGGACCAAGCTCAGTGCTAATGACAAAGTTGGACCACAACGGTGAGTTTCAAGAGGAAATACCACAACCAGATGGCGTGTTGGTTGAAATCTAGGTCGGAGGGTTACCCTATCAGGTCACCAAAATGGGAGCTCACCTCTTAGTCCATGAATCCAAGCAGCTCGAGGACCTCCTCAAGAAAAATGGAGACTTGTTCGCATGGACCTTGACGGACATGCCTGGCATAGACCTAAACTTCATCTCTCACAAACTCTCTATCTTCCCAAATTCCAAGCCCATTATTCAGAAGAAAAGGAAAGTGGGTGCGAGCCAGAGACAACACGCCATCAAAGTCGAGTCCGCACAACTACTTGCGACCAACTTCATGCAGGGAAGTACACAACACCACATGGCTCTCCAATATAGTGATGGTCAAAAAGGCAAGTGACAAGTAGTGAGTGTGTGTGGACTTTGCCAATCTAAACAAAAATTTGCCCAGAAGGACTCGTACCCCCTCTTGAGCATTGACACGTGATCAATCATTTTGAGACATTTATGTTATCTTTATACTTGGCTTTATTAGATGTTATTGTGCCCAATATTAGTATTTTAGCTGAGTTTAATGTTGTTGGGCCTCATTGGACTTTAACGCAAATTGTGAATAATTCTTGGATTTTGATGCATTTTGACCTTTCCTCCTTGGTTAGGCCATAACTTGGGACTCGGCGATCCATTTGAGACAATCTTAGTGTCTTTTGAAAGATAAGACAAAGCTCTACAAGTTTCATGAAGAACTCAAGAGTTGGATAGGACTTCTAAGGGTCCAAAATAGCCCTGCAATTTAGAGTGAATTTGTTGGCACTGGAATATGAGCAGTGTGCAAATACTGGACCATATCGTGGGCTATATGCCTCCTTTTGAGCTGAAATAAGGCCACTACAAAGATAAAACCCATATCTCAAACTTCATTGAAGACCATTTAGACAATAGATGTTGTTTTAAGCGTGATTATGAAGCTATAAATTGGTTTGAATTTCGAAATATGTTATGCTAACATCACTTGAGGTAGGTGCAGTGTTTTTCGTATATCTGGAGTTGTAAAAGTCCAATTGGCATGAAATCAATTGTCATGAAGACCTCTAAGCTAAAATACATCGTTTAGGGCATAGAAGTTAAGGTTTGGAAGTCGGAGAAAAGTTGGCGACTAGAAGCCACCAACCATGCATCAAGCTACTATATTTGACAATTTCCATGTTTTTACAGCTTCCATTCATATTATTTTCAATTACAAATTGGCTTTTAGGATTAGTATAAATAGAGTCAATCTCTTTGTATTAAAAATCATTCAATTTGAAGTAAGTTTGAGTATTTGTTTTGGAGAAAGTTTGAGTATTTGTGAGAGTTTTCTTTCTCTTATTCTCCCTTCTCTTTATAATTTTGTTTTTGTTCTTTATTTTTTGAGTTCTTCCTTCCCATCCATGGAAGGCTAGGCTCTTATGATCAATCCAAGGGATTAACCATCTTGATGTTTAATTTGGAGATCTTGTTTCGCTTGTTCATATTGCTTAATTGTTATTCAAGTTTCTTTTCATCCTCTTTTGATATTGATCTAGATTGAATTGCTTAATTTGATTTAGATGTTTATATGGTAATAGCTTTATTATCATGTATTCAATGAGCATCACAAAGAATAAACAATTTATTAAAGCTTTTGATGGATTGTTTAGCTTGGTTAAATTCTGGATCTTAAGTTAATCAATGTTTGGATGGTGCTTACTGTAGCTAACCTTGGTTAATTAAATCCTAGATGCTTATCTAGTAGAGGATTCTTGGATCATGTTGAGGCGTCTTGATGTGATCTAAGACCAAGAACATGGTTAGCAATTAAGTGAATTCCTTATGATCAATGATGGATTAAACTCAAGATCGGTAAATTCCCTTGGATTGGTTATTTTGTTAATTGCATTTCTTTAATTCAACTAGTGTAGTTTCTTTTCAAATCATCAAAACCCCCCTTTTTAATTATCTTGATCTAATTAAATATTTGTTTTTGGATCCTTAAGAGACAATTCGACTCATTCTCTATACTACAAATTAGTTTGTGAACCGCTAAATTTTATTATTTTGACGGGTCTCGACAACCTTTTGTCAAATTTGGCGCCGTTGCCGGGATCCAAGGCAATTATTTGATCATTTCAAAATCCCATCTAACTCTAACAATTGTGTTTGTTTTGTTTTTTTAAGCTTTTTCAAGTGGAATTTGGTTGAAATTAGGTAAAAGGGCATTATGTCAAGATTTGGGTTCGGTAAAGTATCTCTGATCAGTGAATTTTGGTAGATAAATGGAAAACGTTATTTTGAGAAAGGCTCACTATTTTTAATGATATCACCCATATTATAGCCAAATTCCATCGTTTAGACATTTTTTTTCAATTTTTTATGATTTTTTATTATTTTGTTGGATAGCATTTTTGTGTAGATTTCACCTAGTGGTGGTCCCATAATTTTGATAAAATCTCTAGGTAGGTTTTCTGTAGTTGTTTTGTGTATTTTTACACTTGTTTTTGTGTTTTTATGTTTGGTCACTTATCTGATGGAACATAGACTTGATGAGCTGGCTTATCTGGTGGGGCAGCTGGCAATGGAATAGCATCAGTTACATGTGCAAGAACTTGCAAGATTTTGTAGTAGTTCTTTTCATCCCACATATGCATGCCCCACATTGCAAAATGATGGTCTTGTGTTTCAAGACTATTCTATTGCAGCATTAGGTATATTTCCTGGTGAAGCACAGTACCGACAGCCAAGATATGATCCTTATTCTACCACATATAACCATGACCAGGAGATCATCCTTGGTTCGAACCTTTTGTTGAACCAATCAATCTATACGGCTGACAGAAGCCCCAATAGGCACGGAATGCGAGCCTACATTAGAGGATTTGGTGAAACAATTGGCTCGAGAACAACATCCAATTCCATGAGAGAATAGAAGTTATAGTATAGAACTTGGAGAACCAAGTTAGTCAACTTACGTCTTCATTAAGTCAATTAAGCAACCAACGAGATGCAATATTATGATTTTGTAGAACATAAGATCATTGATGTGAAAAAACCAATTGATGATTTGTGTCTTGAATTTGCTAGCTTTCTTGATTTTGATGAATACATTTTATTGTACTAGTTGTGATGGTGATATGTTATGTCATGCATGTATTGAGATTCTTTGCCTTTTTTAAGACATGATGAATCTGTTTGAGCGATTATGCGACAATTCAATCTGAAGGCAATTAACAAGAGGTTGTCGAGACTGTCAAATAATAAAAATACCGGTTCACAAACTAATTTGTAGTATAGAGAATAAACCGAATTGTCTCTCAAGTATCCAAAAGAGAACAAAGATTTAATCGAGATCAAGATAATAAAAAGGGAATTTTGTTGTTGATTAATAAGATTGAAAAAAAAATACAAGACTTAAAATTGTAAACAAATATAATGAAGCAACCAATCCAAGGAAATTTTCCGATCTTGAGTTTAATTCATCATTAATCACAAGGAATCCACTTAATTGCTAATCATGTTCTTGGCCTTAGATCACATCAAGAAGCCTTAATATGATCCAAGAATCCCTACTAGATAAGCATCAAGGATTTAATTAACCAAGGTTAGATAAAGTAAGCACCATCCAACATAGATTAACTTAAGATCTAGAATTTCACCAAGCTAAACAATCCATCAAAAAGCTTTAATATATTGTTTAGTTTTTGTGATCCTCTTTGAATACATGATAATAAAGCTATTATCACATCAACATCTAAATCAAATTAAGCAATTTAATCTAGATAAAAATCAAAAGAGGAAGAAGAGAAACTTGAATAACAATTAAGCAATATAAACAAGCGAAACTAAATCTCCAAATTAAACATCACGATGGCTAATCCCTCTGATTGATTATAAGAGCCTAGCCTTCCATGGATGGGAAGGAAGAACTCAAAAATAAAAGAACAAAAACGAAATTCTAAAGAGAATGGAGAAGAAGAAAAAGAAAACTCTCACAAATACTCAAACTTTCTTCAAACTTACTTAAAATTGAATGATCACGAATACAAAGAGATTGACTCTATTTATACTAATCCTAGAAGCCAATTTGTAATTGAAAATAATTTGAATAAAAGTTGAAAAAACATGGAAATTGTCAAATATGGAAGCTTGATGCATGGTTGGTGGGTTGGTGCATGGTAGGTGGGTTGGTGTATGGTTGGTGGCTTTTAGTCAGCAACTCTTATCCAACTACCAGCTTGATTTTCATGACCTAGACGGTGCATTTTGGCTTGGAGGTCTCATGAAAGTTGTAGCCAGTTGTCTCCTTGAAATTTTGGCGTTGGAATCATTCCATTTGGACTTTTAGAACTCCAGATATGCCAAAAACACTGCACCTACCTCAACTTAGGTTGGCAGAATGTGTTTCCAAATTCAAACCAACTTGTAGATTCATAATCATGCCTAAAACGACATCTACTGACTAAATGATCTTCAGTGAAGTTGGAGATATGGGTCTTATCTTTCCAATGGCCAAGTTTCAGCCCATGAGGAGGCCTATAGCCCACTATATAGTCCAATATGTGCACACTGCCCAGATTTCCATGATAACAAACCTACTCTACATTGCAGTGATATTTTGGACCCTTAGAAGTCTGATCCAGCTCTTGAGTTCTTCATGAAACTTGTAGAGCCTTGTCTTAGCTTTCCAAAGACACCAAGATCACCTCAAATGGATCAACAAGTCCCAAGTTATGGCCTAACCAAGGAGGAAAGGTCAAAATGCATCAAAATCCAAGAATTATTCATAATTTGCATTAAAGCCAAATGAGGCCCAACAACATTAAACTCATCTAAAATACTAATATTAGGCACAATAAACATCTAATAAAGCCTAGTACAAAGCTAAAATAAGTGTCTCAAATTGATTGATCAAATTCTCCCTTACTTAAGCTTTTGCACTCCTGGGTAAAACACATAATAACAAAACTAAAGAAAAACAAGAAACATCATATAATTAAACTAAAAGCATAAAAACTGATTATACATAATCTAATCCACTTTCGTAGGAAAACACGATGACACTTAGCATGTGCCACAAGCCTTTAAATCCTTAGGTGTCCCTAGTGGACGAGTTATAGTCTCGTGAGGGTTTACCAGAATGATACCCACAAACATGTAATACTTTATTTAATCAATTCAACTAATTTTCTCTTAACATATTCCTTCCTTCTTTTTTTCTTTTCTTTTCTTTTACAACCTTTTGGTTTTATTCTTTATTTTTTCACTTTTTTTTTGTTTTTTTTTTTCAAAATTAGCCACTTTTTTTTTTTTGTACCAAACATTTTGCATAAGCACCCCCCACACTTAAACCATGGCTTGTCCTCAAGCAAAAAGTGCTCCTCAATAAGAAAACTAATGCTCTCCTATTCGCTAAGGTGAAGTAAAACATGATTTTTTTTCTTTTTTGCGCAAGGCTTGTAATGATCTAAGAACAAAGAATGGGCAATTAGGCTCAAAGGGGGTTAACAATGAGATAAATGCAAGGTAGGCTATTTGGCTAAAGTAGCTAATTCAAGAAAAATGCCTCAATCAAGTTCATGCATGCATATGAAAATGTAGCCTCAAGAAGAATCAAAGCAAGTTCTAGAGTGCCAAAATCTATGAGTGAAACTCACACAAGAAAGGAAGAAAATGACATAGATGCAACATCCATTCATCAATATGTTCAAAATCTCATAAGGTATAGATGTATCTACCAAACTTAATCCACTAATCCAAAATCTAACACCAAGCATGTGAAATTCAAGGGGAAAGACAATTCATTCATTTATGTTAGGAAACTTGAACTTCAATTAATGTAAACTCAAGACTTTCATAATTCTTAAAACACCATTGGAAGGGACCTAAACACACGAAAATCACACCTTTCTTTTCAAAACAGAAATTTAAATAGAAAACAAAAACAACAAATAAAACAGAAAAATATAAATGAAAGACAGTAAACAAAATCAAAACAGAGACAATAAACAGCAAAAATGATAGCAACAGAAAAGAGTAAATAGTAACTGTGAAATAAAAACAAAAATAGGATTGAAAACAGTAGCAAAACAGTAAAAACAAAAAGAAAACAACAACTAGAAAAATGAAATAGAAGTGTGGAAAGAAAACTCCCTATGGATAGCAGAAGCAACAAAATGCCAGTAACCACACCATAGCCAGTGTAATGGGTCACCACATTAAGAATCAGATGGTTTAGTCTCCTTTGGGGCTGCTTAATTAGCTTACCTACATCTTCAAGTAAAATCCTATGCATGCATATGTAAGGGCTAATGCTAGGAATGTGCACGCAAGTATCATGGCTCTTTGATTCTCCTTTAAAATCTATAGCAACCTCTCCTCCTCATCGAGTAAGGGAAGTTCTTAGCCACAATGAACTCCATTATGGTGGCTTAACTATACGTAGATTGAATTCTTTGCATAATCTGCTGAAAAAGATTCATCATGTCTCAAAAAGCGACAATCTCGGCACATGCATTACACAATATATCACCATCACAACTAGTACAACAAGCGAGAATCATCAAAATCGATAAAACTAGCAAATTGACACACAAATCATCAATTGGTTTTTTCACATCAATGATCTCATGTTCTACAAAATCGAGATATCTACATTTGTTGCTTGCTCAACCCCGACTTAATGAAGATGTTAGTGACCAATTTGGGTATTCAAATTTTGAATGGTGGTCTCGCTTCTCTGTTGAAATTGCAGAGTATTAGTTTCCAATTGCTTCACTAAGTCCTCCAATATAGGCTCGGTCTGTGCCTACTAGAGTTTCTTTGGGGCATAAGTTTCTGGTATAGGCGCATGGTCCAACATAAGATTGGAACTATTGTGAACTCATTGGTTCTTTGGAATGTCTGTATATAATGGTTTATTCTTTGTTGTGCTTTGCATTTTCATATCTCAAGTCGGGATAATCTCCCGATCAAGGTTATAGGTAGCGAGAATAAGGATCATATCCAAAAGTTTGTTGGTATTGTGGTTCACCAAGAAATACACCTGTTGCATCAACATAATGGTCATGAAATACTGAACCATCATCTAGCCATGTGGGGCATGCATATGTGGGATGAAAAGAACTACTACAAAATCTTGTAGGTTCTTGCACGTGTAACTGATGTTGTTCCAACGCGGTTACCCCACCGAGATAAGCTAGCTCTTTAAGTCTATGCTCCATCAAATAAGTGACCAAACATTAAAAACACATAAACAAGTTGAAAAATATACAAAATAACTACAGAAAACCTATCTAGAGATTTTTAAAAATTATGGGACACCACGAGGGTGAAATCTACACAAAAATTCTTTCCAACGGGGATAATAAAATATCTTAAAAAATTAAAAGAAAAAGCGTAAAAACACAAAATCACAAAAACATGTGTAAAAATATACACAAAAAAATTACAAAAAATATATCTAAAGATTTTTAAAAATTATGGGGCCACCACATAGTGAAATCTACACAAATTCTATCTAACAGAATAATAAAAAATCTTAAAATATTGAAAAAGTGGTCTAAACAATGGAATTTGGCTAAAATCAGAATGACCTCACTATAAATAGTGAGCCTTTCTCAAAATAATGTTTTCAAATTAGCCTACCAAAATTCAGCCCGATCAGAGATACTTTATCAAACCAAAATCTTGACACGACACCTTTTACCTAATTTCAGCCGAATTCCACTTGAAAAAGCTTCAAAAACCAAAACAAACACAATTGTTAGAGTTAGATGGGGTCTTGAAATGATCAAATAGTTGCCTTGGATCCCCGGCAACGGCGCCAAATTTGATAAGAGGTTGTCGAGACCCGTCAAAATAATAAAAATTACCGATTCACAAACTAATTTGTAGTATAGAGAATGAGCCGAATGCGTCTCTCAAGGATCCAAAAATATCAAAGATTTAATCAGATCAAGATAATAAAAAGGGGGTTTTGTTGTTGATTAATAAGATTGAAAAAAAAATTCAAGACTTAAAATTGTAAACAAATATAAAGAAGCAACCAATCCAAGGAAATTTATCGATCTTGAGTTTAATTCATCATTGATCATAAGGAATCCACTTAATTGCTAATTATGTTCTTGGACTTAGATCACATCAAGAAGCCTTAATATGATCCAAGAATCCTCTACTAGATAAGCTTCTAGGATTTAATTAACCAAGGTTAGATAAAGTAAGCACCATCCAACATAGATTAACTTAAGATCTAGAATTTAACCAAGCTAAACAATCCATCAAAAAGCTTTAATATATTGTTTAGTCTTTGTGATCTTCTTTGAATACATGATAATAAAGCTATTATCACATCAACAATTGTGTGATTTGAGTGTCACTTGTGAGAAATTTTACTTAATTTGAACATGCCTAATTCTGATTAAAGCATGATTGTGCTATGTATACTTTATTCTCAATTGGTTTGGTTCAACTATACTTTGTTAAGCATACTTGAATTATTAATTATGGTTTATATTTGATACAATGCTTGTATTTAAAAATTAGTTGAATTGATTAAATAAAGTATTACATGTTTGTGGGTATCATCCTAGTAAACCCTCACAAGATTAATACTCGTCCACTAGGGACACCTAGGGGTTTAAAGGCTTATGGCACATGCTAAGTGCAATCATGATTTCCTACGAAAGTGGATTAGATTAGGTATAATCAGTTTCTATGCTTTTAGTTTAATATTTGGGTATGCCTTATTTTTCCTTAGTTTTGGTTTTATGTGTTTTGCTCAGGAGTGCAAAAGCTTAAGTGTGGGGGTATTTGATCAATCATTTTGAAACACTTATGTTAGCTTTGTACTTGGCTTTATTAGATGTTTATTGTGCCCAATAGTAGTATTTTAGTCAAGTTTAATGTTGTTGGGCCTCATTGGGCTTTAATGCAAATTGTGAATATTTCTTGGATTTTGATGCATTTTGACCTTTCCTCCTTAGTTGGTAGTAACTTGGGACTCGATGATGCATTTGAGGTGATCATGGTGTCTATGGAAAGCTAAGACAAGGCTCTACAAGTATCATGAAGAACTCAAGAGCTGGATCGAATTCTAGGGGTCCAAAATAGCCTTGCAATTCAGAATGGATTTCTTGTCACTAGAATCTCGGCGGATTGTGCACATATTGGACCATATCGTAGGCTATAGGCCTCCTTTTTAGCTAAAACTGGGCATTGGAAAGATAAGACCTATATCTCCAACTTCACTTAAGACCATTTAGTAAATAGATGTCGTTTTAGGCGTGATTATGAAGCTACAAGTTGGTTTGAATTTGGAAACACGTTCTGCCAACCTGACTTGAGGTAAGTACTGAGTGTTTTGGAATATGTGGAGTTGTAAAAGTCCAATTGGCATGAAACTAACGACAAAAGTTCAAGGAGACAATTGTCTACAACTGTTATGAAGACCTCCAAGCCAAAATACATCGTTTAGGGCATGAAAATCAAGCTGGAAGTCAGAGAAGAGTTGCTGACTAGAAGCCACAATCCATACACCAACCCACCAACCATGCACCAACCCACCAACCATGCATTAAGCTACTATATTTGATAATTTCCATGTTTTTACAACTTGCATTCATATTATTTTCAATTGCAAATTGGCTTCTAGGATTAGTATAAATAGAGCCAATCTCTTTGTATTATACACCATTCAATTTTAAGTAAGTTTGAGTATTTGTTTGAAGAAACTTTGAGTATTTGTGAGAGTTTTCTTTCTCTTCTTCTCCCTTCTCTTTAGAATTCGTTTTTGTTCTTTATTTTTTGAGTTCTTCCTTCCCAAACATGGAAGGCTAGGCTCTTATGATCAATCCAAGGGATTAACCACCTTGATGTTTAATTTGGAGATCTTGTTTTGATTGTTCATATTGCTTAATTGTTATTCAAGTTTCTTTTCTTCCTCTTTTGATTTTTATCTAGATTGAATTGCTTAATTTGATTTAGATGTTGATGTGATAATAGCTTTATTATCATGTATTCAAAGAGGATCACAAAGACTAAACAATATATCAAAGCTTTTTGATGGATTGTTTAGCTTGGTTAAATTATGGATCTTAAATTAATTTATGTTGGATGGTGCAAGCTTTATTTAACCTTGGTTAATCAAATCCTCGATGCTTATCTAGTAGAGGATTCTTGGATCATGTTGAGGCTTCTTGATGTGATCTAAGGCCAAGAACATGGTTAGCAATTAAGTGGATTCCCTGTGATCAATGATGTATTAAACTCAAGATCAGAAAATTTCCTTAGATTGGTTAATTTGTTAATTGCATTTCTTTAATTCAACTGGTGTATTTTCTTTTCAAATCATCAAAACCCCTTTTTTAATTATCTTGATCTAATTAAATCTATGTTTTTGGATCCTTGAGAGACGATTTGGTTCATTCTCTATGCAACAAATTAGTTTGTGAACCGGTAAATTTTATTATTTTGACGGGTCTCGACAACCTCTTGTCAAGAGGCTAATTGATAGTGTATCAAGTATGATTGTCTTAGCTTTGTGGACGCATACTGAGGGTAAAATCAGATACCTATGCACCCAGAGGATGAGGATAAAACGATGTTTATCATAGAAATTGTAAACTACTTTTATTGGGTCATGCTGTTCTGTTTGGAAAACACAGGGGCTACTTATCAATGGATGATGAACAAAGTGTTCGAGATACAGATCGGGAGAAACTTGGAGGGTGTACATATATGACATGCTTGTGAAGGCGTCGAAGGGGGAAGTCACGTCATCGATGGAAGAGGTATTCAATCGGCTCAAACTACACAAGGGGCATTGAAGCCAACCTCGACAAGTGCCGAGGGAAATAAGCGATATGGCGAGCCCTCGGACATTGAAAAAGGTTCGGCGACTCACATGTCGGGGAACGGCTTTAACTCAATTCATGGCTATGCCAGCTCACAACTCCCTCCATTTCTTTAAAAGCTTGAAGAAAGGAAAAAACTTTGAGTGGACGGAGTAGTGAGAACAAGCCTTCATAAGGCCAAAAGCCTCTTTGGCCTCACCTTCATCTTCACTTGATCCCTCCAAGGAGACATTTTATACATGTATCTCTCGATCAATGACGAACCAGTTAGCTTGATCCTCGTGAGAGAACTCAAAGAGCATCAGGAACCGATCTACTTTGTGAGCAAAGTATTGCATGGACTTGAAATCAGGTACTAGAAGGTTGAAAAGGTAGCCTTCTCCCTCCTGACCTTGACAAGATGACTACGTCCTTACTTTCAAGGACACCAGATCGTAATTCACAATGATCAGCCAATTAGACAAGTCTAGCACAAACCCGAACTGGCAGGGAGGATGATAACATGGTCGGTCGAGCTCTCAATATTCGATATAATGTATGAACCTCACACGACCATCAAATCGCAGGACTTGGCCGACTATGTGGTGGAACTAATAAGCGACCCCTCCCCGGAGCAATCGTCATGGATAATCTTTATAGACGGGGCCTCCGACCCAAAAGGTAGAGGAGCCGGCATCATACTCGAAGGGCCCAATGGAATAACCATCAAACATTCACTGAAATTCGAGTTCCTGACTTCTAAATAAGCCAAGTATGAGCCTTGACAAGAGGTTGTTGAGACCCGTCAAATAATAAAAATTACCGGTTCACAAACTAATTTATAGTATAGAAATGAACCGAATCGTCTCTCAAGGATCCAAAAAGAACAAAGATTTAATCAGATCAAGATAATAACAGGGGGGTTTTGTTGTTGATTAATAACATTGAAAAAAAGTACAAGACTGAAAATTATAAACAAAGATAAAAAGCAACCAATCCAAGGAAATTTACCGATTTTGAGTTTTAATCCATCATTGATCACAAGAAATCCACTTAATTGCTAATCATGTTCTTGGCCTTAGATCACATCAAGAAGCCTCAACATCATCCAAGAATCCTTTACTAGATAAGCATCTAGGATTTGGTTAACCAAGGTTAGATAAAGTAAGCATCATCAAACATAGATTAACTTAAGATCAAGAATTTAACCAAGCTAAACAATTCATCAAAAAGCTTTAATATATTGTTTAGTCTTTGTGATCCTCTTTGAATACATGATAATAAAGCTATTATCACATCAACATCTAAATCAAATTAAGCAATTTAATCTAGATAAAAATCAAAAGAGGAAGAAGAGAAACTTGAATAACAATTAAGCAATATGAACAAGCCAAACAAGATTTCCAAATTAAACATCAAGATGGCTAATCCCTTGGATTGATTATAAGAGCCTAGCCTTCCATGGATGGGAAGGAAGAACTCAGAAATAAAAGAACAAAAACGAAATTGTAAAGAGAATGGAGAAGAAGAGAAAGAAAACTCTCACAAATACTCAAACTTTCTTCAAACTTACTTAAAATTGAATGATGTCTAATACAAAGAGATTGGCTCTATTTATACTAATCCTAGAAGCCAATTTGTAATTGAAAGTAATCTGAATACAAGTTGTAAAAACATGAAAATTGTCAAATATGGAAGCTTGATGCTTGGTTGGTGGGTTGGTGCATGGTAGGTAGGTTGGTGTATGGTTGGTGGCTTCAAGTCAGCAACTCTTATCCGACTGCCAGCTTGATTTTCATGACTTAGATGGTGCATTTTGGCTTGGTGGTCTTCATGAAAGTTGTAGCCAGTTGTCTCCTTGAAATTTTGGCGTTGGAATCATTCCATTTAGACTTTTAGAACTCCAAATATGCTAAAAAAATTGCACCTACCTCAAGTTAGGTTGGCAGAACGTGTTTCCAAATTCAAACTAAATTTTAGCTTCATAATCATGCCTAAAATGACATCTATTGACTAAATGGTCTCAGTGAAGTTGGATATGGGTCTTATCTTTCCAATGGCCAAGTTTAGAAGCCCAAGAGGAGGCCTATAGCCCACTATATAGTCCAATATGTGCATCTTTGCCCGATTTCCGATGACGACAGAATTTACTCTGCATTGCAGAGGATATTTTGGACCCTTAGAAGTCTGATCCAGCTCTTGAGTTATTCATGAAACTTGTAGAGTCTTGTCTTATCTTTCTAAAGACACCAAAGATCACCTCAAATGGATCATCGAGTCCCAAGTTGTAGCCTAACAACCAAGGAGGAAAGGTCAAAATGCATCAAAATCCAAGAATTATTCATAATTTGCATTAGAAGCCCAATGAGGCCCAACAACATTAAACTCATCTAAAATACTAATATTGCAAGGCACAATAAACATCCTAATAAAGCCTAGTTACAAAGCTAACATAAGTATCTCAAATTGATTGATCAAATTCCCCCACACTTAAGCTTTTTGCACTCACAGGCAAAACACATAAGAAACAAAACTAAAGAAAAACAAGAAACATCATATTATTATTAAACTAAAAGCATAAAAATTGATTATACATAATCTAATCCACTTTCGTAGGAGAAACTCACGATGGCATATATACATGTGCCACAAGCCTTGCTAAACCCCTAGGTGTCCCTAGTGTTGAGTTATAGTCTCGTGAGGGTTTACCAGGAAGTGAAGTACCCTGGCAAACATATAATACTTTATTGAATCAATTCAACTAATTTTTAACTACAAGCATTGTATCAAATTTAATCCATAATTAATAAGTCAAAGTATACTTAACAAAGAATAGTTGAATCAAACCAATTGAGAATAAGAGTATAGCATAATCATGCTTTAATTAGAAATAGGCATGTTTAAATTGAGTAGAATTCCTCACAACACTCAAATCACACAAGGTGTTTAGGTTAAGCCCCATGTTTTAAGCTTCCCAACTCGGCAGTCAAATTATGAAAGTATTTCTACCATAGGCTTGCATATCCATCAATTCTCCACTAAATCTTAGATCAAATAAATTGCAAAATTCTAAGAGGAGTCTTTCAAAAAGGTTATAATGCGGACTATAAGGTTGAAGGAAGAGAACAATATGGATAATAGCGAGGTTAAAACCAAAGAGAATAAAAGAAGAGCATTGGGAGTAACTTCAAGTAGAAAGCATAAAATTTTATCCAAAACCATAAAATAGCTCCATTCTCTTCACATATTCCTTCATTTTCATATTCTTTTTCTTTTTTCAGCAACCTTTTGGCTTTATTTTTCTCTTTTTGTTTTTTTCAAAGCATTTCACATCATGCACGCAATTCCCCCACACTTAAATCATTGTAAGCAAAATAGCTCCTCCAATAGGAAAATCAATGCTCTCGTATTCCCTAAGGTGAGGTAAAACATGGTTTTTCACTCAAGGCTTGTAATGAGCTAAGAACAAAAGAATGGGCAAGTAGGCTTGAAGAGGGTTAACAATGGGATAAATCTCAAGGTAGGTTTACTTTGGCCAAAGCGGCTCTAAGTAGTCAAGAAAATGCCTCTATCATTTTCATGCTTCTAATACTGAGACAATGTAATCTCAAATCGATTCAATGCAAGTTATAGAAAAATAAAATTCATAATTGACATCACTCATGAAGAAAATAAACCAAGTGTAAGTATCAAACTTACGGAAAAGCCCAAAACTCACAAAGGTATGGAACATTCACTCCAATTCAACCATGCTTTCTTCCTAATATCCATAGTCATATACACGTGTATATCATGAAAATGATTCCAACGATAAGCTGTATTTTTTGCATACTTTTATTATAAATTAAG